>QANY01003152.1:4401860-4689097 GCA_003255025.1 Datisca glomerata
TATATATATATATATATATATATATATACACGTTTATCAAAATAGTCCAAGAATAATAAAATTTGTTCATGGTATATGTAGGAATAGTATTTAATCAGTTTGACGGAGCAATAGTTTGAAGGTTGAAATTAAATTAGTTAGAAAGAATCAACGACTCCCAAATGCAGAAAACTATACATATTCTTTAGATTTGATTAAGGTTTTGGCCCTTTGGTTTATAGTAAATCAAAAGCTGTAGAAAAAAACAAACCCAATTTTATACAGACGCGTTTGCTCTTTTGATATTGTGAACGACTGCTTCAAATTTCTTAACTGTTAGTTTTTCCCCTTTCTCACTACTACAATTTTAGTTTTAGATGACAATCACGTCTTTGATATGATGACAACTTTCTAAAATCTGTTAAATGAAAATAGTATAGCGTGAGATAATTCGGATAAGATAACAGTTTAAAAATTAGTGTTATAAATGTGTTATCTACTATAACAGCTAATCTTGGGCTGTCAATATAACTTCTTATTATGACAGTAGAAAAAAAATTGTCATTGTTTTTTGTGTAAAAAAATTTACTATTTAACTCAAAGTTAATTTTATTTATGAAAATGTCACGCTATATAATCAATCTAAACCTAATTTTACTTTTACTTTGTCATTTTTATCTTCTCGGCGACTGTCTATGGTTACTCTCTCTCTCTCCCTCTCTGTTTTTCTCTCAATCGAAACTAGAATTTCTCACAAATGCCCTAGCAGCTTCGATTCAGACATAAAGTTAGCGTACCTGAGAATCCCTTTTTCTCCTTCTTTTGTCCTTCACGAGCGCAGACCCTCAACCTCAAATCTTAGATAGTCTTTTTCCCTTTCTCATTCCTTTCTTTATTTCTTCAGAATAGCTCGAGCTCGACGCCTACATGTCGACGACGATAAGTTCATACCTTCTCCCACATCTTCATTTTGTCTAGATCCAGTCCAGAGAAGCTTCATGCCTTCACTTCAATGGCGATAGTTTCAAAGCTCATCTCCCAACGCACGCCTTCATTCTGTCTAGATCTAGAATAGCTCACTCCTTCAGTCTATCCATTGATGTATGAAGTAGATCTTAGAGGAGAGTGACGCCTAAACGTAAATCACAGCATCTTGACGCCTCTAGCCCCTCGACGCCTCGATGCCTCGATGCTTGAGATAGAATTCTAGATCTGCGTAATACTTATTTAGTTCTAATTTAGTTGGTACGTTTAGATCTTTGTAATACTGATTTAGTTATGATTATAGTTGATTTAGTTGGGTTAGATCTGATTTAATTGCTCATTGCTGAGTCTTGTGGATGTATAATCTTTTTTGTAATGTTTATCTTAATTGGCCTTGAATAGCAGGACTTCTAAACCTGGTTTTGGATGGTCTTTTGATGTTGGTTTCTATATTGTTATGTATTATTTATATTTTAATATGTTGCTATATATCACTGGTCATGACAGAGCGCAATGTAATATGTATTCGGTTCAACCTTTTATTTGCAAAAATATTGACGTGATATGTTGTTTCTTTTCTAAATTAGAGTAATATTTAGTTCAATTCTTTGTGGTGAGGTGATTTTCAATTTAACGATTGGGTGTTCTGAAGTTTGTTGCCATTATGTGTTTATATATGTAGCTTTATTCTGATACATACAAGATTAGTCTTGATGGTCTAATTTAGGATTTAGGTTTCTTTAAGTACATTTTTAAGACGGAATGCTTGTGGATACTTGATGCGTTTAGGACTTGACATTTCAATCTGTCTCTTTGGCCTCAACATGCATATATTCCGTTACTTATTGTCTACATGTTCCACATTAAAGTATTATGGATTAGTTTATAGTTTTAACTTCAAAAAAAATTGGAAGAATTTTGGTATAAGTTGGAGAACTTTAACTAGCACTCTCTCGAGTCTGTTGGTTGGCAGCCTTGAACTCAGCTATCAATTGCCGTGAACAATTAAATGTTAGATCCATTTTAACTTGGCTGACATAAATTATGTTGTATCATGACCCTTTTGGAAGTTAGTATAACATGTAAGCATTAGAGATGCCATTTTTAGGTGATAATATGTTGGCCTTCATGGTTTATCTCATGTTTTCTAGGGATTTCATGAAGTGAATAATTTGGGTTGTGGTAAAACCCAAAAAGTAACATAGTTAGTATGTGATGCTTCTTCTTGGCCCATATAACTCAAGTGATAGTTTATGATATAGTTCCCTTCCTTCCCAGATATGATTTATTCATATATCTTGTTTCTTTTGCATTTTATAGGTTGCTTTTAATAAGGATGTTTGCATTCTAAGTGTCATCCTTGAAGGTGATATCTTTCAGCCAAGTGGTCTTCTAACTGGTGGAAGTCGCAAGTACACACCATTACTTTTGTTTCTAGTTGAATTTATATGTTTTATTGTTACTGCGAACATATAAGTCGATGACTCTGCTCTTAAAGATTAACTTACTTGATTTATGTTATCCATTGTCTAAGCAATAGTGACTGTTGTTTAACTTGAGAAAGCTAGCACGCTCCACTTAGTGGATAAAGCTAATATCATAATTGTGTTATAAGTTGAGCTTGAATGCTATTGTAGTAGTATGGACCTTTTAGTTCTAAGCTTTATATGACAATTTGGCTTCACATGGGTGGTGGTGATCTGTTGAGGTAACTTCATGATCTGGCTGGGGCTGAAGTAAAACTAACCATACATTAGAAAAGATTGTCTGAAATCAAAGCAAAGGTAGACCTTGATTTTATTTTCACTGATGAATTAGAAGGAAAGACGTATAATTATTCTTGGTAGTGGTGCATTTTAGACACAACTATAGCTAGAATATGTTGAGGTATGTATTTTACTTGTTTGAGACCGTCTTTATTTATAACATTGAGTGTAAGGGCCTTTATCAAGAATATCATATGATTGTAATTTCCAACTCAAAACTAGAGAACATTTTAAGTGCTGATGATGAATGCAAATAAAATACTAGCATTTTATCATGAAATGCTTCTTCATTTGCCATAACAAATTTGTCCAAATCTAATTGATGTCGGATAGTCTCGCCTTAAATCTTTTAATAAGAATAAATTTATTTCTTTTTTTTTTTCCAGTTCATGCCTCTTTAGAAAAAGTATATGGGCCTGAAGAAACAGTTAAAGCTTAAATTGTACGATCTTTCACTATTTCAGGGAAGAGTTGAGCAAGAGGTGCATCATAAGTTTTAGTTTCTTATAAAAATGAGTTCTTCTCTAATATATGTTTTTGTTCTTATTTATGTTTAGGACCTTTTACACTCTACAGTCATGCTTGAGCAAGCATCTTATCGTGCCTATAGAAATGCTATTTTTCTATTTTCAAGGGAACAATAGTGGGCAACTATGTTGAAGAAGATTATCGTAATATCTTTTTTAATGTAGGTGGTATGCTTCTCTTGAGATCTATGATATTGTTGTCAAACATATGTTGGAAGTTCTTGCATGTAGTCATCAGTCAAAGGCTATACAGGAATTATTCCTAACGGACTTTCTCCAATTTGTTTGAGTACCATGGTTCTGATGTTTCCCTCGTATAATGTTTCTAGAGCTTATATTCAATATACTGCATTCTGGCATAATTCATAACAATTTATTTAACATCATCTGTAACCATACTATCTCTTTGTGTAAGATTTTGAATTTCCTTATAATGTTATTACTTTCATTGTGATTTGCTTATCTAGTGGAGGAATTTGTTTTTGAAAATTTGTCCCACAGTTCATGCCTAAATCTCTCTCTCTCTCTGTCCATTTATATATGTTATTTTCTTTGGTGTTCTCATTCCCCTTCATAGTTCATCCATATCTTTTGATATGGAGTCCTCTCTCCATCCATGTATTTAATAATCATAATTTTTTTGTTGGATGATGTGGCTAGAAAACAGGAAAAATATATGAGGTGTTAAAACTCCAGTTGCCCAAACTCAACTTCTTATCACTTAAGGTTGTTTTTGAAGACCATCAAACTTTTGCTTCACTTACAGCTGTAAGTGCCTTAGCTGATTGAAAAATTTCCCCTTATGCCTCTCTAACGTCTTTAGAATTTAGCATGATGGTGATCTAAAGTTTATTATCTTGTACTTTGCAGTTGTGAATGATTTATTTTCTTGGATCTTGTAAACAAAAAGCATGCCACAATTTTTCTGTGTTTGTCATAGGTATATTGATATTGCAATCTACGGTAATAAGTTGCATACAGTAAACTATAGTTCACCATTTTTTAGTTGTGTTTGTGTTCATTGAGAAGTAGACAAGTTTTATGTTTTTTTTGGAGTTATCATTTTCAACAACTATCATGTTATAAAGACATTGGTAGGTCTTAGTTATCCACAATGGAATAAGATAAGCTTACAAAAAAATGGAATAAGATAAGCTTGTTATAGGTGTTAAACTTTTATAAAAAAAAGTTTGTTATAGATGTTGATTAAAAGTTATTTTGACGTTAATATATATAAAAACAATTTATCGTGAGAAAGTAATTATATGAAAAAAAACTGTCATGGAAATGCATTTTTCCCTTTCCATGATAGCTATTTTTAAATAATTTAGACATTAGATGACGCAGATTCCCCGTCATCTAAATGCTTTGACGGTATCTATGATGTCGGGGATTCCCCATCATATAATAACTTTTGGTGGCACCTATGATGATGGGATTCCCCGTCATCTAATAGTTTTTGGCAGAACCTAGATGATGGGTATTCCCCGTCATCTAATTAGTTTTTACGACACCCTATTATGACGGTTTTTATTGAAAAAAAGTAAAGATGACAGTCTAATAGATAACAGACGGTCAACAGTCATTATAGGGGTATAATGACGAGGCTTAACCGTCATCTAAGGCTAAAAATTGTAGTAGTGTCTCCTTTGACAACCAAGTATAATGACAAGACTTGGAATGGATTCATATCATCTAGGAACAGCTAGGGTGTGGCCTGGAAGAATTATGATGTGGTCTAGTTATACCAGAAAAGGCGGACATTCTTAACATGACCTCCTCCCTCGGGTTGAGAAGGCCTAGGAAGTTGGGGTCGTCTACACCGACATAACGGGCATGTCAACTTGTCTCACTACATAGGCTAGTCTGGCTAGACCCCTTAGTGACACGTAACACCATATCGAATGTTAATCATCCTAATATTGAATATGTTAAGGTTGATTTGTAACTGTGACGACCTATCGCTATCACATGAATGGAGGTTCCCTTCTTCCCTCCATGAGTATCATAACAAGGAGATCTTTTACTCCCCAATATGGATCATCACCACGATTAGCGAACCTGTTAACTCAACAAGTGTTGTCACTGCATAGGCTCGTTCATTATGAAACTCATCCTTCACTTCAAACTAGTTCTCATGTTGTTGGGAATATTCCTGTAATTTTAACAATATATATGGTAGATAAAAAGATCAATATATAAACTTAAAGAAGAAGAACACGAGCCAACCAAGGTTTGATTCATGTGGGAAGCATTCTAGGAGTTTAATATTAGCTCTTAAATGAACCAAGACGATGTGAAGGAGTGTCTTTAAGATCGCCCAGGAATGGACTAATTAAGATGCGTGTAAGATGGTTCAAACATTCAGGAAGAGATTAGTTGAGGTGCGCATAAGATGGTCTGAACAACTTTACTGTTAAATAAAAAAAGAACAAGAGAAAGTACATATAGACTATAGTAATAGAGAATTGATCTAATTTTAATCTCAACTGTAGAGCTTTCTTTATAGGATTACATACTAAATAAAGCCCTTGAGTTATTACATACATTAACTAGATCATCTTCTGTAATGGAAAAACTAACACAAATCTCTTCGTAGGAACTATTGAGAAAGTGCCAAAAAATGTCAGCTTTTGCCTTCCACTTCAGCTCTTGCAAAACTTTAAACCTCGTGTTCTTTGATGGTAAAATTAGAGATTTAAACCCCTACGTCACTGGTTAGACAATCTAGTGTCATAGAGTATTTTTTACTCCTTATGGGACTAAAATCTCACAAAATGAGCACAATGTTATATACTTTATCTCCAATGTGTATTTAGTATCAAATGTCAGTTCAAGTATCAATCATGCTCAAAAGATTCAGGTTGAGTTATGTTCATCTTGTTTGGTGCTAACCATTGAGTTTTTTTTACCTCCATATGGCACTAGAAATTTTTAAAATAACAATAATGCTTCAAGTTCTTATCTTAAACGTGTATTTAATTTAAAAGTCAGTTCGAGTACAAATTATGCCCAAAATATTTGAGTTTAGTTTAGTCAAGTTCGGCTACTTTGATCCTAAACGCTTCTCATTAAGTTTTTTTTACTCTGTATGGCACTACAAGCTCTCAAAATGATCATAACGCTCCAATTTGTTATCCTAGATGTGTATTTAGTGTCAAAACTTAGTTTGAATACAAGTTATACTTAAAATATTCAAGTTTAGTCGAGTTCATCTTGTTTAGTCGTAAACGTGACATTAAGTCTTTTTTTACTCTTTATGGCACTAGAAGCATAAAAAATGACCACAAATGCTCTAAGTTGTTATCCTAAACATTTATTTAGTGTCAAAACTTAGTTCAAGTATATGTTATGTCTAAAAAATTTAATTTTAGTCAAGTTTATCTTGTTTGGTCCTTGAGACATGACATCAAGTCTTTTTTTTACTCCCTATGACACTAAATGCACTCAAAATGATCACGAACGTTCTAAGTTCTTATCTCAAATGTATATTTAGTGTCAAAAGTTTATTCGAGTACAAGTTATGCTCAAAGATTTAAGTTTAATCAAATTCATCTTGTTTGGTCCTAAATATGTTCTGTTTGATCTTTTTGACTCTCTTTGATACTTTGAACACCTAAAATGACAGCAACGCAATTAGTATCAAAAATCGGTTTTGAGTATTAAAACATTTTGATTTTCTATGACACTAGAAGCTCTTAAAATAACCACAACGTCAAATTTAAATTTAAAGTAATTCTCACCATCCCGTAGAATTCCTAAATTTGACGTAAACAAACAAATATAACAACATTGCCATTATTTACTAATTACATTCCGGGTTACATCATCAAAGTGAGGTAGTGCCTATGATTAATTATCATTGATTTATTTTAAGCTAAATAGAATGTAGGATAATCTCATTCTAACCAACCATAGGGGTTTTAACAACGACGCCGTCTTCGTTAACAAAAACCCAAACACGGTCGCACCGGAAGTCCCTAGTCGTAGGTGTGCCTTCAGGCAAAACGATGGCCTTAACCTTGGAGTTATCTTTCTCTATCTTCGCCGCTGCTTCCTCCCCGTTTTTCCCTACCAACTCCGGCCATGAATTCTTTCCTGCATAAATTTCTTAAAATTAATGTATATTCACCCAAATTTATTTTCACATATTAAAAAACAATTCCTAACATTTTATTATGTTGTAGGACATAAAACTATAATGAGATTTGTGTTCGTTGTCAATTTGATCCTTGAAAACTTAATTTAACTAATTTGCTTTATGAAAATACTATAACTCGAAGTAATTTCTTACGCTTAAGTACATAATTAGGATGAATTCGAGATTACTTTGAATTCAAAAACACTTTGGCAAATGTCGGCAAATATTTTTTGATAGTCGGAGGCAATACTTAAAAAGAACATATTGAAGTGATCTCTAAAATGCTTAAAAAAATAAGACATGCTTAAAAATATTACTTCAATGAAGTCTTAAAGTTAAAGGATGACCATATATAGATATAACAAACCTGGACAATGAGAATCCATAAAAATTCGTAGGAGGGGCGTCTATTATTTTCTTGATTGTGCTAATTGCTTGCTAGCTTATTGGCAATGGAGTCGAGGCTATAACTGTTTATATAGAAAGGAGAATGACTTCGTACTTAATTGGCTCTATTTCTTGGATATGTTTTAAGCTTATTTTACACGTGTGATCTTCAAATTTCCAATCATATTTTGTGTGAATACAGAACCATTAATGAGTGCTGATGGTGAACCAACAACTCAACTTTAATAATGCTCAACTACCAACCATACACATGCATATCCCATTAGAGATAGAATTTCCAACACATTATTCTCTGTGCATTTTTGACGTGGTCCATATTATCCCACTGCCCACTCCCAAGTAAAACAAGATATAAAACCTTCTTCACATAATCAGTGAGCAAAATAAAACAAATAAAGAGATGCTGGAGATGAGCAACGATAATAGCTTGTCGAAGAATTATTTGATTTTTCTCATTGCGTAAAGACCAAGTACAGTATAATATATGGACAAAATAAACCAATAAAAAGATACAGGTATAAACAAAAGAAACAATAAAAAATATTTCTATAATTGAAAATTGTTGAGCTGTGTAAAGCCTTCATGAAACGCACAGTTTCATCTAGTTTCTTTTTCTGTGAAACTCAACATTTTGTTTCTCTTCTTCTTTTCTTCTACACGTTGCATTTTGATCTTTTCCTTTCCCTTCTCTTTTCATTCCGGAATAGGGGAGAGTTGCAGAAGAGCTCGAGTTGTCGAGCTTTCATCAATGGCAGCCGCAAATCAGTAATTCTCAATACCAAGTGATTTTTTTAGAATTTTTTAAAAAGAGCCTCTATAGAAAAAGCAAAAATGAAATTAAGACTCCAATTTTCTTTTAACAAAATTTAGCATTTTTATACGGGAAGAAACTATAAGTTGCTTATTTGTTTGGTTAGATTCTAACCAAAAACCAATTGGTGATAAGTTGAGTGACTCAACATGTATATATATAAGTACAGACAGATTTCACCCGCAGTCGATATGAGATAACATCCATTAACACACTCTCTATGAGTCATGTGGAGCCTATCATGAGCTAGGCAGGTACAAACAGAGACAGAGATAGACAAAGACCAGGTTTGAGGCAAGATAGAACCAAGATTTGATACTAAGTTAGATTCCAACCTAAAACCAATTAGTATTAAGTGGAGTAACCCAACATGTACATAACAACAGACAGATTCTCACTCACAGTCGATGTAGGATAATAATCCCTTAACACCCCCCTCACGTGGAGCGTGCCATGAGCTCGGCATGTACAGACAGACATAGATCGAGTTTGTGGATGGATAAAACAAAGCTTTGATACCATGTCAAATTTAAACTCAAAACCAATTGCTATTAGGTAGAGTGATCCAACAAGTATATAAGCACATACATATCATTACCTACAGTTGATCTGGGATAACACCCCTTAACATGTTTTAAAAATTTATGTGGAATTTGGTGGTAGCTAGACCGGGATCTAGCAAAAATATTTTGCTAGACCCTAATATAATAAGTGTTAATACTAATGTCAAAATGCTAGACCGGATTCTAAAAAAAAAATTTTGCCAAACCAATTGACTTGCATGAGTGTAACTTAACATTTTTCTTTTCATAAAAAAATCATATTTAGTTAAAAACACTACAATGATCCTAATTCTTTTTCTTGAAGGGTTTTCTCTTCGTAATTTCTCTATTTTTTTTACAAGATGGAAATTTTGTTCCAAAAGAAAATATACAATGTATATGAAAACAAACGAAGCAAGTGTGTACAAAATATTACAAAAAAAATATTAATATTTGTAAAAAACACTCCTATCACTCTTTTTTGTCTTCAATATTCTCAATGACTCTTCAATGGAAATGCAATACTGTTGTTTTAATTTTTAAGATCTAATTTATAACCTTAATGTCTCTGGCTAACTGTAAGGACTTGTATCATATATTTTTTGGTTGAATCTATGTGTTTATGTGAGCATGCATCACTTTGTATCTTTTTGGTTGGATCTTTGTACTCATTTATTCTTCAATAGAATTAAGAATTCTATTTCTTGTCAAAAAAATAACATCCCACCTTTTGTTAATTTACTATTTGAGTCATATGACAATTAGTCAGAGCTAAAATGATTAAGTTGTGCCGGTATTTGACCAATAATAATATGTCAATTGATAACGTTCGACCTACAATATTAATTACGAGTTCAAGATCGGAGACTATATGGGTTGATTTTCCATTTATGAATCAAACGAAGTGTGTGTGTGAAATATATCACAAAAATCTCATTTTGGCCAACATCTTAGTCGAGATCTCATTTTGGAGACTATATGGGTTGATTTTCCAACTTAGGGAAAATGTTCTTTTATCATTTGATTCAAGTGTGTGTATGTGTGTGATCTCATTTTGTGTGTGTGTGTGTGATCTCATTTTGTGTGTGTGTGTGATCTCATTTTGTGTGTGTGTGTGTGATCTCATTTTGTGTGTGTGTGTGTGTGTGTGTGTGTGTGTGTGTGTGATCTCATTTTGTGTGTGTGTGTGTGTGTGTGTGTGTGTGTGTGTGTGTGTGAGAAATATATCACAAAAATCTCATTTTGGCCAACATCTTAGTCGAGATCTCATTTTGGCCAACGTCTAGGCCAAAATGAGATTTTTGTGTGTGTGTGTGTGTGTGTGAAATATATCACAAAAATCTCATTTTGGCCAACATCGTAGTCGAGATCTCATTTTGACCAACATCTAGGTCGAGATCTCATTTTGACCAACATCTAGGCCGAGATCTCATTTTGGCCTACGTCTAAGTCGAGATCTCATTTTGGCCTACGTTTAAGCCAGAATCTCATTTTAGCTAACGTCCAGGCCGAAAATTTCATTTTAGCCAACATCTCATTTTGGCCAACGTCATGGCTGAATTTTTTATTTTAAAGTTTCATCTTGGTCGATTTCGACCAAGATATCTTTAGTTGGTAAAAGATAAATTCTGATATTTTTTATAACAAGATGCAAGTGCGGATAACAAAGCCTTGAATCTCAACAGATATTCAAAATTTGTAGGTAACTCAAGTTGCCTAAATGTCAGAAGAGATAATCTCAAGTTTCAAATTTCAAAATTCAAATCAACAATGAAGATGAGGAAATTAGATTTTGTGATCAAGCCAAGGAGAGTCCATCCGTGTGAAGACTCTACTCCTATAAAAGGAGACCAAGTAGATAGATGGAGGGAGGGCGAAAACATCCAAAAAATCAAGCTTTCAACTTGTCAATCTAGTTTTGTTCTTCAGTTTTTACTACTTAGTTTTTCACAAACCAGTGCACTTTTATTTTCATAAATCTTTTACTTTCGCAACTTTCAAGTTTACTCTTCGCAAACTTTAGATTCAATTACTTAGAGTTGTTCTTTTGTTACTTGTTCATTTTTCTAAATAGTAATATAAAGTTTGAGTGTTTTGTTCATTTTTTCTAGCATTTTGATTCCAATCTAAGTTCTTAGTTTTTTATTGCAAGTAATAGTAGGACTCTAGAGGAGATTTGTTCCATACTCCTCACAATCACTTTATGATTAGAAGTTAGATAAACATTTGGATATCTTTTAAATTCAATTTCTTCGATCGAATTTTGGCACGCTCGCTCTCTAAGTGTTTAACGGCCCAACAAGTTGGCCGAGATTTTTAGCCAAACATATTTTTTGGCATGCCCAGTGGGACACTGATCAGAAATTTATGCCCACTACTAGATCAAAGACTCGAAACTTAGAATTAGGAGAAGATTCAATTACGACTGTTGGGTCTAAGGTAATTGAGGGAGAAACGGCCCAAGGCGGAGAGGCCGTTCAAGATAGTATTCATACCATGTCTGAAAACATATAACAACGATTTCAAACTATGAATCAAGGTTTTCAGAATCTAAACTAAACAATGCAAGCGGTTCAACAAAACCTTTTAGAGTGTCAAATGTGTTCTGGCAACATGTGTAGCCAGCACAACAAGAGAGAGTGAGCAGTTGGCTCCGTACCAGTCGCCGCCAGCAAGATGGAACAACCAACCCGAGGGGTAAAATGGTAACAATAATGGTTAGAATTGGAGGGTTGGCCAAACTGATGCACTGGCCGCCAATGTGTTGGTTCGGCTGAGACAAGCTCAAGGTTATAAAGGTCAGCCTTTTGACCATGAAGCCACTGAGAATATGATTCATGATGTGATCGGTCTTGGGATGAGGAGAATTGGCTGACCCATGTATAGGAAGTTGTATCTAGAGATAGTGGATCGAATGGAGTTTCCAAGAGGTTATAGATGTCCGGATTTTTATTTGTTTTCTGAGGATGAGAATCAATCCACGGTAGAGCATATTGGTTGATTCCCAGCCCAATGTGGAGATGTTGGAGGAAACAAATTTTTGAATTTGAAGTTATTTGCCAATTCCCTCACTGGCACGACTTTCACTTTGTACATTAATCTTCTATCTAATTCCATCCCAAATTGGCAGGTCATGGAGCATCTATTCCATGAGCAATTTTATAAAACTAAGCCGGAGGTTTCAATGGCTGAGTTGGCTAGATTACATAAAAAAGAAGGAGAGATGGCTGAGGAGTTCATCGCACATTTTAAAAGGGCTAAGAATAGATGTATGGTGATCCTTCCAGAGAATGAATTCGTAAAATTGACTTAAAATAGTTTGAACTTAGAGCTAAGAAGAAGTTTGAAGGAATGGAATTTAGAGACTTGTTCGAGTTATTCTCAAGAGTGGCTCGGTATGAAGAAATTTTGAAGAAGGAATTCCAAACGAAGAATGCTTCCAGAGGGACATGCTATAGATATCCAAATGTCGAAGTGAATGCTTTTGACATAGAACAAAAAGATATGGAGGAAGAGGTTATTGAGGTTGATGCAGCTGAGGCTGTGGGCAACAAGTCATATGTATGTAAAGCTCTTAGTAGATCGACTGAGACACAAAAGGGCCTTCGTTAGTTCATAACGTGAGGCAGAATCGGTATGAAGGGGAGCGCACTTACACCTTTGATATCACTGAAGCCAATCAAATATTTGATCACTTGTTGGCCAATAAAGTAATAAAGTTACCAGAAGGACATGTTTTACCATCGCCTGAAGAGATGAAAAAGAATTCATTTGCAAATGGCACCATGCTTGGAGTCACTCAACCTCTAATTGTGTGGTTTTATGAAACACCATTCAGGATTTGATAAAAAATGGGACATTGAATTTTTGGAAAAAGATATGATGGGGGTTGATAGCAATCCTTTTGAAAATGTAGCGGTGAATGTTGTTTTTGTGAACATTAACGATGTGACTAAACCACGACCCAAAGTTGAGATTGGTCAAACACCAAAAGGCTCAGGTCAGAAGACAGATAAGAAGAGTAATGATGGATTGGCCAAGTTAGATGAGCAATTATGCAGTGGATGTAAATGCAAAATAGATAGTTCAAGTAAGAAGGAAGTAGGTCGACCGAGAAATCCAGTTATGAAACAAAATCATAATTTGAGGATACACGCAAATGATGATGGTCCTTATTCCCAATGTCTGTGTTCCAAAGAATGACGTGGTATCGTCTTGGATACCAGCATCCCCTTGAAGAAGGTTTCAGCAAAGATAACAAATTCAACAAGGACGACAAGATTCATATTGACAACCCACCCACCAAAGCAACAATGGCAGCAGGTTCGGCCATAGCCACAAGGCCATTATAGGAGACCAAGATATGTTGGTTTGCAATTGACAATATCTCACAATGACCGCACTAGAATAGTATCTCAAATAACTAATATACGAAGGATATGGAGGCCACATATAACTGAGGTCGGCCGAGAACATAGGTTTGGTCAAAAATCTCATTCGTACTCATTTTTTACCCGGACACAGAAGAGAAGATAGTAGGAGCTGCAGAAAAGTATTCGTGCCAAAATGAGCTAAAAGCAGAGGAGGAAGTTTCAAAACTTAATGAAGAAAAGAATGAGGAGGATAATGTGATAAACCAGTTAGAGGCTCATCTATCAAGAGGAAAAAGAGATAATCTTTTAGGTGAAAAGAATGGTGAAAATGAGCATGTTCCAAAGTCCCCCGAGCTAAAGGATGGGGAAATAGAGGATGTTTTTTAAAGAAGGAGAAGAGCCTATCATTCAGTTTAGAACATTATCTCCAACTCATTGCAACATGGTGGTCGCACTTCCTTTATGCTTTCAAGCGTAACCTGGGCAGCCTTGTATAATGGAGGGTGATGTGGTAGAGGTAGGAGAAAGCAAAGTAAAAGTGGCCAAAGAATCTATAGTTTCAGCCCAACAATTAATTAGTGGAAGTAACACGAAAGATTGGTCAGAAAAGATAATTTTTGAGAAGCCATCAGAAAGTGCATCACAACACTTGAAACCATTATATATATGTGTGCATTTGGATGGCAGGCCAATCTGTAGGATTCTTGTTGATAACGGGGCCGCAGTGAATATTCTTCCAACCTTCATGGTGAAAAAATTATGTAAGGGAGATTAAGAATTGATCCCAACTGAGCTAACAATTATTAATTTTTCAGGTGGAGTTACAAAGATGAAAGGAATGTTATCGTTTGAGCTTAAGGTGGGGAGTAAAAAACATTAATGACAACATTTTTTGTGGTAGATTCAACATCACATTACAACGTTTTGCTTGGAAGACACTGGATTCACGTAAATCTTTGCGTGCCATCTTCACTTCACCAACTTTTATTTTTATGGAATGGGGAGAAGGTAGAAGTAGTTTATAATTATAGCAGATTTTTTTTTGCCGCAACCAACGTGATAGAAGCAAGATATTACAAAGATGGCATCGGTTTAATAAATTTTTTTGGAAGTACTAAGTTAGGCCGCCCACGTGGTGCTACGGCCCTAAAAGAACATAAGCTTCTTTGTGAAGTGTTTGAGGAGACTTACAAAGTTTTGTATCGGCCAACTTTAGCAAAGTTACCTGGGCCGATAATTGAAGAAATTCCTTGATGGACTTCATTAAACAAAAAGAGAAATCGGCCGCGGTGAAAGCGGCCCTTGAAAGACTATCAGCTTACTTGGCTGATAAGAAGATAGAGAACGAAGTGGCCATTTATTGGGCTGAATTTCTAATGGAGGATGAGAGTGAAGAGATGAGAGGTTGACTTTGAAGAGGTTCGGTCATCCCTAACCAAGTTAGACGATTCAAAAGTTGAGGTACAATACCCATTACTATAAGTTAATCTTGGGATGGAAGATGATGTTCGACCAACTTTTGTGAGTGGTTTATTAGAACCAAATTTTCAGGCCGAAGTCATCAAAATTTTGAAAGAATATAAGGATTGTTTTGCATTGGATTATCACAAGATGCCTGGCCTAGATAGGGAGTTGGTCTAGCATAGACTTCCTATAAAAAGGATTATAAGCCGCATAAGCAACCCCAAGAAAGATGTCACCTGATGTAATGTTAAAGGTAAAAGAAGAAATAGAAAGGTTGTTTAAGGCTAAATTTATCAAAATGGCCAGATATGCGGAATGGTTATCAAATATTGTGCCTGTAGTAAGGAAAAACGGCAAGATTTGAGTTTTCATTGATTTCTGAAACTTGAACGCAAATACTCTCAAAGATGAATATCTTATGCTAGTGGCCGATCTTTTAATTGATGTAGTGGCTAAACATGAAATTTTATCTTTCATGGATGGTCATTCAGATTACAATCAAATATTTATTACGGAGGAATATGTTTCAAAAATGACATTTATATGCTCGGGAGCTATTGAGACCTTTGAATGGGTAGTAATACCTTTCGGCCTAAAAAATGCTGGAGCGACGTATCAACGAGCAATGAATGCTATATTCCATGACATGATTGGCCAAATTATGGAAGTGTATATTGATGATGTAGTAGTTAAATCGGCCAGAAAAGAATAGCATTTACTTGATTTGAGAAAAGGCCTTTGAAAGGATGAGAGTCCACAAGTTGAAGATGAGCTCACAAAAGTGTGCTTTCGGTGTGTCAGCTGGAAATTTTTTGAGTTTTCTTGTTCATTAACAAGGGACTGAAATAGATTAGAATAAGGCACGAGCTCTTATTAAGGCTCCATCACCAAAGACCAAGAAGTAGTTACAAAGTCTGATAGGTCGAATTAAATTTTTGAGATGATTCATCTCAAATTGGGCTGCAATGATCCAATCTTTTTCAGCTTTACTAAAGTTGAAAGAGGAAGAAGAGTTTAGGTGGGAGAAGCCACATCAAGAGGCGTTTGACATTATTAAAGAGTATTTGGCCAAACTACCAGTCATTATGCCTCCTATGAAAAATAAAAAAAAACACTAAAATTATATGTATCGGCTTCGGAAAGATCGATAAGTAGTCTATTGGACACTGAGTTTGGAAAGGAACAAGATGTTTACTATTTAAGTAAAGTTTTGAATCCAAATGAGTTGAAATATTCTCCAATTAAAAAGTTGTGTCTTGCTTTGTACTTTTCGATATTAAACTCAGGCATTACATGTTACTCACGTGGTATTCATTATTTCAAAAACTGATTTAGTGAAATACATGTTCTTTAGGCCGATTATTAGAGGGAGAATTGGCAAGTGGATTATAACTTTGTCAGAGTTTACTTTTCATTTTGTGCCACAAAAGTCAGTTAAAGGGTAAGCATTGGCGGATTTCTTGGCAGATCGCCCATGTTTTGATGTAGAGGGGGAACTAGATCCAATTGAGATTGCATCCATAGCCTTGACTCCTTGGAGGTTGAGTTTTGATGGATCTAGAACAGAAAATTCGGCAGGGACTGACATTGTCATTGAATCACCAAAGGGTTGGTAAACTCATTTTTCTTTCCAACTAAGTTTTGAGTGTTCAAATAATCAGGCCAAGTATGAAGCATTGATAATTGGCTTAGAGATCCTTAAGGAACTGAAAGTCACGACGGTCGAAGTTATGGGTAACTGTCTTTTAATGTTGAAACACTTAAGCGAAGAATATAAATGTACGAGTTAGGCACTAGCTCCATACTACATTGCGGCCGAGGAATTACTTTTAGATTTTGATGATGTGGTGTTTAAGCACATACCCAGAGAGCATAATACAGAAGTTAATGAGATTGCTCAAGTTGTTTCTAGAATTCAAATCCCAGAAAGAGTCAGTCACAAGCTTATTCGTGTAAAAAATAGGGTTCCCCCACTTGTGCAAGAAAAAGGAATGCCAGGAGACATTTCTTTTTAGAATTTTTAGAAACAGATTGGTGATTATCGATCATTCGCTATCTTAAGAGTCCAAATATGCAGGCCGATCGTAAATTAAAACTTCAAGAGGAGACGTACGTTCTTTTTTATGAAGATAGGTCATGATGACCTTTTGCTTAAATTTATTGGCCAACATGAAAAAATGTTAGTGATGGTCGAGGTTCACGAGGGTATTTGTAGAGCACATCAAGCTGGGGTGAAGATGAGATGGTTGCTTATGAGGCATGGATACTATTGGCCGGCGATCTTGAAATATTGTATCAGTTATGCTAAAAGGTGTCAAGCGTATCAAAAGCATCGGCCAGTGCAACACATTTCTAGTGTCGAACTTCATCCAATTGTTAAGCCTTGGTCGTTTAGGGGTTGGGCTATGGATCTCATTGGAAAATATATATCCACCTTCGTTCAGGCAACATCTATTCATCAATGTGGCCACAGACTACTTCACAGACTGGGTCAAAGCTAAGCCAATGAAGTCAGTAAATCAGGTCGATATGATCCAATTCTTAAAGGAATAAGTTATTCATAGATTTGGTTTACCAGAAAGTATCACCGCCGATAGCGATACAATGTTCACGGGGGTAGTCGTTCAAGAATTTGCTAAGGAGTACGGTTTCTCGATAAACCATTCTACACATTATTATACTCAGGCTAACAGTCTGGCCGAAGCAACCAGTAAGCAAATTAAAGGGATGTTGCAAAAAATGATTGAAAACAATCCTAGAGAGTGGCATACGTTGTTGTCAGAAACACAGTGGGCTTATAGAAACTCGAAAAGATCAGGAACCAGGACTACCCCATTTATTTTGACTTATGGCCATGATGTCGTGCTTCCAATGGAAATTACAGTCAAATCTTTACGGGTGGCAATTTAAAATAAACTAACTCTGGTGGAATATGATCAGGCCATGATTCAAGAACTTGAAGAGTTAGATGAAGTTAGCAGAAGTAAACAGCTGCTAGGGCATATAACAAACGGGTGAAGTTCAAAAGTTTTGGGGAGGGGATCTTGGTTTGGAAAACGATCTTGCCAATTGGATCTAAGGATCCCAAGATGGAAAGTGGTCTCTTAATTGGGAAGGACCATTCACAATTGCTAAAATCTTAGGCAAATGAGCATATATGTTGAAGGACATCGATGGCCAGCCGCATCAGAACCCAATCAATGGCCTATTTTTGAAAAACATTTACCCAACAATGTGGGAGTCTATTCATATGTAATTTTCATTGTCGTTAATTCAATTTAGGCCGAATGTATTATAAGTCTTTAAAGTTTAAAGAGTAGGTTGTTAAGACCACTTGTAAACATACGGCTTTGTTTTAATGAACGGATAATGCCTAGCATTTTTTTAGCACATGATTGATAAATGATGCTTTTTCCCTAGGCCAGTCTATTTTTTGTTTAAAAGCGTTTGTTCGTCCAATAGGCTAATATGCTTTTAGCAAGTGCTTTATGTTAGAGTATTGGCCAAAATTTCAGGCAAAGTGTTTGTATGAAATCAGTGGCGTTGCCACTGATTTTCGTGTAATTGGCCGAGAGGCCAATTGCATCAAAATTGGCTTCTCGGCTAATTGCACCAATTGCATCAAAATTGACCTTTCTTTGTGCCAAATATCATCTTTTCTTTTCCATAACATATATTTTACAAATAAAAGTCCAATTGGCCAACATACAAATTTTTTAACATTGTCACGTCTTAACAAAAGTTGTAATATAAGACGTCATGTTGGCTAAAATAATTAAGTGTTGAAGCTACAATGAAAGAGATAAAATCTTCTTAAAATTCTCCCATTTGGCTTCCAATTGATTAAATGTTGCTTCGGCTTCTCCTTGTTTGGTTTTAGCTTTAGCCATATCCTTTGCGGCTAAGTCATACTTTTGTTTTGCAATCTTAGTTTTCTGACCAACAATTGACATTCACTGCATCTTTGTAGCCAAATCATCTTTCTTTTTGGCCAACTTCATTTCCATGTCTTCGATTTCTTCCTTGGTCGAGAGGATTTCGGGCTTTATTGATGAATACTCAATAGAAAAAGTTTTCAACTCATCGTGAGTTAGATCAACGGAAGAGGTCATCTCGGCCACATATGTGATGTTACTTTGGGCCAAGATATAATTATCAGCATCATGAGTCATTTCGGTAAGAAAGGAAGACACGTCATTCGTAACTCTGGGAGGAATCAACTTGGCCGATAAAAGAGTCTCAACGCTATTCTGGAACACCTCTCGTTGGCCGGCTGATGCAACACCATCAAAATAAGGTCTAGAATCAGTCGTACACGGCCTTTGCTTTTGTTATGACTTCATGATTTTTTTTCAGTTGGTTATTTGAGGTTGGGGCTTCTTGAACATTCGAACAAGTGAACATGACATCAATTTGAGCAAAAAAGTCATCCAACTAGCCAAGTTCTGGAAAGCTTATATCAAGGATGGGAGATGGTGTACGAATGGGAGATTCATTGACATGGTCTGAATGACTATATTCGACCGCTGAGTTATATTACACATTAATAAAGAATCAAATTTATCGATTTGAAGGTGCTCATGAGGTTATACGATATGAGAAAGATTATTATTTTTTTCATAATAAAGAAAACAAACATGGGGCTCAAAGGAATGTGCATGAATGTCTTTCTCACGTGAGAAGCCAGAGTTAGGAGGGGGTCCTCTTTGGGACGGGAGTCCTCTTCGGGTCGGGAAAACTGTTTGAGAGATTTTGGAGTTAATAATTTAAGTATGAGTTATAAAAGATAAATTCATATTCTAGATACTCACTATATCAAGATGAGAGGACGAAGTGGGAATAGACTTTGAACTTGCTACAACTGGCACCGGGGAGTTAGATTTCTAAGAAGATATTCTAACAAGTTAGACATTATAGAATCCTTAACTTGTTCTTTCGAGTACTTTTATCTTTTTGGGAGGAGGAGCGACATCATCATCATCTTTGTTGAAAGAAAGAAGGAAAGTTAGAAATATTTTTTAAATACACATGCGAATATTTATATAGTAAATGTAAGATAAATATCTAAATATGGTTCACCATCGCTCGAAGGCATAGATGTGATTGGCCAACCTGAGGTTAAGAGGAAAAGGATAAGAGAAAACACTCTCGATAGCCTCATCAGTAGAATCGATATACATATGGGCGGCTTCTCTCTCCCACCAAGCTTCAAAAATTGGGTTAACATTGTAATGGGGAACTCGACTGGAAAATTCAAAAGAGTTAAGGGTCGACCTATAGGCATTAATGACTTCTTTCACTTCTCCCATAGTTTCAATAGAAATTTTGGAGTCGAAAGATTTATTTTGGGAGAAAGTCGAGGGGCACAGTAAAACTTGGCTTAGGCCAAATTGGCGTGCAAACAGATTCGAAGAATAACATTCTACCCCACATACATAGTTTTGTGATTTCGCTAGTGCAACACCAAAAGGAAGATCCCTACACACAAGGAAACTAGCCCACATTCGTTTAAGCTCTTCGAGGTTATTTGCAAAAGGTTGGTCTACTTGAGAACTAGCAAATGAGTTAACCAAAGTTGAAAATTGATCGGCCGATTGGGATTTGCATTCATAAAGGAATTTGAAGCAAGATTCAGCTGAATGCTTAGGAATGTCAGCCTTGGCAAATTGAAAAGCTAGTGGTGAACCATCCATTTTGGGTCCTAACTCCGGGAAATTGGAATATAACCAAAATTGCAACAACCAAAGAGGGCCACCAACTGCGGCTTTCATATTACCGTGGGTTAGTTCATGTAAGCCTCAATATAAGCTACTTAGTGCAAGTGGGCCTAATGCGAGAGAGTGACCTTCGGCCAATAATTAAGCTAATCGACTGTATTCTTTCTTTATCCTCATGGATTTCACACAAATCACAAACTTGCAAAGCCAAAATAGTATAAATGTTATGTGTTCTGACAAGGAGACCTCTTCGTTCCCCATAAATGTTGTGATGCATTTCCCATGGAATTGTTTATCTTTACAACTTCATCAAAAGAAGTTTGAGGGTTAGTAGGGAAAGGTGCTACACTAATTTCCAACACAGGAAGCCGAAGTCCTATTAAAGAAATTACATCTAGCAATGTTGGACTCATCATTCCAAACCTAAATACAAAAGTGTTATAGTATGAAGTCCAAAAGCAAGAGGCGGCCGCTAGTAAATTCTTGTCACAAGGAATATCATGACAAGAAAGTTGAATGGCGCTATCAATGCCAATTCTTTTCCACACGTCACCAAAAACCGCTTCCACTCTCCTCACCCATTTAACGTAATCTTCAGAGGGGATCGGCCAAGAGCGCATAAGTTTTTATGCTTTCCAAGAAGACCAATCGAGGCCAACATCACAAAAAAGGAGAATTTCTTTAGGTTGAGAGCAATAAACGATATTTACCTCCACGAGTATGTGATTTTTAAAGATTGGCCCCAAGAAGTATTCTTCTTCACTCGACGTGTGAGGAATCATGCATCTTTGGTCTATACACTCGATCGCTTTATCTAAAGCTTGCTGAAAATCATCACTAATGTGTTTACAAGTCATTCCTACATAGAAAACTAGAATTAAAAGGAGTATCAAAAGAAAACTATAAATTCCTTTTAACCCAAAAGGTTGGCCAAAATCTCGGCCAAGGGTAAATGTTGGCCAAAATTTCGGCCAAGGTTACATGTTGGCCAGAATTTTGGCCTCACGATTCATTTGTCAACACTAGTGATATATGTGTGAAGCATTTAACAAAGAAGTTTAAAAGGCTTTTCATCAAACACTTTTTAGGCGCAAAGGGTGTTTTAACAATATAAGCTTCAATGGGATGCAAGGAGTCCAAATTTGCAAGAAAATTTGATGAAAATGCAAGAAGTGTTAGAACATTCAAGAAAAAGGACTTTCATCAAACACCTTGTGAGCATTTGAAGGTGTTTTACAAGAATAAGTTTCAATGGGGATGCAAGGGGGCCTAATATGCAAGAAAATCTGATGAAAATGCAAGAAATGTTAGAGCATTCAAGAAAGAGGACTTTCAGCAAACACCATGTGGGCATTTGAAGGTGTTTTAAAAGAATAATCTCCAATGGAGATTCAAGAAGCCCTAGTATGTAATTAGAAGGTAAATTAAGAAGAAAAACAATAATAAGGTTTTCAGAAGAAAGAACTTACTTGAGAAATGATTGTCCTTTGTGTAACCTTCTTCTTTGAGTGTTCTTCAAAGCTTGAGGTGAGTAATGGAGGAAAAGGGATGATGTTTTTATAAGTGTTAAAAAGGAAATTGATTTATTAAATAAAATAATAATAATATATGTTTGAAGTAATTGGCTCGCCAATTACTCCCAGCAATAGGCCGAGAGGCCAATTACTCCCATCAATTGCCAGCAATTGGCAGACTGCCAGCAATTGGCCGAGAAGCCAATTGCTTATTCTCGGCCGATTGGCTTACTCGGCCTATTGTTTCCCGGCCAGTTGCTCCTAATTTTTTTCGGTCAATTCTTTTTATTTTTTTAGTTAAAATGATATTTGTTAAATATCCATTCTAGTGTTTTTCGGTTATCACATGTTCTATTGATGTCGGCTGGTAGTGGATATCAACAGAATATGAGGGGACAATGTTTGAGTCATAATTTGATAATTAGTCAGAGCTGAAATCACTAAGTTTGACCGAAATTTAACCAATAATAGTATCTCAATTGATAACATTTGGCCTACATTATTAATTACGAGTTCAAGATCAGAGACTATATGGGTTGATTTTCCAACTTAGGGAAAGGGTTTTTTTATCGTTTGTGAATCAAACGAAGTGCCATATATATGTACATACATAAAATATATCACAAACTCTCATTTTGGCCAACATCTTCGTCAAGATCTCATTTTGGCCAACGTCTAGGTCGAAGTCTCATTTTGACCTACGTCTAGGCCGGCATCTCATTTTGGCCAGCATCTAGGCCGAGATCTCATTTTGGCTTACGTTTAGGCTGAGATCTCATTTTGGCTAACGCCTAGGCCGAAAATCCCATTGTGGCCAACATCTTGGCCGAGATCTCATTTTGGCCAATGTCTTGGCTGAACTTTTTGTTTTAAGGTTTCATCTTGACCGATTTCAACCAAGATTTCTTTAGTTGATAAAAGATGAATTCTGATGTTTTCGACAAGATGCAAGTGCAGATAACAAGGCCTTGAATCTCAACAGAATTCGTAGACAACTCAAGTTGTCTAAATATTAGAAGTGATAAACTCAAGTTTCAAATTTCAAATTTCAAATCAACAATGGAGATGGGGATTTTAGATTTTGTGATCAAGCTAAGGAGAGTCCATCCGTGTGAATTTAGTTTTTACTACAAGCTTTCAACTTGTCAATCTAGTTTTGTTCTTGAGTTTTTACTAAGTTTTTCACAAACCAGTGCGCTTTTATTTTTTAAAGTCTTTTACTTTAGCAACTTTCAAGTTTACTCTTCGTAAACTTTAGATTCAATTACTTAGAGTTGTTCTTTTATTACTAGTCCCTTTTTCTAAATAGTTATATAAAGTTTGAGTTTTTTTGTTCATTTTTCCTAGCATTTCGATTCCAATCTAAGTTCTTAATTTTTTATTAGTAAGAAATAGTAGGACACTAGAGAAGATTTGTTCCCTACTCCTCACGGTCGTTTTATGATTAGAAGTTAGATAAATATTTGGATATCTTTTAAATTTGATTTCTTCAACTGAATTTTGGCACGCTCGCATACTAATTTATCGGGGACGTGAGTTTTTAGCTTAGACCGTCATCGCGGTCTAAGTGTTTATCAGCCCAGCAAGTTGGCCGAGATTTTTAGCCAAACATTTACCATTACAACTCCTGTATTGTTTTTTAATGAATTCAGTCAATGCACTTTAAAATTGTTGTATTTAGCCGTGTCATAAACATATAAGCTATTAAAGTTAGCATATTTAAACACAAACATTAACATTCTCTTTATTCAATTAACTATTTAACTTACTTCAATGAGCTTCTTGTTTGCATAAATTTCTATAACATTTCAGTTCAATTAAGTTTGTTCCGTATAAAATATAACTGAGACTCTCAATTTTTTGTGAAACCTCATGTTGGAGACCGTAGCTTGGCATGAAGCGGAATTAGCGGAATAAAATATGTTGGGTTCGTGAAAAGAAAATATGAACACATGATGTGAAATTAGGGGGAAAAATGAGTATGGTAAAGAAACTTACTTTCTGAAAAGGAATAAGGTATGGACTGACAATTAGCGAAATGACTAGATGAAACATGATCCAAGGTTAAAAGGGTTTCTCCAAAAAATTGAACGAGCATTAAGAACATTAAAGTTGTGGGATGAAAATGCTAACAGAATATTTTAGTTTCCAATAAAATTTTCAAAAGATAGAGAAAATTAGAATGAAAGAAAACATAAAAAAGGAAAAATAACAAAAATATATTGATTCCTAGTGTCTTCTAATATTGTATAAAGCTTGATTAATTCTTTGTTGTCCATAGACCCAATCACCGATCAATTCTGGTCAATCAATTTGATCTAATCACTCAACCTTTTAATGTTTAATCATTCAATCAACCAATCGTGAAATATAAAAATGATTACAATATTTTAGAAAAATATCCAGCGAAAATCTCTTTCATTTTGAGCCTTAATTTGCTCATTTGAAGGATCCTGTTAAAATTGCAAAAGCACATTCCATTCCTAAATTTCATTATGTCCCTGGACACAATAGGAAAAGTCTTAGTTTCTAAAGAGATATTCTCTTAGAAATAGAATCCATAAAAATTAGCTCAAACAGAAAGTCTGAGGAAATAATCATTTATAATTCTTTCTCTATCCTCACAATCATAACTATGGAGGATTGGAGAATCCATCCTTCAAGTTCTAAAATACTTTTAAATAAAAGATAATATATTTATTTTGACTATATTTATGCATGGCACATGATTTTCTTGCATCAAAATAGTGATTTTTCTCACTTTTGGTTTTTAAACTTTGATAACCTTTTCAAAATTGATTTTCAAAATTACTTCTTAAAATGGTGGTTCATTCATGGTCTTACTTTAGAACTTTTTCCAATTGATTTACAATAATATTTCAACTTATTTTTAAAGGTTTACAAGCTCACACCAATTGAGGTCTCGTTTCCCCAAATACTTTGTTTTTCAATAAAATGCAAAATACCTTAGATTTTGAAATGACAATACTCGGATGAAAATGAAATTCTCACCAGAAAGTATTATGTTAAATGATGGGATATAAGTTGAATACCCAAAAAATTATTGCATCAATCAATTATGAATTTTCAAGTGTTCATCCCATTATGAGACTACCAAATCTTTTTATCCAAGTTCTATTAAAAATTAATGAGCTCATTAATCCAAATCCACAAAATAAACCATCCAGTTCAAATCTATCCAAAGGATTCAAACCTGAATCCAAACCCTCTTTGAAGGAAAAAACAAATGACATTATTTTTCATTTATAACGACCAAATATAATTTTGTATTTGTTAATTCCATTTGTCTGGATTTTCCAAAATGTATTGGGAATGTTAGTATATAATTTTTTACAAATTTTCTTTTTAAAGATTTTAATTTGTTTGTGAAGAGTAGGTTTTTGAAACCGTTTTTCAATTCTTTTAAATTTTATTTTATCTTGTAAAAAATATAATTGTCTTTATTTACAAGAAAATAGATTTATGGATTTAAAAATAGAGTTTTGTTTTAAAGCTTTCAACTTCTCATTGTGAGAAAAAGAAAGAAATTTGAATTTAACAGGTTCATCCATGAGATAAATAATTATCTCATCATGTTTTATTGTAAATGGATACAACAGAGAGATAAATGGTAAACCCAAAATTATTTTATCAGTCATATTTTTCACTAAGACAAATGATATTTTGAAACATACATTGTCTTGGCAAATCAGAACTTTGAGAGTTTCATAATTGGTATGCATCTGAATACTATTGGTAGAGGACAAAGATTCTCTTATCTTCCTGAAGTATTTGATAGGAATTAGACTTTCATACATATAATTTAAATCAGCTCTTGAATCAATCAGGGCCATTAAGGTGAAATCAAAATCTTAAATAATTATTTTGAGCATTATGTGTCATTTCTTGAATTTTGATATGATCGAGAATTTGGATGAAGTTATCATCATCTTGTTTATTGACAATAGGTTCTCCTAGTTCACTAGACTCATGATTTCTAATTAAATTTTCTATTTTTAAAATGTTTAATTCTTCATTTATTCTTGTTTGAATTTTTTAATTCTTTTATTTCAAAATTAATATTTTTAATTTTTTTGAAGTTCCTGTAAAGTAACTTCTTTTTCCGTTCTTTTATTTTTGTTGAATTTCTCAAGTGCTTGTGAAAGGCTTGCAGTATTGTTATTATTGACTTAGAATTTTGTTTCTTTAGAATTACCTTTCTAAGTCTTTCAAGGTATTCTTATTTTAATTCTGGATTTTTTATTTTACTAACTAAATCTAACAAGAGATTTTCTTGTTCTGTAATTTTATTTAAGACATTAATTTTTTTACAACAACTATCTCTATACCCCATAGAGATATTATGAGAAACATTGTCAGAACTTAAAGAGTTAGAATGAGAGGATTCATAAGATTCAAATTCTCATAAATCTTCGTTACTACTCTCATAGTAATCTAATATTTTTAAGATTCTAAACAATTTGTGTTTATCTTCTTCAGAGATTTTTAATTGATTAACTTTATTTTTTACTTGATAAATATTGAAAAATGACCATTCTGACTACATTTAAAACATTCAATTTTACTTTTGTCAATAGATTTCTTATTGAATTTTCTTCTAGAATAATTTTTATTCTTAGAGAAACGTTTGTCAAAATTTTTATTCTTTTAAAAGTAATGGTCAAAAATTTTATTTTTATTTTTGTGGTAGTTTCTCCTATAAGGCTTGTGAGTCCTTCTAGGGCTTAAATGAGAGTTTTTCTTATTTTTCTGGGAATGAGCAATAACGAGTATATCATATTGCTCGCAAAAATTACCTAATTCATATTTGGCAGTTTTATTTATTTTTTTATTTGTTTATTTATTTTCATATCAATGCACATTCTTAAACCTTCATTTTATTTTGTATTGTAGTAATTATTGTACCATAAGTAAGACTATCATATTTTATATTACCTAGGTCATTACTAAGGACTGTTCTCATTTTATGTGTGAACAAATTGGGTAATCCATTAATAAATTTTTCTTTCTAGAAGGGTTGATTATTATCATCCTTTGTCATTACTCTAGACAAAAATATAATTTTGTACCAGTGGAAATCACTTAGGGTTGGACACATAAGATTGGTCAATTGATTATGGATACGTGAAGTAATATTACTTGACGTTCCAATAAAGTGTTCAATTATTGTGTAGAGAAGTATATTGATAGCATCAGGCATTATTTCATGATTTTCTCTAATAATTGGGGCTTTTCAGCATCAATCTTAACTACTGAAAGGATGATATTTTTGGATTCTTCGGTGAGATATTTTTCCCACCAGGAATGAAACATTTCTGTGAATCATGTGACTAAAAGATTCATTACCTAACTGTGAGGAAAATTATATATGATGATGTAGTTATTGGCTACCATTGTCATGTGTTAGAATTTGTTGAGAACTTCCTACTCAGAAACTCCATCAATATTTTATTCGTACATTTTCTCTACAGACACAAAAAATTGATTAACTAAAGGATTTTCAAAAATTTGAATGTCTGGAGGAATAGACTTTTTAGGCAACTTCCTTTCTAATATATTAATTCCTAAATTTCTAAATGATTCTTCAATATTATGAATGTTTGAAAATTCATGAATTGTGGATGACTCATAGGTAGATTCTGACCTATGACTATCTGATTCTGAACTATTATCTTGATTAATTACCTTCAATTCTTGAGGCATATTATCAATAATTTTTTCAGATTTAATTTCAAATTCTGAATTACTGTCTTGGTAATCAATTTTAATTCTCGAAGTCACCAAGAAATTTTTCGTGCCTAATTTTAAATTCTGATATACTGTCTTGATTAATAACATTAACAGAAGAAGATGATTCAATAGATTTATCCTTCGATTCTTAAAGCATTTAATCTATCTATTTATTCAAGGGAACAATATTTAAAGTGATTTTGTACGAAAGATTTATTAAAGGTTTCTCTTTCAGAGATTCATTAGATTTAGGTTCATGAAGATCATCAACCTTATTTTCAATTTTATCTAATTATTTTTCTATTGTAATTAAACTTTGATTGGTGTAATTGAGTTGCTCAACTACTTTTTTTGTTGGGTTATTTTTCCTTTGAAATCTTGAAAGGAGAAGCAGTAATTAAAGATTTTTTTGTGATTAATTATAATTTCTTCAGGTGGTGGATAACTAGCAGACACCACATTGGAGTCTTCTTTGACCCATCTATATTTGGAAATTACTTTAAATTTTCTCATGAATATCCTCGATATAATCAAGGAAAAACATATCATCTCTGAATTCTTGCATGAACGTATTTCATTCAGCAAGTATGATTTTTCTTTGATCCATATTATATGCATCTATGGACCTATTATGTCTACTGAAATTGGTTAGGTCATTATTGTGTTGGGTTAGACCTTCCCAATCAGATTTGTATTCTTGGTTCAGGGTACCTAAATTTAAAACTAAAAGTTGAGTATTAACAGGGTGAAAGTCTCTTTGAAAATTTGATTCAGTAGGTGCTTCAGCTTCATCAGATTGTTTGAACTTATAGACTGACTGACTAATTTGGGAATTTGTGGCTATACCTTTAAGTCTTAATTTTTTAATTCTTGTTCTAATTGTTAGGTCCTAAGATCTTGATCATTATTGATAGATGATCCAGAAAAAGAATTCATAGGGATACTAGACTGACTATATTCCCTAATTTAAGGATTAGAACTAGAAGATTGGAAATTAATTTTAATAGTATCATCCATGTATTGCTGGATTTATTCTACATCTTCAATTGAGTGTTGAATTGGAGTTGGTTGGCTTTCGTTGGTTAAAAGTCAATTTGTAGGTAAATTAATATCAGACCACCTAATTATTTTAGGGATTATAATATTGGCATTACTTTGGCTAGATTGAATCAATAGGTGTGATTTTTGGGACTCCTACGGATGGCTTTGAAATTCATATTAATTTAGTGACTTTGTAATGTATTTTAAAGATTAAAGCTAGGAGTTGGGTACTTTCAAGGATTTGGTAACCACTAGTTTTAATATTTAAAGTTAGAAATTTTAGAATATGGGGGTCTGTTAAACTAACAGACAAATTTGAAAAATAATCAAAATGGATTGGACCATTACAAAGTAAGGATTCAATTAATCCTAAAACACTACCATTGAAATTTGTAAATCTTGCATCTCGCAAGGCTAACAAGCCATAGGTATTTGGTTATCTCCTTGTGAGTGGTTTAACTCCAATTTGGACTAAGCCAAAATGAATGGAATTATATCATTCTTCAATGTGATGTTTTATTGCATTAGGGAAAAGTAATTGACAAGTTTCATGCTCTTTCCCAAGAGCATATATTTTTTCAATTATTTTTACATGATACTGAGGCTTGAAGGAAGCAACAGCCCATGTTGATTTAAAAATTTTTTACTAGGAATTTTGGGTATATTTCATACCATATGATCTACTTGATCATCTGCTAGGTATTCAAAGTGTTCTTTGTTTATTATGTCAGGTATTGTATTCATTGTAGATCTATTACTACTAGAAAAATTATTTCTAAATAATCTACTCATTACTCAAAATAATTAAATTATTCTTATGATTAAAATAGTGTATTTTGACTATTAAACCTGTTATGACTTCTACAATTTTCTATCAGGTTGACTCTTCGCCTCTTTACCCCTACAACCAATATATGTGTGTATCTATATATACGACACCTTTGTAGTACAATGACACATTATAATCTCTTCACAACTAAATTCACATATATTTTAATTCAAAATTTTCTATTATTAAGAAAAGAGGATATGATAGAATTAGAAATGATAATAAGTGTTATTAAATATTTATTCAAAGCGTTGTGTAAATAGTTTTAAGATATATATTTAATTGTATGGACATTTTTTGTCTAAAAGAACTAAAAGTAAGTGACTTTAGTTTAAGATTACTAGTTAAATTACACGTGCGGTGCACGTGATAAATACATTTTTATTATTTTGATTATTTCTTATGTATTACTTGTTCATATAAATAAATAATTTGAATAAAATACATTTATTGGTAAATAAAATTAGAAAACTACAATTATAACTTTATAATAACTTCATAAATTTTACTCACTAAAATGTCTCCAATTAAGTTGATTTTTTAATATATTATTTCTTTGATGTTTATGTGAACTAAAATTATATTTAATTCTTTTATTGATTATTGATTGAATTTTTCTATCATTTTCTTAACGATAAACTACTTAATATATTTCTTGTCTAAAAATAAAATTCAAATTAGAAATGATAAAAAAAATTTTATATACATCATTTTGAAAAATTAAAAAAAGAAAAAAATTAACAATTAATGATGCATATCAACAGACTCAAGGGCAAATTAAAAATTGTGATATAAATGGTGAATAAAATAGTCAAAAAAAGATTCTCCTTCTCATCTCACTTTTAATATACTAGTTAAACTACACATGCGGTATGCATCTGTTACAGTTTTATTATTTCAATATGTACAGTTTTATTATTTCGATTGTTTCTTACACATTACTAGTTCATATTAAAAAACTTTGAATAAAACACATTTATTAGTAGATAAAATTAGAAAATTACAATTATAGCTTTTATGCTTTTCATAAGTCTTACTCACCAAAATATTTCTAATCAAGTTAATTATGCTAGAAGAACATACTCTATACATTTTTTTAGTTTGTGATAAATGAATTAAAAATATGTTTTATTCTTCTGTTGATTGATTGAATTTTTCAAATAAATATCTTAACGACGAAATAATTTAATATGTTCTCATGTTTAAAAATAAATTTCAAATTAGATTCGATAAAAAATGAAAGTTTTCTCAAGAGATACATCGTTTGGAGAAATAAAGAAAAAAAAAAGAAAACTAACAATTAATTATGCATCATTATAGACTCAAAGGGTAATTTTGAAATTATAAAATTAAGAGTGGACAAAATTCTCTAGAAATGGCATTAAATAATTTAAAAGGCATTAGATTTTTGTTCAAAACATATATAGTTCTTCAAAACAAATAAAATATATTTGATTTTTTTTATAACTTTTAATGCATCTTATTTCTATTTCATACATTTTTAAGTTATCTTATCTCAATAAACTTAAGTTCGCAGTTGGTTATATTAAATAAACGTTTAAATAGTCTAACAAACTACAAACATAATTAAAAGTAAAAAATATATATGGTGTTACTGATAGTTATTCAGGGCTATAAATAATTTAAAATGTTTAATTATTAGGTACGTCCAGACTATTTATGAATTTCTAAAAATAGTTTTGACAATATGTATACTATATTAAAAATGACTTAAATGGAAGAAACTTTTGATTTTCTCGTTTATCCTTTAAGTCCATTTAGAATATCATACAAAATTAGGTATTCACCTTATTTATATAATAAATTCTACAAATACTTTGTAAATTACATATATTTACGATATTGTGTAATTAGAAACTTCAATGTCCATAAAAGAAGAAATTCAAGATTTTTTATGTGCAAATATCTTAGTTACTAATCATTTATTCATTAGTAACTTGTAAGTTTACAATATAATAATATTTATATTAGCGACATTAAATTTATACACATGAATTTATAGAAGACATTAATATATTTCTAACAATCTATTAATGATATAATAGTTTCTTATGAATGTGACTAATTGAGAAAATAAAGTCATTTTCTATAATCTATATCTATCTATCTATACTATATTAAAATTGGTTTAAAGAGGGAGAAACTTTTGATTTTCTTTTTTACCCTTTAAAGTCTATTAAAATATAACGTTAATTAGATATTTCACCTCCTTTCTCATTTAATTCATTTGATAATATTTTATTTTTTATCCAATAATAATTTGTTTATAGTTAATAAAATAAAATATTTTAATAATCTTATGTAATTAGAGACGTGAATATCCGTAGATTGATTTCAAGATCTTTTATAATTAATATTTAATATAAGTCAATAATGATTTGTTCGTTTAAATTTATAAATTAAATATTTTGTAATATTTATGTTATCAATAATATGAAAATTCATATACAAGAATTTATAGAAAGACGTTAAAATATTTTGAATATGATAAATTATCTCTTAATATAATATAATTATTTCCTAAGAATATGTCAAATTGATACAATAGAACGATTTTCTATACTATTCAAATAACACTAAAATTTTAATATTATAAACAAGCTATTATTATTACTATTTCACCTTTAGTTTAGATGTAGAATAATTTTTAAATATGATGATTTTTTGACTTCAACATTAATATTAATTTAAAATTATATATACATTTTACATTGGTTGAATACGTGTGAAGCACATACATGTCTACTAGTATTTAAAAAAGGTAATGCAATATAGTATAATTTCAAAAATATAATTTTTAATTTCACATTTTACTTTATGTATAGCATGTCGAGCATTAACACTTCTAATATATATATATATATATCTATGTGTGTGTATATATCTAAAACGTTTATTACTACATTTCTAATGAGTTACAACACATTTTATATAACGTACAAGTCATGTTGTTTGGTGAATATATGTTGTTATTTAACCAGAGAATGTGATGGTACTTTATTTTATTCAATGTCTAATATAAATATAAATATTAAAAATTAGTATATTATCTCTTATTTTACAACAAAGTAAGTAAATAAAAAATGCTTAATTTTTTTATTTAGTGAAAGAATAAAATAATTAGACTTATCACGTGCGACGGACGTACATTTCTACTAGTTGTCATTAAAGTTTCATTAATCATTTAGTTTTAAATTACTAATACTTAATCTTAAGATTTATGAATGAGATTTGAGGAATATCATGAAATAGTGAGGGCAATTATGTCTATACGTGGTTCTCCCCCTTAGCCCATTTATATATTTTATAATCTCAATAAATTCAAATTATGTAGTTGATTATATAAATAAAAGTTTAAAATAGTCCAACAAACGATAAAATCTATACAAGTGTTACTGAATTCAAGGCTATAAATATTTTAAAATATTTGATAATTAGGCGTCCAGGATTATTTATAAATTTCTAAAAATATTTTAGATAATATTGTCAAAAAAAGTTAAAAGTTTCATTAATAATTTAGTTTTAAATTACTGATAATTAATCTTAATATTCATGAAGAAGAATTGAGTAGTTTCATGAAATAGTGCTGGTAATTTATGTCCAAAAATATTTCTACCATAATTTCATTTATATATACTATAGCTAATTTATGAAGGAAGAAAAAATGGAACCCTAAGATTTCTTTTATTAACATGATAGTTCAAAATTTTGAGAGGGATAACATAAAATATAGATACATTTGAAATTAAACAAGTTACTTGCGTTACACGTCATAAATTAAATTTGAGTTAAGGGAATGTCGAAACTAAAAATAAAAATTTAACAAATAATAGAGATGGATGGATGTAATTAAAGTATAAGAAATATAGAGTTAAATATTACAAAACTTACACTCACTTATTACAGTCGTGGAAATTACATCTCTCATATAGTCTCTCCATCCATATTACATTATTTGCTTCAAGGATAAGTTGAAAATAAATAAGGTGGTGGAGCCAAGTAGATATACAAAAAGCTCTTGCAATAGAGACGATTCTTTTTGGCAAAAGCATTCATAAATAAAGTGCTCAAATAACCAAACTCTATTAGCATAGGTAAAGAAACTAAATTTTTTTTAGTGTAAATTAATGAGGTTAAATGTATAAGCAAATTCAATTGATTTCATGTATGAATAAAAATATTAAATGATATTGAAATGATATCTCATATCACTATAAGAAAAATAACTTATGGCGACGCGCCAAAAAGATTTGTGACGGTTCATAAACCGACGCCATATCCACCGTCACAAAGATTTTTTATGGTGATTTTTTCAACCGCCGGCAAAGGGGGTCTTTGCTGGTAGTTTTCTTTCTCTTTACCGGCGGTTTGAAACCCCCGCCAAATGCCCAGAAACAGAAAAAAAATATTTCCTGGTGGTTTTAAACCACCTCTATAGACTCCAAAACCGTCGCTATAAATTAAAATTTTGGCCAGAATTTTTTTTGTTTTTTAAACATCCCATAATTTTTAAAAATACATGTTTCGGAAAATATTCTATATCATTGATTTTAGAATCTATCAATATAAAAATTCTAACAATTCAGAGTCCATCAATTCAAATATTCACAAATTCTTGCATTTTAAACGTCCATCAATTGAAACATTCACAAATTTCAAAGATTCAGAATCCATCAATTGAAACATTCACAAATTCTAAAAATAAAATAATATAAGTTCAAACTTAAGTAAATATAGTATTTTTCATCGTCACTGAACTTTATGCGATCATGAAGTTGAAGGAGGATCTCCAGAATCCTATAAACACATAAAAATGAAAAAATTAATATTAGTGTTGGAATAAATATCATTTATAATTACATAAAGTATATGTTCCAAGAATCTTACATGATCATCGTCGGGGAATGAGAATGAAGGATTTTGTGCTTGCATCATTTTCATAAGGTACGCCACTTGGGATTGAAGTTGAACTTGACCATCTTGAAGTTCAATAACATGTGACTTAACTCTCTCATGTTTTACGATCCAAATACACTGGTGGGAGTTGGACCTAGTCCCATTCCACAGACTTGTCTAGGATGTTCTGGACCCATAACTTCCAAAAAAAGTATATCTAGGGGTGATATTATTCCCATCATGCGTTTGGCTTGTCAGAAGTTCTTGCATTTTCTCCTACAATACAAATAAACAATTCGATCGCATGTGTGACAAATATAGTTGAAAAAATTAAAAATATTGACAAATATATACATAAAAATAATTCTTACAGCTCTAGAAGCAGATTCTTGATCTACCCAATTCCCATCTTTGCGTTTATGCGTTTCTATGAACAGTTCAACCGTATTGGGCTCTCCCCCAACACCTCCATCTATCATTATGTTAAAAAAATATTTTGATCGCAGTATTAAAAACAAAAATATTACTTATAATAAAAAAGATTTACATACCATTTCATCTTGTATTTTAGCGTATCTTTTCTTTCCGAAAGAATGATGTATACTTTATTTTGCTCGTACCACAGTGTTTGTTTCACTATGAGCTTGTTATTTGAGAAACAAAATTAGTAATAATTCTATGTAATAAATAAAATTCAATGTCAAAAGAAAATATTGTAATATCATTTCTTCATAAGAGAACAAAAAATGGACAATAGCATTCCACTGATCTCGTGGAACTTCCTCAGGTTTATGTCTTAGGAATTCTTCTTCGCTCGGATATTTTATCGTATTCACTGTTCTCAATTTACTTTTCCCAAATTTTTTATAATATTTGCAGATTCATAAAATATTTTTCGCAACTCCCATTCAGCTTTACGCAATAACTCAAGCAACCCTGATAGTGCCTCATTACTCAATCCATGAAGACACTTGAGGTGGTAAAGATGCACAATAAATGAGAGTTTTGAAAAAAAAAATTGCATCCTGGATATAAAGGTTCATTACTATATCTAACTAAGTTAGAGAAAACATTCACCTCTACGCGTTGAGGATCATTTAATTGCTCATTCATATTATTGGTAGTTGATTTTGTTTGCAAATCATATGTTCATCTCTCATTACCCACAACTCCGAATGCATCACGCATATTGTCATCACAAGCTTCATACACAGATGTATGCTTCACATTTCTTTCATTAAGCTCTTCTCCATTTGAATTTTGCAATATGGATTTACCATGGAAAAATCAACGTGTATAATCAATGCAAAACTCATTACACACCAAGTGCCTATGTACACTCTCCCTATTCATCCTCAGCGTATTCACTCAACGTTTACATGGACACAAAATTTTACCCTCTATAGAAACTCTATCAAAAGCAAAATCAAGAAATTCCTCAACTGCATTAAGGTAATCTTGACTAACTCGAGATTTGTCAATCCAACTTTTATCTATATTAAAATCAATCTGAACACATTATAATAGATATTTCAATACAATGAAAATCAAAGTCACAAAAAAATCAATGTCACAAATCGAGGTACAGAACAGAGGCAAACAAGTTGCAGTGCAACTTTAACGATAAAATTACAACTAATCGAATCATAGGTTGACTTGCATTTTTTAAAATTAGCTGGAGGCCTAATGCTAACAGATTCCATTTACATGAAAAAAAAATTATAAATTAAAAAAATATGCTTTTTGCTCTTTTATTTTTTAATTTTTAGTTTTAATCGTCCCTTCAGTAGGGGGCATTTAGTCTTTTGATTAGAGTAGGGGTCACGAGAGAGCAGAGCGTACCACCATGCCATAGTCGCGAGTTTGTTTATAGTCACGACTGTTGTCATAATCAACAAGGTGAAAACTTTTAGAAAAAACTTTGAATTGGGAGGGTGATCCTCTGGTGAACTGACCGTACCCCAAACCGACACAGGGGGTAGCTACTGTTTATTAAACACGTAAGACTCTACTAAGCGGTAACACGATGTATAGAGTCTGAAAAGATAATTTGCCCATATAATAGAAGAGGGAAAGCAATCAACGCTATGGCTACTTTAGGACAATTCCCGCCTTAGGACCCCTACTATGACAACAACTACTACACATCTAGCATAAGAAAATGCTATCGATGAGACAAACCTTTATCAAGCATATCACCATGACCTGGTACAGAACCAATCTTCACTTTTCTTAAGTAGTAACAGATTAAGAAAAGCGTTGTAACAGCAGTTACACAGCCCTTGAATGTCTTAGATAGATGTAAGTGAAAGAAAGGTACTAAGTTGCTGATTACCTTAATACTATCCTTATATTTTTCACTTTGTTCAATCCTTTAGTAAATTTTTAATTATACTTTACATATTACAATTGATTGCTGTACTTAAATAGAAGAAAACTAAACAACTGACTCCTAAATTGAAGCAAACAATAACCCACTAGAAGTAGCGGTCCTAAAGTGGTGATAGGTTAGAAATTAGCTACCCATATTCTAACTATTTGACTATTAAATTAAATACACTAAAAATTAGAAAAATTACAATAAATAATTAACTAAACAAAATGGGATCATAACACAACCATACTGGCTTAGCTTAGTCGTTAGTTCTTCTCGACCAGTTAGATGGTAAGATATCGATCAATCCCACAAATAAAGAGGTTTCAGATATTTCCTAAAACAAAACTACAATGGAGAAAAACGAATGTTATACTTTGATTGTGCATGCACTTCTTGAAGAAAGACACTAATATTGAGTTATCCTGGAAATTTAGTTAGTCTTCCCCTATTGCTTGCTGACAAACCCCTACCCATTTCTTTTTTTTACATGCTTTGAAAAGAATCCAGCAAGAGCAGCCTCGATAGTAACTCAAAAGTATAAACATAGCACTACTACCATTAGTAAACTATTACCAGAGGCTTCTCTAGGACTAGGAATTCATATAAGATACCTAATTTACTAGCAGAATGTAAGTGAGATCATAAACCCGGTGAGATTTTCATGAGTTATATGTAAAATCATAAACCCGGTGTCTCACCGACGTGAGAGAACAAAAATGAGAGATAGACAGAGAGAGATAACATAAACGAGATAGAGAAATAGAGACTCATCGACGTCGATAAACGACGAGGATGACCAGAGATCTACGACGGGGAAGTGACAAATGACCAGATCTGAGCTTCATTTGCGAATCACCTGAGAATCACCTAAGAAAATGAGAGAAAAAGTGAAAGAGAAATAGTGAATTCGTGAATTAGGGGTTAGGGATTCAAAATACTTTTGCCGGTAGTTTACAACCGCCGCCAAAAGCGAGAAAAAACCACCGCTACAAGCAAGGAAAAAATGTCAAAAAGTTTTTTACAAACATTCTACGGCAGCTTACAAGAACCGCCGTTGTATGTTGATATATAGCGGCGGTTTTTTAAAATGCCGCCAAGTTTGACCATTTTTCCCCGTCGGTTGAAACCGCTGTTGTATGTTGATATATAGCTGTGGTTTTTAAAAACGCTGCCAAAAGTTTGGCTATTTTTTTCCCTGGCGGTTGGAGTAATCGTCGGGGAAAACTATTTTTCTTGTAGTGTATATGTACAATAAAAATATAAAATGATAATAACGATATGTTATGTATGATAATGAATTTTATCAAACAGGCAGAACCTATCGTGATAATTAAAGGGCGAATAAGTGAATTTATAATTTTAGTAAGGACATTAATGTCAAAAAATATTGTTCTAATTTTGGTACTTTTATATATGTTATAGATAAAACAATATATGGATATCTATTAAATAAAATAAGTCATATTCAATTAATTTTTTATATTAAATTAGTATTTAATTATCTTTGGACAATTGTAGCAAGTTAAGTATGAACATGTGTATGAGCGAATCTAGAAATTTTATAGAATGGACAATTTTTTTATCCATATTTTTTTTTGACATTATAACAAATAAGCAGAGGATTTTATAAAAAAATGTTATTTTATAAATTTTAAAGGGGATATATAATATAGAATTTGGTAATTTTATAAATTTAAAGGAATAAATGTTATAAATTTATAATTTTACAATTAGAATGGGTCAGGTAGTAGATTATTTTGGCATTTTACGTGGTTTATATTAGATAATTATTGAAAAAATAATAAAATGAAAAGGGGGATCTGTCTCTGAACACGTAATTTATTTAAAGTTATTCGTACCCAATGTTATACGTATATAGATAAGATGTATTGTCGCAGTTGATTAAACCTCAATACTCATATTTTAGAAGTTGTGAGTTCGAGTCTTATCTCATATTTTTCTTAAAATCTATAATGTAATTTTGATAAAGTATATATGATAAGATAACAAATAATATTTATGTTATTAATTGTCAGCCTCATCATCATGGTCCCGCATGCCAGATTAAGACTTGTGGTCCTCTAAATGAAAAGGTAATTGCGCTGCTTATCTCTTTTACCGTTGAATTTCTCCCTTTAGTCAATATATGTATAAAAACTTGATAAAAAAATTATCAAAAACACGAAAATATCTTCTTCTGTTTTTCCTAAAATGAGCTGTTGGAAAAATCATCCATAGTACAATTTATGTTTTTGTATGAATTATGATTAGGAATATTTTGAAGCGGGCATGACACACAAAAAATATGTATGTTATAAGTATCCCATAACAAATTTTACTTCAAAGTAAATGACAACAAAAAAAGATATGTCAATATAAACAAAACTAGTAAGTTTATAAACATTTTTTTCAATTGATAATTTATGATCTACCAACGATCTAAAAAAACTATAAGTAAAGAAAATATCGAATGTTTTATTTTATACAAAAATATTGAAGTTAAGATCATACACATGTGGTTAGATTAAACATTAAAATTTGAAATTAAGCTGCAATCTTATTTCTTTATTTTATTATGTAATATTTGCTATGTTGAGAATGAACATATGTTGGTTAATAACCTAATGGTAAAGGTTTTGGGTGCAATGTTAAGGTCATGAGTTCAAATACAAGCCTTGTCATAAATATATTTGAGGATCTTTGATGGGGCCTTGGACTTCTTAGACATGATTTGCTTAGACCGTTCTATTTTTTTATGAAAAAAAAATAGAGGATTCTACTTTAAATTTTAATTTTGTATTATATCTCTTTAATTTTATGTTTCGCACATATGGTCGGATTCTCCTTTTAGTTTTTAGTTAGTTATTATTTTATTTGATCATTAACGTTTTTGTCCTATTGTAAAACTAACTGTATGTTTTTAGGTTTTATTATTATTTATTTGTTTGGAGGTTGATGCTGGTCCACGTCTTTATTCTTCATTGTCTCCGACAGTTTTAACCCAGCCATGAGTTTTCTCCAATTTCTCGTCCTTCAAACGTTGTCTTCCCCATAGCTTCCTCCACCAAAACGCCCACTTCCCTCCCTCACAAACCAGCCCCAATAACCCCTAAAATCCCTTATGTATCGCCTCCACTATCCCTCACTCAGGACCTCCATTCCAGTTTCTATGGCTGGGCAATGATCTATCTCGACTCCATCGACTTCAACTTCTTCTTTCTCATTGAAAACCATCATCTAATCGTCTCTATATCTCTCACTGACATTAAATCCGTCATCAATTTCATGACCTCCATGAACTTCACTACCATTGAGTTTCATAGGATCGTCGGGACCAGATCTGGTATATAAAAACTATACCATATGGTATATAAAAATATACTACATATATACTACGATATACTAATAGTTTATAAAAATATACCATATATATATGATATACTGGTGGTATGTAAAAATATACTAGATATACCATATATTATATATCTATAAACTATGTAACATTATTCATGAAGGTTGCTTCGAGAGTCCCTTATTAGTGAGGGCAATTTTGTATATTTACTATATTTGTTAGGTTTTAAGGATGTGCCATTATAAATTTCGGCCATTTGTACAAATTTTAACTTTTTGGGCCATTTTTTCTTTATTTTCCTATAATGGCTTATTTGCCTAATTGAACCTTTTTTTTAATTCGTTTTTTAGATATCTTCAAAGGGTGGCTAACATGGAGGTGTCTTTCAAGAGGTACTGTGTAGGCAGTTTTGTAACTGCTGCTTGTGATTGTTCTGTACAGTCACAAGTCTAACGTTTGTGACTATTCAGCAATCACAATGATTTCTATATAAGTGATTTTCGTGGGAAATATTGGGGCTAGAAAATTTTTGATTGATCAATAGCAAATATCTGAAATACAAACACTTTCTAGTTCGTCAAGGGAGATAGTGTTGTTGTACTGCTTATTGCCTCCAAGAGACCGTTATATCCTAAAAATAGATGTCCAAGAGTGTGTGTACTATCTGCAGGGACGCTACCGTTTTAGCCCATTACACTAATGGCAAGTCTCGGTCTAAGTTTTTCTCTATACTTTTGTTTCTCTTTATTCTGATATAATAAAATATATCATTCATTTTCTTACATATTCATTATCTATATGCGACTGGACTATGTCACACTTGTCTGTGTAGTTTAAAACTAATGAAAGACGGTGCAAATGACGCTCCATTTTTACAAAGATTTCATTTATTCTAGAAAAAAATTATAGATCTAGATCAAAATAATAAGAAGAAAATTCAGATCTATCAGCAAAGATAAACAAAATTTCAAAAGACCAATAGAAAATCTTAACAACCAAAATACATAAATCAACCATAACAAGAAAACTACTGAACGAACAAAGAGGATAATTTAGAGCTTCATTCTGGCTCGTTCTAAGTATCTTCGCCACCCAAAAATGCTTGCCTGATTTTTCTAAAATAGGTTGAAATACGATCTGTCAAATGATCCAATGAAAAATCTGGCACAATCACCCGCCATAGCTTGTAGATATGAGCTAGATCTATCGAAAAAGACACAAAATGAATGTTACCTAAGGAAAATACTATAAATCTAGATATAGGTGGAGGAAAAATCACCATAGATTTAGATCTATGTGCAAATGACACTCTTATACTTTTAAAATTTACAAGATAGGTCATTGTACTTTATAAATAATTAATTCAATTATTGTAGTTTCCACATTTCTCCAAATTAGTCATTATGTAATAGAAAATGTTTAATTTGAAACGATTCCCACATGATATTAATAATTTTTTCCAAAGTAAACTTTTCACTTAAAAGTTCAACTCCTACATTATCATTCACCAACTTATTCTCTCTGAATCCCTTACCAACCGTCCCCAAAAGCTCTTGAAGGTGGTATATTTCTCTCTCTCCTCATTTTAAACAAATCATATGAACTCCAAGCCATAACTTCTTTCCACTTTACCTCCTTTTTGGGGTAGTGAAACGAATCCTGCTGAAAATTGAAGAGGATGATGGTGTATCTATCTTCAAATTGGTTATGAATAATATATTATTTATTTTTTAAAAGAAAAAATTCACGGTTTTAAAGAATTTGTCGTGAATTTTCTACATCATAATAGAAAGATAAAGAGTATATAGAAAGGAGTAATAAACACCATGATTTACATGGAAACCCCGTAAAGAGAAGAAAAACCACAGGAAGACTTTGCTAGTGTTTCATTATGAAGAAATGTTTACAAGGCTAATGTAAGCTAGATATTGTGCTTGTTTCTGGTGTATGTGTGTTGATGGTTGTTGAGTGCCCCTTTGGAGTTACATCTTACTTTTATTTATAGTCATTCATAGAATCTGATACAGCTTATCTAATTTTATCTGAAAATAGGATCAGCAGAATATTCTTATGAGATCAGGTTTATCAACACTAACAACTAAGTAAATCCTAACCATCATATCAACTCAATGGTCTTGATTAGTTTCACTTTAGATTGCCACATTGGCAATACATGTACTTTCATCTGATTGGTCTCTTCTTCATAACTGTCTAGTTGATCCTATGGTCCTTGCTCTATCTTCTCTTCGAAGGAGTCTTCGAAATAGATCTTGTCACATGTCATGTAAAAATTTGTCTGTTCATTGGCCCCCATTACACAAAAAAAATAATTATTTGCTGAGGTGTAATGTTTATCTTTTCTTATTTTGATTGACGTTACGTTCTTCTGTTCCCGATTATAAATACTTTATCGTTGATGATGATTATTACTTCTCCTTCATTTGCTGTTATGTCTTTCTGTTCCTTTCACTACGGGCTCACTGATAGAGTTTTTCCCATTTTTCACTACGGGCTCATTGATAGAGTCTTTCCTATTGTCTTCATTTTTCTTTTCTCTCGTACGTTAAGATCTGTGACAAGAATGTTGTACAAGAACATAATAATTTATTGAAATGAGTAAGGAACGAGGTACCATTTCATAATTGCATCGCAGGAGCTTGAGTTTGATGTTCACATTTATTGGTAGAGTTTCTCCCGTTTCCTTTGCTACGGGCTCATTGATAGAGTTTCTCCCATTTCCTTTACTACGAGCTCATTGAAGAGTTTCTCCCGTTTCTGAGGACAGGTTCAAATGAATAACCATGGCCCCATTTTCATTATGAGAAAATGACTATTGAACTGCTCATTTTCTTTGGGGAGGAGGACTCGTGTTCAAATAAAAAATCATGGCCCCAATCGCTTTGGGAGGGACTTTGAGCTACCCGTTTTTAAGGACTTAGGTTCAAATAAAGAATCATGGCCCCGTCTGTAAGCCTACTTCTCGTTCAGATTTCATCATACCATTATGAGTGTTTCCCGCTTTGTGAGCGACTTCAGCTTGGTATTGAGAGGACTTGATTTGAGCGTTTCTATTTACAAATTTTTTTTGGGAATACGTGACAGTTTTTCAAACTGCTATTTGACAGGCCGTTGCTAACTTCCCTGTTGAAGATGGTGCTGTCAACCCTTATGTTGGAGATGTAGTTTCCATAGTCTTTTGTATGTTCTTGTAATTTTCCTTTCTTCAATAATCTTACTTTGCTTCTCACTTTATCTTTCTTTGTCCACTTTCCCTTTATTTACTTTCTATTTTCATTTTCCACTTCTTCTTTCATCATTTTCGATTTTCCTTTCTCCACTTTCACTTTTTCCACTTTTCGTATTTATTCCTTTCTTCTTTTTAGTTTCCTTTAGACGATGATGCTGCAGACATCATTCCTCATGGACTTAAGTTCTTGGTGGGCTCAAGAGCTCATTTCCTTTAGAAAGTAAAAGTCTTCATGGACATAATCTCTTGGTGAGCTCAGGGGCCCGTTTCTTTTAGAAAGTAAAAGTTTTCATGGACATAAGCACTTGGTGAGCTCAGATACCCGTTTCCTTTAGAAAGCAAAAACCTTCATAGGCATAAGCTTTTGGTGAGCTCAGGAGGCATGTTTCCTTTAGAAAGTAAAAGCCTTAATGGACATAAGCTCTTGATGAGCTCAGGATCCCGTTTCTTCTTGAGAACGATGTCCATAAACGCTCCCAAGGACACAAACTTTTCAAAAAGCTCAAGTGCCCTATATTTCCTGTCGGGCTCTTACTAGAGTTTCTCCCGTTTGCTTTTCTTTTCCTTCTTTCCGTACACAAATATCTACGACAAGAATGTTGAACAACATCATATATGATATCTTAATGGAATGAGTAGAGAACAAGTATACCATAACTTTCTTCTAGAAGTTCGAATCTCATTCCGTAAAGAATTTCAAAAAACTGACTTCTGTAGCTTTGTAGTGATATATGATTTGTCATATAAGTATTAATGTGTTGGTGAAGTTTAATGAATGAAACTGGTAGTTCTGCACAGACTTCTTTCCTGAACACCTTCCTAGAGAATTACCATAACATTTAATCAAGAGCTCTGAACTAAATTCCATAAAATTCTTTGAGAATTAGACTTTTTTATCTTTCCAATGATATAAGATTTTCCATGCATTAAATACAGTATAATTTTTGAATTTGACCGTTCCGCATATTCTGTTTTCCTGAGCAGCCTTCACGAAAATTATCATAATTTTTGCTCAAGAGCTCCAAATCAAGTTTTGTAAAATTCATCAAGAAGTAGACATCCATATTTTTCTAACTACATATATTTTGCGATATAATACTTTTTAAATTGGTATATTTTAAAATTCAAATATGAAAAGCGTGGATATGATTACTTTTTTGAATACAACAACGAAAACTATCATAACTTTTGATCGAGAGCTCTGAATTGATATTCATAAAATTTACAAAAAGTAGACACTTTTTTCCTGCCGACAGGATATTTATTTTCCCGCCATTAGGACATTTCTTTCCCGTTCTCAAGACTTTTCCATTGTCAAGAAAATTCCTTTCCCTTTCTCAAGACATTTCTTTTCCCGTCGCCAGGACATTTTTTTCCCGCCGTCAGGACACTTCTTCCATATTGTGAAGACAATTTATTTTCATTTCTTAAGTCATTTTTTTCCCGCCGTTAGGACATTTCTTTCCCATCGTCAGGACATTTTGTTCCCTTCCTCAAGGCTTTTCCCGTTGTGAGTACAATTCCTTTCTCTTTCTCAAGACATTTCTTTTCCCGCCGTTAGGACATTTCTTTTCCTACCGTCAAGACATTTCTTTCCCGTTCTCAAGATATTTCCCGTTGTCATGAGTTTTTGTTCCCGTTGTCAAGATATTTCTTTCCATTTCTCAATTCTTTCATTGTTTTTCTTTTTATTTTCTATGACATTTCTTTCCTTGTTTTTCTTTTCCTTTCTCAATACATTTCTTTCCTTGTTTTTCTTTTTATTTTCCAAGACATTTTTTTCCTTGTTTTTCTTTTCAAAACTTCTTTCTTCTTTCTTTTCAAATTTCTTCCTTTTCAAACTTCTTTCTTTTCGAACTTCTTCCTTTTCAAAGTTCTCCCTTTTCAAAGTTCTTTCTTTTCAAACTTCTCCCTTTTCAAAGTTCTTCCTTTTCAAACTTCTTTCTTTTCTGGTCCCTCATTCTGACTCTGTCATGGCAATGATGGTGTCCACTATTCTAATTGACTCTTTTTTCCTAGGGCGCTGCTACTTTACATCCCTCCTTGGTTGGTCCCGTCTCAGAACATTTTCCTTCAAATGTCCCTCCTGAACGAGCCTCTCAATGCAGTCATTTAGTTGGTAACAATCCCGAGTTTCATGACCAACACTCCGATGAAAGTGACAATATTTATCTTTACTCCTTGTATTTAACTCCTTTGTAATGGGATGGGGCCATCTCAACCAAGGTTCATCCTTGATAAGTTTAAGAATTTGATTCACTGGGATATTCAGTGGGCTAGTCTTGGCCTTTTTTCGAAGTCACCCTTTTTTCTCCTATGTCTTTTTTCTGGATCGTTCGGCTCTATGCTTGCTCTGTTCTCGCACTACCATCATCCCTGTGCTGTACATGATTTCGTTGCTCAATCAGATTTTACATGCTTTTCTTTTCTTCCTCTAGGGCTATTTACATATGCGCTTGGAGGAAGGTTTATGCTAGGGTGAGGGGTTTATTCTTGGTTAGATCTTCGAACAGTTGAGAGTTGAGATCTAGACCACGTCTGAATGCCAATCTAGCAACATGATCATCGCAATTTTCCACCTTGGCCATTTCATCTTTGAAGCGATGCATATACTCCCGCAATGACTCTCATTTCTTAATCGTAACCTTCATGAGGTGTTCTGAATCTTCCATCATCATTCGGTAGGTGGAGTATTGTTCCAGGAAAACAAAAGACATTCTAGCAAGATTATCAATTGAGAAAGGGGGTAAAGAGTGATACCAATTGAACAGATTCCCGTCTAGACTGGTTGGAAACATTCGGCACATCAATTCATCATCATGTTGATGAAGTGCCATTACTTGCTTAAAATGCCAAAGGTGGTCAACAAGATCTGTAACACTTAAACTTGGGGGCCATAAATTTCTTCGGTACCGGAGCGGCTAAAATTTCTGGGCACAGTGGCGAATGGGTTAAAGTTTCCAGGTCTGCCACTCCACTTGCTCCCAGCTTCCTCATCTCAAGCATTTTTTGCTCCAACATTTTTTCCACTGCCCGCTCTGTGATTGGCTGAGCAGGCTCACTCTCATCTGCTTGTCCATTTCCTTTGACACGTGAAGTGGCTTCTGTTCCCTCATGGCGGGCGTTGTGGCTAGCTGCTGGTTGTTGGTGTGCCCGTCATCCCTGTTCCTCATCCTGATTTTCTGCTTCTCGTTCCCACACTGTGGTCCTTTGGCTCATTTCTACTATTGTCTCTGTTATCTCCTATTGCAGTGTTACAATATGTTCCTGCACGATTTTCCATGCGTCTGGCAGCACTTCACTGCTACGACTCTTTATACCTTGCATTCCAAGCAGAATGGTTTGGATCATATCCTGCACTCTGTCCAGGCTGATCTGTGGGGATGACAACTACGTTAGCATCATTTCTCATTTTCCGTATGACATGCGATCTAGTGAGATGCATCTTTGGTTATAATCTTGAGCTGAACTCTCGTCTCTCAATGAAAGCACCAAATGTAAAGGAAAAAAATTTATGGTTTTGGAGAATTGGTCATGAATTTCCTACATCATAATGGAAAAATAAAGAGTATATAGAAAGGAATAATAAACACCATGATTTACGTGAAAAACATTAAAGGGAAGAAAAATCACAGGGAGACTTTGCTAGTATTTAAGTGTAGAGAAATATTTACAAAGCTAATGTAAGCTAGACATTGTGCTTGTTTTTAGTATGTGTGTTGATGGTTGTTGAGTGCGTATTTGGAGTTACATATTGCCTTTATTTATAGGTCTTCATGAATCTGATATAACTTATCTAATTCTATCTGAAAATAGGGGCAACAGAATATTCCTCTTAGATCAAGCTTATCAACAGTAACAACTAAGTAAATCATGAATATTAGATCAATCTAATAGTCTTGATTAGCTTCTCTTTAGATTACCACGTTGGCAAGCCACGTACTTTTGTCTGATTGGTCTCATCTTCATAACCGTCTAGTTGATCCTACGGTACTTGCTTTATCTTCTCTTCGATAGAGTCTTCGGTTTAGATCTTGTCACATGTCATGTGAAAATTTGTCTTTTCAATTTCTTTTGTATTTGACATTATCAAGTAATTCATTTATGTTATTTTTCATCTTTTTTACCAGTTTATCAAGGGTTCACTAAAGTCTTTCTTATTTTGTTGACAAAGACGATGATCTTTTTTTTTGCCATCTTAGAGTTAGAGAGATATGTGCGTATGGGAAAAGTAAAATAACTCAAATTGTAAAAATTTGAAAACCCATGAAAACTTCAAATTGTAGTACATGAAATTCAGATTGAATATATTGAAAACCCATATTTTACTTGTAGGAATTGAAACACTCAAATTCTTAATCTGAAACGTCAGAATGAATTAGCTTTTCTTAGGAGTTGAAGTCATCAGAATGGAGGAGCTTTACTGGATGAAACTGTTATATAAGAAGATGGCAAATAGGAATTTTTCGAATAGCTACAATATCCTTTGGCCAAAACATGTTGTCCACCAACCTCACGTTTCAACTGTTCACAACCGGATTGATAAACTCATTAACATGACTAATATATGGACATTTAGGAGATAAAAATATAAATGTATAAGGCCAAGGGATCCACCCATCCCCCCAAATATCGATTTTCCTTCCATCTTCCACGCTCCATCTCAACCCCTGTTTCAAAATATTTTTACCTTCACAAAGACTTCCCCATCCCCAATGACGCCTACCCACCAAGGCATTGATGATATCTAATTTCTGAAAATATTTGCTTTTACAGAATGAAGCAACCAAGGAATTGTGATTAGAGATAATTCTCATGTCCTACTTAGCCAACAATGCAAGGTTAAAAGCAAATTAATCTTTAAAACCTAAGCCTCCATCCATTTTGCTCTTTGTGATCTTGTTCCAGGAATCCCAGTGAACCCCCGATTTTTAAGGAGAGGAATTCCCCAAGTATATTGCGAAGTGCGAACAAATTTTCTTGCACATGGTGATTGGAAGCTTAAAACAAGACATAGTATATTTAGAATGGCCAGCGCAACTGATTTAATAATGATTTCCCTACCAGCTGATGAAAGAAGCTTCTCAGACCAACCCGACACCTCCTGAATACTCTGGTCCAGATACTCCTAAACACTTGAGTCTTGGAAACTCTGAAGTCCGATTCGACACCCAAATATTTTTCCAGCGAATTAGATCTCCTCATACCAGCCAAAGCAGCAGGCTCCTTCTGTCTAGCAATTGAAATATTATTATTGAACACCACTAGGCTTTTTTGATTATTCACCTCTTGACATGGAACTTCTCCATATTTATTAAGGATCTAAGCAATGTAACAATCTCAGTGTCAGAAGCCTTACAGAACAACAAGGAATCATCTGCAAAGAAGAGATGAGAAACAGCAAGACCAGTCGAAACTGCTCGAAAGCTAGAAATTAAACCAAAGTCAACTACAATGTAAATCATCTTAGAAAGAGCTTCGGCACACATAATGAACAAAAAAGGGGATAGAAGATCCCTTTGTCACAGCCCACGAGTCGGTTTAAAACTCCTACTTAGCTCACCATTCAGAGAGATATTATAAGATACTGATGAAATACAACCATGATCTAGCTCCTCCAAATGTCAAAGTTCTGCATGATGGACAATAAAAAATTCCACTCAACACTATCATACACCTTGGACATATCGATCTTGATAGCCATATCTCCTTTCTTGCCTTTCTTCCGGATAAAAAAATAATGAAGAATTTCATGAGCGATTTTTACATTATCAATGATTTGATGACCTGAAATAAAAGCACTATGTTCCACTCCTATAATCTTGTTAATGGCTCTTCTAAGACGATTAGTGAGAATCTTAGAAACAATCTCATAAAAAATATTACAAAGACTTATAGGACGTAGTTGAGACATAAATCTAGGATAATTGACTTTAGGAGTAAGAACAATATGTGTATGATTAATACTAGGAGGCATGATGCAAGAATGAAAGAACCTCGTACCATACTAATAATATTAGTGCCAATTCTGATGATAAAAGACTGCCGTAAAGCCATCCGGACCTGGGGGCTTCGCTGGGTGAATACCACAGAGCGTAATTACAATCTCCTCCTCTAAGACTTCCACATCAAGAAGTCATCTTTCCTCGTCACTAAGACACCAGTCAATATTCTCAGAAACTTGAGAAATCAAATCAGCTCTTAGGTTGGAAAAACAAAAAAGGCCATGAAAATAGGAAAGAGCTATATGCGGGTTCAAATCAGTACGCCAATTTCCGTCCTTATCTTCAAGGCTAAAAATACGATTGTTTCTCATTCTCATCTTAACACAAGCACGAAAAAAGGAAGAGAAGATCATCATATTGAAGCCACCGAATATGAGCCCTATCCTTCCAGTACTTTTCCTCGCGAATAATAGCCTCCTGGTATTGAGCTTCAAGCTTTTGAACTTCCGAGAAATCGTCAAGCTGAAGAGAATAAGCTTCACGCAATTTCACATTAATCTCCTTCATTAGCCAGTTGGAATTAGCCGAAGAGTTATTTCTCCTCTATTTAATCATCTTACTTCTAATAATGCTAAGCTTCACCATTATATCTCTTCTATCTCGATCAGAACCATCTCCTAGCCACCCAGAAGCAATCACCTTCTTACAAGCATCAACAGAGTACCACCTCCTATCATATCTGAACAACTGCTTGAATTTTCTATTACCCTTAGATGTGTCGAGGAAAGTAGATAAATGATCAGAACCCACAGTGGTTAGGTGGTGTAATCTAGCCATATGGTATTCTTGGAGCCACTCAGGATGAACAAAACATATATCCAGCCTTTCCTTAATCAAAGATGGATAATCCATTTTATTGATCCTGGTAAACGGAGGACCACAAAACGAATATCCATCAAATTACAATCGTTAGTAAAATCTGGAAGAAGCCACAAATTACTAGGGTCCTTGTCTATACCTCTGAACTCATCATTAACACTCCTGAGATCATTAAAGTCACCTATTACGATGCACATCTCACTACAAGCCATGATCTGACCTTTAAGAGAAGCAATTTGCTCACTTTGAATCTCAACAACACGGCTCAAATAAACAATAAACAATTTCCTTCCCTTTGACTTCACCACATCAGAAACACGAACTTCAATAAAAAATTATCATATTTCATCAACTGAACTAAATCATCATTCATCTAAAAAAGAGCTAAACCCCCTCTAGTACCCACCGGACCACAATAAGAGAACCCGAAGCGTTAACTACATTTTTAATTTTCTCAACAACTTTTGATTTATTTTTTGTTTTAAGCAAAAAAAAAACAAAATCCGGGGGATGGGTTTTTACTAATCTTCGCAATGTGGAAACTGTCAGGGGGTTCCGCACGCCCTCCAGGAATCTTATTGATTACCATGAGGCCAGTTGGGGCTGGTTGCCTCCACTCTTTCACGCTTTGAAACTCCGTCGCATCATTCTTTTTTTTTCTTAAAGCCATGGGAAGCAGTCGAGTTCTCCCCATTCACATCCTCATCACAATTAACATTACGTTTAAGACTTTGCATGGAAACATGATTCCTATGCAAAATGTTGTTGTAATTACGACTAGCACCACCCTTTTTACTCGAGCTCACACTAATTTTTGAATCCATCCAGATTGCTTCTTCGATTTTCCCTTTATGGACCATTTTCTGCTCTCTCTCTCTCAATAGGTGGACCCAGAATAAATGGGTCATACTGTGACCCGATCGGAGTTGAAGTTGGAGTAAGCGCCCCCGAACCACTATAGAATATCACCATATTTCCCACCCCACATTGACCAGATTTTGAAAATCCAATCTTAAATTTCCCGCAGCAGATAGACCTTCACTCTTTGAGATATTATTCTCTTTAATTGTAGGAGAAATATCCTCCTCATTAACTACCCCTTCCATCTCTACATGTTCGCTATACTCTTCCAAAGCAGCCTTACTCCCGTTAACTTGATTATTCCCCAAAATGCCAAAAATCAGATTTATTACTAACAATAACAATCTGATTATTCTCCATAACTCACTTCCCTTAATTAACGAGATTATATTTTGAATTTCTAGAACAACCCTCAGTAGCCGCTTGAGATGATTCTCCATGGGAATAAGAAGTTTTCCTCTCTAGTGAGCCAAATCGTGGCTGAAAAGATGGAGAAAAGGCTCGACGAAATCCTCCCTAATGTCCCCATCTACCTTCCCAACCCCTTTGTGATTAGGATTTGAGGTCTTCATCCACTCACCATGCTTATTTTCCACTTCCACCCCTAAATTTCTATCTTCTCTTCTACTAATACAGTGAAGTTCCTCATGCCTAAGAATGCCACAATGAAAATATAATTTAGGCAGACGTTCATACTTACACCAAATCCAAAGCTTTGATCCATTATGATGAATAAAAACATCCCGAACCAAAGGTTGAGTGACATTGATCTCGAATTTAATCCGGATGAATTTCCTTTGCTCAAATCCATCCCGAACAACCCCTTCCTCAGTATCAATAATCTTACCAATTCTCTGCAAGTTTTTCAACGTTCTTCCCTCTGCATTCAATAGGCAAACTATGAAGTTCAATCCAAAAGGAACACGAGATAAAAGCTGAATTGGAAAGATTCATCGCCATTCTCCATGGCAAAAAAGAATTAATTGATCATCAAATAACCATATATGGCCCGTTCTCAATAACGAAAGACAAATTAGATTCATCCTGAAAAATGATCTGAAAAATATTATTTTCAACTTCGAGGAATCTAACTCATTCTTCCATATTCCAGGCTTGCATCAAAGCTTCACGAAAACCCAATTTGTTAACCTTCTTAAGTGTTAGAATTTTTTCCATTAAACTCAATCGACAGACCTCCACTTCTTTGAAATTAGCCCCCTCGTCAATCTCAATCTCCTCTTCCTCCACCTTCGCAAGAGCTAGTTTCCTAGCCATTGCTTCCACAGTCTCATTTAGATTGCTTAGAACAAAAATCTCACCCTCCCTCATAATGAAAACAGACAAAAAAGCTATGAAGAAGAAAATATGAATGCTCAAGAGCTAAAAAAAACCTAAAAGAAAAGACAACTCTCAAGAATTAATAATTCAAGAGAGAGAACAACCTCAAGAATTAATAATTTGAAAGAGAGAACGACCTCAAGAGAGAGGAAAAGAAAATCTTACTCATTAAGAAGATGGCAAAGTTAGAGAAGGAGTAATTTTGGAAAAATATTATTTTTTCACATGGGTCAATTTGAAATAAACTTTTTAGGTTAGAGAACCATTAATTTAGAAAAAAATGAAAAATTATAGAACTAAATTATTTATTTATAAAGTATAAGGGTGTACCTTACAATACTTTCAATACTGAAAGTAGAATGTTGAGATTTACATTTTAGCCTTAATAAAAATATTTTAAGAAAATAAAAATAAAAATATCTTTTTTAACTAAAAAAATAATATCATTCTTTTTTGTCAAAATTACATTACAAATTCTAAAGAAATTTATGAATATAACTCGAACTCATAACCTCTAGGATATGTTTGTGGTGATTTAACCAATTGCGTCAATCCAACTTATCAAAAAAATTAAAATTAAAATAATATCATTCGCGAAGGCAGTCCAATTTAAAAATTGGAGTCGTATTATCCTTGATAACTATAGAATTTCCTATTTTTCAAAAGAAAAAGGAAATTAGGGAATTAAACTACTTTTAGTTTCAATTTTGTATTATGTCTTTTAATTATATCATTTACACATATGGTCGGGATTCTCCATTTGGTTTGTTAGTTAGTTATGATTTTATGATCATTTACATTTTTACCCTTTTATAACTAACTGTATTTTTTTAGGTTTTAATATTTTTAATGTGTGTATTGCAGGTCTACAGCTGCTTGTCTTCCACGTCTCCCGTGACCAAAATATTTCTTGGTCGAACTTGTTGCCACCCAATATCGCACCGAAATTTGTGCGGTTTCTACCACGCACTCTTTCTTCCTCCTCCATCACTTCGACTTCCAATAAATCATGAGGCGTTCTTCTAAGAAATCGGGTTTGTTATTAGAACTCTGTTGAATCATTCTTTTTCGTTTACCTTTTTTTATTGTTGGAATCAAGTCTGCTATTAGGCTTTCTTTATTTTTTATTGTTCTAAGTGATTTGGGAATTAAGATTCTAGTTTTGTTATTCGTTTTTATTTTTTATTGTTGAATCGTTCTTTTGATTACTGAATTTTGATTGTCCAGTTTCTGCCATCGTTCTTTTTTATTTTTGATCGTTGGAGTCGGTTTTACCTTTTTTTATTACTGAATCTTCCTTCCTTTTTATGTAACAATTCTCTTTCTCCCACTATTTCTGGTTTTCGAGCGAGATGGATGAAGAAAAAGAACGAAGGGACCGGGCTTGGGTGTGGGAAAGGGTATTGTATCGGATGATATATAAAAATATATTACATATATACTATGATATACTAATATTCTATAAAAATATATTATTGATATACTGATGATATGTAAAAATATATTACATATATATTATGATATACTAATAGTATATTAAAATATATTACGATATATATACATAACACAATATATTATTATATATCGTATAGTATATATCTATAAATTACGTAACATTTTACGTTGGAGTTATTAGGCGAATAAAGTGATTTTCGTCTCTTACTAGTGATAGTAATCTCGTCTATTTATAATATTTTTTAGGTGTTACAAGATGAAACATTACAAAATTCAGTCATTTATGTAAATTATAATTTTTTGGATCATGTTTTTTTATTCTCATACAGTGACATATTTAGCTAATTGAGGAAAAAAAACAAAAAAAAACACAATATTTTGAGCAAACGCTTACACGTTTGCTCTTTCACTGACACCTCTCCTCAATTCTCACACAAAACCCACCTTTCATTTTGCCAGTTAACTGATGAACAAACTCCGGCTCATCGCCGCCTTCCGTGGCCACCGGCACCACACGGAACCGCTTCATGATCCCTGCCACCATCCGCTTCATTTGCAAAAACGCCATTTCCTTTCCTAAGCAGATCCTAGGCCCTGCCTGAAACACCGGGTACGTATAATTATCTCTGCCGACAAACCTCCATTTCCCCGCGGTTCCCTCCTCCGCCTCATCACGCTCCAACCACCGCTCCGGCTTAAACTCCGCCCAGTCTGGACCCCACAGCGCCTCTAACCTCCCCATTGCATATGGATGGTACTTCACACTTGTCCCTTTCTTCACCACTGTTCCATTGGGCAAAACGTCGTCGCTCGTCGCCTGTTTGGTGTCCACCGGAACAGGCGGATACAGCCGCATGCTCTCGCACAGAGCAGCGTGAGTATACACCATGTCCTTCACTTCTTCATAAATTGAACATTCGGATTTCTCATTAATTTCCTCTAGAATTCGCTTTTCTACAATTGGATCTTTCGAAATGAGCCAGAAAAACCAGGTTAGAGCCGCTGACGTGGTGTCTCTCCCTGCCAAAATAAAGCTTATGACAATATCGATGACGAAATTCTCGTCGGAGTATCCGGAGCTCAAGAATCTCGACAAAAGGTCTATCGAATCGAGAGAGGCTTTTTCTCTCAGCTCGCGTTTTTTCTCTTCTACAATGTTCTTCGCAAATCCCCTAACTTCACTTATAGCGATTCTGAGTTTCTTTTCTGATCCAATGTCCAAAAATCTCTTGATTTTCCATACGATTGGTAAAACAGAATTGAATCTCTCACTACTGATTTTACTACTTTCCTCAAATGCTTCAGCGAAATTAGCCCTAGGAAACGAGGGGAGCAAGTAGGCAGGGTCATACCCGAAGGCGATTTTGCAAATATTGTCGAATGCGAATCGCTGAAGCACGTCTTGAAAATCGAGAACAGATCCGTTCGTCGACGCAATGATCAGAATCGGTACAAGTCGGTCGGAGAGCTCAGCGTCGACGACGGTCTCGACGAATTTCCTGAGAGATTTGGTGTTGAATTCGTGGCTCGACAGCTGCCGTTGGAACTTCCAGTTGTCGCCGTCGGAGTTAAAGATGCCGTCGCCGAGGAAGTTGGTGAGGGAGATGCTGGAGTTTTCGCCTTTCTGGTAAAAATGGAAGTGAGTTTTGAGGATGTGCTGGACGACGGCGGGATTTGCGGTGAAAATCACCGGGTGGCTGAGGAAACGGTGGAGGACGAAAGTGGCAGAGGGTGTAACTTGAAGGATGTCACAAATCCATTGGAGTCGACGATGCTGGTTGGCGTGGATGGCGAATGAAGAGCCTATCAATGGGTATGATTTTGGGATAATATTGGAGGAGAAGGAAGAAGGTGAGCCATGCTTAGTTGAAATGGGGGATTTGGTGAGGAAGAAGATGAACAAAAGCAAGGGGAAGATTATGAGGAAAAGTGGAGAGGATAATAACTGATCAGGAATCATGACGTTGGCAATGGAGAACTGAGATCTTTCCAGTTTTTTTTTTTCTCCTTTTGGTTCTCTGTTCATGTGGATTGAGGGCTTATATAGAAAAATGTCACTCTCTATAAATAAAGATAATAATAAATATAATCTAACTTATAAAGGAATTGAATATAAATAAAAAATCTAAATCTTATTATTAGTAGCAGCTTCTTTCTTTTTTATGCTTTTCCGAAATTCTTCGAGTCAAAAACTGAGGCGAAAGAAAGGTCGATCTTTCTTGTTCATATGTGCCCATAAACCTTTCTCCCTCTTTCTTTTGCATAGTATGAGTATTGTTTTGACAGTACATTTTCATCTTCACATTAATGAGATCATAAGTAATTGATCAAGTTTAAAAATGTTAATTCTACATCGATCGAGTAATTGATTAAGTTTTAAGTGACAACGTGACATGACACCATTTATATGTTACTTTATTAAATCACTTTAATAAATTATCAAACATCGACATATAAATTATTGACACATCATTTAATCACTTAAAACTTGATCAATTAATTGATCACTCTAAAATTATTCATTTTGAGTAATTGATAACTTTGAAAAAAACATAAATCCTAGTGGATTGACCACTTTAAGAGGTAAGTTATTAACTAGCCTAAAAAACATGTAGTAGATAAATATACATTTTTAACTAGTGTAATTTAAATAGTTTGTGGGTTGTCTAAACAAATCATTATTTGCAATATATCTTCAGATTTTATAGTATTTAATTAATAAATTAAATAGTAAAGCCATCAATTATCTTATATTCGCAGGAGTAGTTATAGATGTTACTTATAATTTTATTCTTTAATTTAATTACAAATTTTACTGTTCATATTTCTCTCCAAACTTAGGTTGCATCTCCCTTCCATCAAATTTTATCGTTCATGATTGTATAATATAAATGTTCATACAATATTATAAGTAGTTATGATATTAAAGAAACGTTAATATAATGTTATCTGATGTTAATACTCTATTTGTTTAATATTAAATCATTCTAAAAAATTATTAATACCATATTATTTGATTGTTAATGTATTTGTTAGTGTTTATATCATATTTTGAATAAACGTTAATATCACATTATGCGTTAACACTCTAAATATTATATCATATACTGAATAAACATTAATATCATCTTAAATAGATGTTATTACAATATTATACATTATCATAAATAAATGTTAATAAATATTATCTGGTCGTTAATATATTACTTATGTTACATCATAATATAAATATTTTTTTTATAAATTTATAATAACAAAATATTCACCTAATATGAAATTCGTATTTAATTAAATAAATAATATCATAACCACCCCTATTTAAATAAGTTACCTAATTTAAATTTGAAAAAATAACTAAAAATCTGAGTAAAAATATGAAATAAGGGTATAGTAGATAAATCATAAAAATTTAAAATTAAATTAAATAGAAATGATCATTTATCTACTTCAATTTTATTTCAGTCAATTACTAACTTACTAATATGAAAGTGACATGTCTATATAATTTTCTCTTAAAAAATCACACATGTGATGACTGAATGAATTAATCATTTATGCTGTAGACATGTCATTTAATGAGACAATTTATAGTTAAAGTTTTACTTAGAGAGCATAGATAAGAACTTGATTTAAATCATTCTAAAAGTTTTAAAGTTTACTTAGCAAAATGAAAAATGAGTTGGAATTGGAAACCAAAAGCATAGTTTAGCTTAATCATATAGTTAACGGATGTCAAATTAGACACTTAACTAACTTAAAAGGGTGGAGGGAAAGTGGCGACTTACCAAGCGTACCATAATAGATGTTTGACATATGAGTTCAAAGCCACTAGTTTCTGCACCTGCAAAATCTTCCTCGCAACGTAGTTTATATGAGATTTAAATCACTCACTGCTTGGTGATAAAAACAAGAGGTGTTGTTTTCTCTATGAGCTGCTTAATAATTCTATGATGTAGATCAATTTTAAGAAAATGAGAAAATAAAGATTATGTGACATTTTTTATTTGTTATTTTGAATTTTTTAATATTAGATCTTGAATATTCAACATGATGTCTCATGTTCTACAAATATGAGAGAATTCAAATCATTTTATATGAAATTAACCCAATCTCACATTTTATTGTCATTTTAGTCTTTTATTTTTAAGAGATTGCAATTAATTAGCCTGTTAAACAATCTTGTTAATTTTGAAGTATTTGATAAACACGGACAAATGCGATCGGCTCGTACTTGAAGCTCATTCATCTATTCTGCTGAAGAATGAGTTGATTATTTCATTTAAATACTTCTGAGATATCATTTTAATTTGGAGCTGTGAAGAATATACTTAAGTTAGTGTCTTCCATTTGAAACTTATGGCATGAGAAAGTGATTGGTAGGTGAACCATAGGTTGAATATGAATATGTGTAAATCAACATGTGCACGCATCCCATAACTTACATTTATTAACATGACAAAGAGAATAAACAATTGTTAAAATATGACAAAATTTGTGTTTGTCAGATTAAATGAGTTTAAAATTAATGAGTATGACAAAACTATGTACGTTAAGAATACTGATCGATAAGTTTATACTTGTTTATTTGTGATGTATGTAGTCACTTGTTTGTTTATTATATGTTAATTAATAATACTGATCACTCAGTGGTCACTTGTTTATCTATTGTATTTGTTCATTATTGTTGATTATATAAAAAACATGCACAATTGTTCTTAATATATTATGTTTTTTGTGACAACATGTAACTTGTCTAATATGCTATTTGGTATTGTTCGAACCTCCTCACAATATCTTGTAGAAAGTAACCAATGTTTGGTTCAGAATGGCAACAAACTAGACTATATAAACCCGATGGTTACTTCTCCTTCTTCGGCACTTCCCAGCCACAACAGATGTATCGATCTTGGATTCCCAAACCTAAGAAGTCTGACGAAATGCGACCTATCACACAACCCCAAGCAATGGATATTCTATTCTTAGACGTCTTATCATTACTCCTAAATATTGTATTGTTGATCTTACCTTCTATTATATTAGATCTTGCTTATTGCAATAACTATAAAACATATTCTCATTTTATTGCATTCAATTGAGCCACAAACAAATTTTATGTTCATTTATTTTTATTGATTGAAGTGTTACATTCATAGGAATGAACGATCATTCTTATATTGTGAAACAATTACTCAACATCTTGAACAAGATCTGTGAGTGAGTAAATTTATCTCAAAGATACAACGACCATGTTGGATTCATATCATCTTCTTATTTGATTGCTTACACAATTCAATTAGTTTTTCTCTCTTTTGCATTGCAGATTTTTACATAAAACTACGAGGGAAAGAAAAAAAAAGTGAAAATCTAATAAAATAAAAGTAGAAGTAATTTTTTTTGTCTAATATAGTCAGTACATGTTGAGAGAATAAGCAGACAAAATTTTAGAACATAGTTATTTAATGAAGCGAGTTTTTGCTAATTTTAAAATTAGAAAAAACTTGAAGAAAAACTATCTTAATAATCTTTTATATCTAAGAAAATGTATTATTAACACGTGACTTGAATAAATAAATACTATATAAAACTTAGTTGAAAAAACATTACTTGAAATAGAAAATATCTTTTTGAATGTCCTTTTCTTGAAGACCTTTTTGCATGTCTTAGAAAATTATAACACGTTTGATTACTGTGTGATTGTGAACTAAAAAGCGGCTGAAAGCAGAGTTCATTTGTGAAACGTGCCTTTTTAAATTTGGACTCTGAACAGAAAAAAAAATGCTCTTAGTTGGCAGCAAAAAACGGAAATATGAGTTGTGAATATATTAAGCCATTCGCAGCCTTAGCTCTTGGTCCAAATCAATCCATGCAAATAAGAGTAGAAGAATGCAGGTTGTTATCGTCAGTATTAGAAAATGTTACTGCCCTACCTTCACTCTCTGTTTCCGTCTTTTGAAACAAGTAAGGTGTTCTTCCTCCATCCTCCATCCCCATTGCGAAGGCCGGCCGGAATATGTTTGGTTGTTCAATAACCAATTCCCTTTCGGTTCATTTGGGTATGCTGGGAAGATGAAGAAACGCCAGCCACAATTGGTGTAATGTCTGGGTGCGTATGGCGGTACACTGAGAGCACCTTTCAAGTCGGCTGACAAAGAAAGAAAAAAGGTTGAGTCGTCTTTTTCCCGTTTTCACCTTCGATTGGGAAGGGATTTGAGACCGGTTTTCAATTCGCTTCTCTCTCTCCGGCGAGGTTTGAAGCGTGGTGGGAATTCCTTAAATAAGTTAAAATTGGCTAAAAGCATAAGAATATAAAATACATATAACAAAATAAGAATACAAAAAGAAGGGGAAATGTATGATTTATCATTCAAGTTTACATTGATTTCAGTTGAGTCTCAGATCTCTTGATGGTCTAATATTCTCAAATAAGTTTCTAAATTATTTAAAATCTTGTAATTCCGGTAGTTTTATGGGAAAATAGCAGCAAAATACAGGTTTTGTAGGCGGAGTTGCAAAATTGATCAAAAAAATTTTATTTGTAAATATGACCGAATATGACTGTGGTAAATAATTTATTTATCAAAATTACACAACGGTGAATAAATACTTACCATATTTCGGCTATTTTTGCAATAAAAAAAAATTCTGGATATTTTTACAACTTGAGCTGGGAAATAGGTCATTTTTACAGTTCTCCCTAATTTTATTAGTGTTTTTGACTTTCACTATTTATTACGTCGTCGATGATCAAGTCAAGAAGCTTATGGGCAAACTATAAATGTTGATACTAGCTATAGCACAAACGATGTCAAAGTTTGTAGAGTAATATTCAAATGATTTGATTGTAATATTTTAAAGGATTAATTTCACAGACGCTCTTTTAACTTTGGTCAATTTTCAAGTAGACCCCATCAACTATATAATATTTTTTAATTTCTCATTCAAGTAGACCCTATCAACTATATAGTTTTTTTAATTTCTCCTTCAACTTTTATGAGTTATCAATCACACTCATTCTGTTAATTTTTTCATCTTCAACTTTTATGAGCTATCAATTACACCTATTCTGTTAATTTTTCCATCTAACACCCGTTAAGTTGGTCATGTACCTAACATTTGGACAAAATTACCCTCTCCATGTCAAAACGTGTGTTTTGACTTGAGCGAAAAAAAAAATATTTCAATTGTTCTTTGAATTAACCTTTCTGCCTTTTGAATTATTAATTAACCTTTCTGGTGAGGCCGAGCCACCTCACTTGCCTTATGAATTTTCGCCTTGACCGCCGTCCAATTTTCCATTCAAGTCACAGAGAAAAAACCTAATACGTTTATTAGATATGTGTTGTCATTCTCCTCCACTGTAGACAGTGAGGGTCTTTCTGATTGAACATCTTGTTGTGTAGAAAAATTGATCAGAAATTTGCTAAAGGAAATTACTTATGATCTTAGATGGGTTTAATCCCATTTGTTGTTTTGTTTATTGGATATGTACTCTGATCTACAAATTTCCAACTCAATCTGACTTTTTTTCATAAAACCATGATTACACTAGAGAAGAGGAAATTTCAGATATGGAAACACAACAAATTTCAGATTATCCAGGCTGTTGAAGAAAGAGAAACAGAAAGTATTGCCTCAGAAGGAAAATCTTCATCACAGGTAAAAAGGGAAAGCAGAACAGTAACTTTCACCAAACACAGTGGGTGTCTAACCACTTCTGGAAAAACGATCAGTAGGCATCCGTTGGAGAAATCATAGGCAACCGTTAGAAATTATATGTATATATACATCACTTACTCATTATAAAGGATCAGAATTCTTAATAAGAAATCAGAACAAGAAGTTCATCATCTTTTTTTAATATCAGAACACTAAAGTGTTCATCATTTCTAGGGTTCATAATTTCTACATGGTATCAGAGCAACGATTCTGAGAACAAACACATAAAACAGTATGGCAGAACCATCGACCTCCGGCCAGCTTCACCACCACGACACCAATCCCAGACTGACCTCCATCCTACTCACTGGCCACAACTATATATCGTGGGCCAGGGCGGCTCGGGTGAGCCTGAAAGGAAGAGGCAGACTGGGTTTCATGGACGGCAGTAAGCCAAGGCCAAACCGAAACCCAGAGGAATGGGACATCATGGACAACCAGGTAATGACCTGGATAACTAATTCCATAGACCAAAAACTCAGTGAAATCTTTTGTTTTTGTGAAACAGGACATGAACTCTGGGAAGAAATCTGGAGCAATTATTATGAACAAAACAATTTCGCGCAAGTCTTTGAACTTAAACGAGAGATCTCCCAAGCAAAACAGGAGGACAGATCAGTACCGAAGTTGACTGGGTTTTAAAAATCTAAGTTCAAAGAACTCGAAACCCTAAGACCGATGACCACTGACCTGAAGGAACTCCAAGAGTGGGCTGAACAAGATATGGTGCTCCATTTCTTGACGGCTCTCGACTCAAGCTACGAGGCGTTCCGGGCTCAGATCTTGATGTCGACGGAGATGCCAACATTTGCCATGGTCTCAGCCATGGTTCAAAGAAAAGAAACCAAGCGAAGAGTGATGAGTACCAGAGACGACAAAGCGAAGGCACTAGCCATGGCGACCCACAGCTCCCTCCGAAACCCTAACCCTAGGGAATGGGGAAGGCACCGCGGACAGCCAGACGAGCCGGTGAGGTGCAGCCACTGCCGGAAGGAGGGGCACACCCACGACCGGTGCTGGAACCTGCACCCTCATCTCCGGCAGAACTAGAGAAAGTTCCAGAAGGGGCGCGGGAATGACGAGCGAGGGGGCTCCACAGGGGAAACTTTTCCATTTTATACCGAGGGTTTCAGTGGAGCCCACATGACAGACGGCCCCGGTTCAGGTAATGGGTACCGACCCGATCGAATGGAGGAAATGGATAGATCTGGATCCGTTAGAGCAGATCTACACACAGACAACGACGCACAGATGACTACACTGCTCAAACAATTCAAGGAATTTATGCGCGATACCTCAGGTTCATATATCTGCAATACTGTCAATTATTTTTCTAAGTCTACAAATTTTTGTCATAACTTAGAACACTGGGTAATAGACTCTGGTGCCTCAGACCACATGACTCATAACACAAAAAACCTACACAGTCTCACTAAATTAGAAAGACCACAACACTTGACGATAGCCAATGGAAATGAAGTTTCAATTTTTGGCATAGGATCGACCACATTGTACACAAAAACCATTAACAACATACTTTGCCTACCCAATTTTAACTCCAATCTTCTATCCGTCAGTAAAATAACCAAAGACTTAAACTGCAATGTTACTTTTTCGCCTGACAAAGTAATTTTTCAGGATCGAGTCACCGGGAGGAAAATTGGTGAAAGAAAATTTAGAAACGGTCTGTACTACTTAGAAGATACCGACAAAACATGCATTTCCACCTCCACTACAATACAAAAGATAAAATATTACACTGGAGATTTGGTCATCCCTCCGACAAAATCCTAAACAAATTACTCGGTTGTAATTCAGACTCTAGTAGTTGCTCAGTCTGTAAACTTTCAAAATAAATCAGGTTACCCTTTCCACTATCTAGTAGTACGACAAAACGATGTTTTGAATTAATTCATTCTGATGTTTGGGGACCCGCCCCAGTTGACTCATATAATAAATTCAAATATTTTCTTACATTTATTGATGATTTCTCTCGCACCACATGATTATACCTTTTGAAATCAAAAAATGAAGTCTTTAGTCGTTTTCAAGAGTTCAACAATTTAGTTGAAACTCAATTTGAAACAACCATAAAAATCTTTAGGTCTGACAATGGAACTGAGTATACTAATAACACATTTTTTGAGTTTTTTTAAATAAAAGGGTATACGACATCAAACCACCTGCATCCACACCCCACAGCAAAATGGGCTCAGAACGCAAAAACTGACACCTTCTTGAAATGACTAGGTCTCTCCTCCTCCAAAACAACGTACCCAATAGATACTGGTCCGATGCTATACTCACAGCAACCTACCTCATCAATCGTTACCCAGTGTAAAATTACATCTGAAAAGCCCTCTAGAAATTCTCAAGGGTAGGAAAATTAACCTAGATCATATACGAATATTCGGACGTACATACTTCGTACACATTCCAAGACTTTATAAATTGGACAAACCTCAGTCAAAACCCTACTTTTAGGGTATTCTGCTGAGAAAAAGGGGTATAAGTGTACGACCCAATAAACCATAAACTCTACATCTCGCGAGATGTGAAATTTTTAGAACTAGAATCCTATTACCCAAAGGACCCCGACAACCATAACCACCACCAAACGTTTTCGCTACCTAAAAGTATTATTTCCTCTGATATCATAAGACATGAACAGGATACCGCATCGGCCGCGCCTGAGACAATTACCTCAGGGGGAGCAACTGATGAGGCAGTTGTCACTGATGAAGCAGTAATCGTAAGAAGGTCAACAAGGCAAACTCAACCCCCAGCAAAATTAAAATACTACGTGTCCCATCAGGTTCTATACCCTATCCAAAATTTTCTATCTTATGATAAAATCTCTAACATCCACAGGGCATACTTGAGAAAAATTGATGAAACAGTTGAGCCAAAGACCTATCAAGAAGCCCAACTCGACCCCAAATGGAGAAAGGCGATGAATGAAGAACTTCTAGCCTTGAAAAAGAATGAGATTTAGGACATAATCCCACTACCCAACGGGAAGAAACCTGTAGGATGTAAATGGGTCTACAAGATCAAATACAACAGTAACGGCACTATCGAAAGATATAAAGCCCGACTAGTTGCCAAGGGCTTTACTCAGACATATGGAGTGGATTACCAGGAGACGTTCGCTCCAGTGGCAAAAATGAACACGATCCGAGTGTTACTATCCGTTGCCACCAACCTCAGCTGGGAACTATATCAAATGGATGTAAAAAACGCATTCTTCCAAGGAAATCTGGAAGAAGAAGTATATATATCCCTACCTCTAGGACACAAGAAAGCAACGCACCCATCTCTGGTATGTAGATTAAAGAAGGCTATCTACGGCCTGAAACAGTCACCAAGGGCATGATATGGAAAATTAAGTTTGTCTCTTTTAAAAATTAACTTTGTCAAGAGGTCTGTTGACTCATCTATGTTCGTCAAACACACGAACAACTCCACCACCATCATTTTAGTCTACGTATATGACATCATCATCACCGGAAATAACCACGATGAAATATGGAGTGTTCAACAATTTCTAAAAGGGGAGTTTGATATTAAAAATCTAGAAAAACTGAAATACTTCCTAGGGATAGAAATAGCTCACTCGAAAAAGGGATTGTTTCTATCTCAAAGAAAATATATCTTAGACTTGTTAAAAGAAACTGGCATGATAGGGGCAAAACCTGCTAGCACACCAATGGAAACCAACATGAAAACAGGACTTAATGATAGCAAACCATTAATTGATATAGGCCAATATCAAAGACTAGTAGGAAAACTAATTTATCTAACAGTTACAAGATCAGATATCACTTTTGCAGTTAACGTTATCAGTCAATTTATGTACGCACCCTGCACAAATCACCAGGCAGCCGCAGAAAGGATACTCAGATACCTTAAAGGAACACCCGGTCAAGGGATATGGATGAAGAGAACCGGGGGAAACTCCGTAGTTAAATACACTGATGCAGACTGGGCAGGTAGTTATGATAGAAAATCTACAACTGGTTTTTGTGTCTTTGTAGGTGGAAATCTAGTAACCTGGAAGAGCAAGAAACAAACAGTTGTAGCAAGGTCAAGTGCAGAGGCAGAATACAGAGCCATGGCCTCCACTGCTAGTGAACTCACATGGATTAGACATCTCCTTCAAGACATGAAGGTTGAGATCAAAAAAATGATAGAGATGCACTATGACAACCAAGCAGCACGTCATATTGCAATGAACCCCATTTTCCATGAGAGAACCAAACACATTGAAGTGGACTGTCACTTCATAATAGAGAAGGTACAGTCGGGAGAAATCGTCATTCATTTTGTACGTAGTGAAGACCAGCTGGCCGACATCTTCACCAAAGCCCTCGACAAAAATAGCCTCCAAATAATACTTAACAAGTTGGGCTCGATCAACCTATACGAACCCAACTTGAGGGGGAGTGTTGAAGAAAGAGAAACAGAGAGTATTGCCTCAGAAATAAAATCTTCATCACAGGCAAAAAGGGAAAGCAGAACAGTAACTTTCACCAAACACAGTGGGTGCCTAACCACTTCTGGAAAAAAGATCAGTAGGCATCCGTTGGAGAAATCATAGGCAACCGTTAGAAATTATATGTATATATACATCACTTACTCATTGTAAAGGATCAGAATTCTTAATAAGAAATCAGAACAAGAAGTTCATCATCTTTCTTTAAGATCAGAACACTAAAGTGTTCATCATTTCTAGGGTTCATAATTTCTATACAGGCGAAACCAGAGAAGAAGAAGATCCCAACTTAGCCAGGTGCGAATGAACCCCTGCGAAGAACAACCAGATAAGAAGAAGATGCGAATCACCCCCGCGAAGAAGAAGAAGGCCTCTGCGAATGACCGCTGCGAAGAACAACCCCTTCGCGAGCCTCAGTGGCTGCCAAGGCTCTATCCTCACGTGGATTCAGCCCAAGCGCAACAACAGTCCTACTCCAGCCCGCCTCTGCCTCCAGTGCCCCACTCTCGCGAACCCTCGGCCCGCACTAGACCCCACCCCCGAGACCCCCAGTGACGACACTCAACCCGACACTAGACCTGGCCAGCATGTTTGGCCGCCACCATGGCCACCCAAACCCTTTCCTCCTTCACCCATGGCAGCAACAATTTAAAAACGCAGTAAAACACAATTTTCCAGCAGCGAAAACACAAAGAAATTCAAGAAAAGGTGAAGGATCAAGTGTTAACCTCAAACCTAGCCAATGAGGAAGGAGGAAGAACACCCTTCCTTGAAGCTTCAAATTCTTTGCCAAAAATACCCAAATTTTCACCCTTGTGCTTCAATCTCCAAGCTTGGCCAAGAAAAATTTCCAAAAAATTTATTGAAGGAGAGAGAATTGATGACTTGCCTTAAGCTCTCTCAAATGAGGTGGAGAAGGGGTACACAGTGATTTAAAGTCCTTTATATCGAAGGATAAGGGAACGGGGACTCCCAAAAATTCTAAAAATTAAAATTTTTCAAAATTTACCGTAATTTTTTTTTATAATTTTGACCTTATATAACATGAAAAATGCCTACACCAAACAACGAAGCCGCATTGGACATAACGGATCGATGCATCCCGTATACACCATGTAACAGGCCCGAACAAAGGGCCAGAGACTTGAAAATATGATTGATTATTACATTGGAGGAATTGTGTACAAGCCCGATTACTCTGCATCTTACTTGAGAGAGGATTAAATGTACATAGCGGTTGACGACCTCAACGTTGACTCCCCACGAAGCACAATTCTTACGGCGTATTGGGAGTGTCTCCACCTCTGAGACGTACCATAGAGTACCACCGCTGAGATGCACCTTGGAGTGCCGCTGTTGAGGTGCACTCCTTGGGGTGCCGCCACTGAAGGGGCACCCGTGGGGGTCGTCCTCATGACAACACCATGGGGTGTCACCCCCATGATAGCACCATTGATGTCACCCATGGGTATACCATGGAGGTGCCGGGATCACCCTTCATAATGTAAACTCGAAGACGATAATGATGTACTTTAAGACAAGACGTATCACTCTATTATCACAACGAGTCATCACATCACAAACCACCAAGTCAGGTGACAAGACTTGGGTGGAGGTATGGTTACCTGAGAACGTTTGGGAGGCTGTGAACTGATAGGATTAAGGGTGATGCTATGTCGTATTGGAGAGGACATACCTCTTCTTGTATGACCACTCTAGATATTAAGAGTGTGCTACCCTCCCACCTTGGGGAGGGGTTTAGTTTGAGAGAGCCCTTGAGAGGAGGCATTAGGTGAATGTCGTCGTTGAGCCCCACCGGTTATGCATGTTCTCCCTAGATCATGATCACTACACAAAGACTCACGTGGCGCCACCCGATTGACTCATGTGAAATTCTCCCCTTACCCACCTAAACATGATTAGTCAGTTGAGATGACACCATTTAATTAGTGGACTTGCAACTAATCAGCAATGATCCCCCTCCTTTGATCACCTATAAAAGGAGGGCTTCTCCTTCATTTTAGAGAATGAAAGAAAACTTTAGAGAGAGAAACTCTCACTTCTAGAGAGAGAAAGTGCATTTTTCATCACTTTTTAAGTGTTTAGAGTGCTCCATTTTCACCAACCAACCGTCCTCTCTGGCATCCTTAAGTGTTACTCCGATCACTTGCTAAGGATTATACCATTCTCGTACTCACCCACGTCCCACCCTTGCACTACACATTTGATTATACTTCTCATCTCTCCTCCTTCCCTTCGATTCTGCTTCTCCTCTCTCATTTCTCCTCCTTCCCTTCGTCATCGCGTCTCTTGCCTTCTGCCTTCCCTCATTCAGACAATCTTTGCGTCTCTGCCTCTACGTCTGAGATAGTCTCGAAGGTAATTTATGTTTCTTCATTTTCTTTAGTTAATTTATGTTTCTTGGTGATTTTCTGTTTCAATTAGGGTTTTCTGAGATGCTATCTTGGTGATTTTCAGAATCGGTGAGGATTTGATGATCTGATTCATGAAATTGATTGAGTTTTCTCGACCTTTCTTGGTATATTCATTTCAATGTATCTCGCTGATGTTCTTCGTCTTTCTTCTTTGGGTTCGTATGAAGTGCGTGGTATTTGAGCCTATTAAAGTTTCTTTGTTTAGGTTTTCTTTCTTGGTGTCCTATGGATTTTTGGACTCAATAATATTAAAAGAAACAAACTGATCTTTTTTTAGCTTTAGTTCGTTTATAATTCTTATATTGTTTGAGCTTTAATTCGTTAAAAATTTGGTGATTTTGAGCTGTAATTCTGTTAGTATTTTCTGAGATATTCATTTAAGATTTGTTGATTTGTGCTGTAAGTGTGAGATATTGGTTTATTATTTCTGGAGAAATCATATTCAGCTTTAATTCCCTTCTATTTTGTTCAGTGAGTCTTAAAACTATGAAGAGTTGCTGCCGAACCGAACCGTAATTCATGATTTGGTTCGTTTAAGTAAAAAATCGATCGAACCGAATCATAAATACTAACTATTATAAATCGAACCGGTTTAAAATTTTGGTTCGGTTTGGTCGGTATATAAACTACACAATGGACCCGTGAACATCTTGTGCGCGCACTGCAAAGGAGGAAAGTTGAAGAGCAAGAGATTTGGGAATGGAGGAGTGCAAGGGGAAGTCACCGGAAGCGAACGAGAGGGAAGAATTGGTAATTAATTGAGAATATTGTCACTGTTTAACATGAAAAATTAATGTATGAGTTTTACACTTGGAAAGAGATGCTCAAATTGACAACCTTTACCAGAAAGTATGCTGGAAAATGGAAAGCAAAGAAGAGATGCCGGATTATGAACCAAGGGAGGAAATATTACAGTTATTTAGAGATTTCTTCGCTAGGTAATCTCAGATTTTACCCTGTATTATCTATGCTATTAAATTTATGATGTTCAATTGTTCCTAGGTTTTTGCATTTGAGATTTCTCTCTTTCCTCCCATTACCATACTGTTACAGTAAGGAAGAATTTTGCTTGTTTTATAAGTGCTTTTTCTTTGAAAACACTTTTATGCACTTGTACGTAAGTTTTTAAGAATTACCTATCTAGTGTCTCACAGTAAATGCTTTCAGTACTAGCAAATGGCCTTTTGTTTCTTTTTCTTTGATTTAAATTAACAATTAATGTTTGTTCTTATGAATGTGCTAGGGTTACAAATTTTGAGGAATTGGTGGGTCTGGGAAGTATGTCACTCACAGGTTTTCAGCAGGGCCTTGGTAGGTGTTCTGGTTTATGCTTATCATGTGCTTCTAGGGTTAGGGTGAGGTTTCTTGCCATGTTCTCTTAGTTTGGGAAGTTATTTTATTTCATTTTAGAGTTTCTTCGACGACCTGCGATTAATAGGACATCGGAGTTGATTGAGAAGGTCTTAAAAGCTAATGAAACAAAGGGCCTAAATTTATATTTTGAAGCTGGATGCATCAACAATCATGATGCGGTGCAAAATATTAGCAAGTGTGAGTGTCTCTCTTCTATGTTTAGGGCTTTTAATATTTTACTGTACTTCATACGAAAAATGAATTCCAAATCTCTTTACTAGCTTTGGACATTTTTCTTGTGCTTTTGTTATTGTATATGCTAAGTGCTATGAATCCTGCTTTATGTGCCTCATAACTACTTGTTTTACTGTAAGGCTCTCTTTTCTGTTGTCCATTGAGTATTTGTGTATATTTTGCATCCTCCGCCACATGTTATTGAGTAGAGGCACTTGCGGTTTAGATGTTCATGTTACCTATCTCGATCTTCTTTTCTTCCTTAATTCTTTATTCCTTCCTTAATGACTGTTTCTTAGCTCCAAATGTCTACTGGGCAATTTTTTAAGTTCTTCTCATTTACCAGTGCATGAACATATTGGCAATACCCTACTTTCCATCAGTTTTCGTGGTTCATCTTGTTCTTGCTCCAAAGGTTTACTCTCCCTCTATCCTCGTCTCTACTTTAGCTTCATAGTCCTCAGCAAGACAGTTTAGATTTTTTGTTTGTGGTTTGTGGATATAATAGTAATTCTTGCTTTCTTCTATGGGGTTTCAACTATTGATGACTGACTTCTGATTGGTATGGTATGGCATTGTGGTAATTTATTTTTTTTACACATGTTGGAAATGCGGCAGAAGTGCACAAATGTCAACGAGAGCTCTGTGACTATCTAGAAAAAAGTAAGTTTCACTTGCAATCACCACTCCCTTCTTTCATTTATCATTTGTACCAAGTGCCATCGTTAAGGTGAATGCAAGCAAATGATTTTTTAACGGCGGAGTAAAAAATATGCATTAAGCACAAGAACCTTAATAGGGTAGATACATATGTGTAGGACACACAAAATCAGCACAAAAAGTCAATCAGCTGGCAGAGTAATCTGGTTGAACAGTGAGACCAAAGGATTGGCGCCATCCCTAAAAGTAAAACCCAACCACACATGGATAAAAGTTTCCTGTGTTGGGAAAAGATCCTAGAATTCATTTCTTCCTGAGTTATAGTCAATCATATTGCTGATAGCCTAAATTCCTGTGAGCAAATGATGCATTCTCCATGACCTTTTATGTAAAATGGTAAGCTTTCCATATCAATTTATCAATGTCATGTAGTATTTTTTCAAGTGCAATTTTTGTTGTGCGGCAGTCAACACTTGATTTGGTTGAATTATTTTCTTTCTAAAGTAAATATATGATATCCTTGGACTTCCTGAGGTTTTACACTCTTATTGGGTCAAATACTTTTTCTCTCTCATTTATTGTGGAATTTGTTTTGGATATTTCTTTGGCTTAAGATTGACAATTTAATATTCTGCGAACAGCCAGTATAATAGTCAATGATCTTGAGCATATATTAGAGGATGTCAGTTCTGTAATTGCCACTGGAATTTCATCTATGGAGGAAAGCAGCTGCGATGGTTTGGATGATCAAGCAACTGCAAATAATAAGGTAGATTGGTCTCCTCTTATACTTTTTTCTTACAACATTTCTCTGTGAATATTTGAAGTTATGTAGTTTCAAAGTTTGTTTGGACGACGTGTCCTTATGTTTGTAATCTTATATTTCATAATAAACTCAATTAAGTAATTCACTCTCAAAATTAGAAACTTCTTCCATTATAGGCATGTTTTTCAAAATCGAGCTTGCCGTTTGGAGTTGGTTAAAATTTGTGTCCCCACTTAAAAATTTAAACCATCTAAACAGTAATTCTCTTATTCAGGATTATACATAAGTCAGCTAGTGTTCTTTCTAGATTTCAACGAGCTATATGTTTTTCTCTCTATCGATTTCTGTCGTTGAAGTTTCTTGTTGGATTAGAATTTTAAGTTTTCTAACTCAAGTTGCTTTGGGTTCACTAGATAGCATGAACAAAGTCATTTTTCATTTAGAATTTTAAGTTTTCTAACTCAAGTTGCTTTGGGTTCACTAGATAGCATGACCAAAGTCATTTTTCATTGTTTTCCCTTATGGACCCTTGTAGAAAGATATTGATTGGAGTGCCTCCAATTTACAGAGAATGAATAAGATATACTATTTTTCTATAACTTATGTTTGAAACTCCATGATATGCTGCCTCTTCTTAGGAGGAAGTGACATCATCTCCTCGAAAACCTGATATAACTGAATATGCCATGTTGATGGGGACCGTATACAGTATGGTCAAGCAAGATTACACGATGCAGGTAAATCTTATTTCTCCAAATCAGAGAAAATGATACATTATTCTTACTCTTTGGAAGTACTAGTATTACATTTTCATACTTGTTGCAGGAGAAGATTATTCGTGCTTTAAATCTCACCTCATCCTCAGGAGAATTAGAAAGTTACTGCTTGATGTGGTCGTTACGTCCTTTTATAAATGACGAAATTATGAGTCGAGCATGGAGCCTTATACCTTGATCATCACTATTTATGCTTTATTTTGATCATCACAATTTTCTGAGGGCTGATTTTCATTACAATAGGTTATGTTTGGCCAAAAAAACATTCAATATATGATATGGTAGTGTAGCTTAGCACAGAAATCCAAACAAATACAAGTGTAGACCTCTTGGTGATAAAGTTGAAAAAACATTACTATGATCTAATCTTATTTTTTTTATGTGTATGTATCAGATGATTCTATTTGCTTGTAACATGAACATTTGAACACTACAAGTGATAAGCAATTTTTTTTTCTTATCGAAGTTAATGTAAATTAGGAGATGTATGACTTAAACCAACGTGGATATTTAATCAATTGTGTGAATCCATATTGTAAAGTGAATGAGTATTTGTTTTGTGTTAAGTAAATAAGTAATTTGAAACGGGTTAAAAATAAAAGCAGATTAGTCAAACCCCAAATTTCAGAAATTTGCAAATTTTTTCGGAAGTCACTTTTCCTGAGATCTATTTCCCCCATTTTCCCATAAGTACGTGAAACAAGTCATTTTATTTCGGTCCATTGGAACTCCACTAGGAAATTTGTAGTACTCCCATTGAATTGTTTGATCTTAAAAGAAATCTTCTATAATTTTACATGTGAGAGATTATTTTTTTATTTCTTCCGGTCATTAATAATTTGATTATTTTTAGAGAATAGTAGATAGAAACAATGTTCGTAAAGAGTCCTCTTGAAAACAAGAAATATAAGTTTACATGTCATCCACACTACATAACTTTTATCTGACCAACATTGAGATCCGGTTCTACCCCAATTTTTCTGGTTCAGCCCACCATTCTCCATTGATCCTTCTCTTGTTAAGCAATTTTTGAATATCAAACGGACCTCCTCATTATGTAACTTTAATGCGGTCGATTTCCTTCTTTTGCAATTTGTTTCGTTACAACACCTACTGCTCTGGCTAATTGTTCACCCTTTCATGTGTGATTTCTATGTTATGTATGATTGTGTCGGTGAAAATTCAACACTTCTTCATATCATTTAATGTTAGGTGTGTGACTTTTTAAAAATTCAAAAGCTTATTTATTCTCTATTCTCATAATATAAACTCAATAATATATTTTAAGAAAAAGTACACGATTACCTCCTGAGTTTTACTTAAAAGACACAAGCACACTCTCTAGTTTCAGAAAAGACACATACCTCCCTTAACATTTCATTTTATGGACAAAAAACTCCCAAAATCGTTAAATATTTTTAAAGGCGTTTAATTTTTTCTTAATACCAAAAATGCCCTCACCTTATACTAGTGGGTTACGGGTTATATACTCGAAGAAGGCCAGAGGAAGAGAAAAGCGAAGGAAGACGAACAACGAAGGAAGTGAAGGTGGTCCAAGCACCATCGGCAAAGCACCACCGCGAAGCACAAACAGTTTGGGTAGTGTTAAAGCAGTGAGCTAAAGCAGGGCCACGTGTTCTCTCTTAGCCTTGTCAGCTGATGACTCAGCTTTTCTTACCCCACTGTCAGATCATCTTTAGTTGTTAAGAAAGAATTGTTCTCTATCTCGTGCTCTCTTGTGTGCTCCAATGGTTGCTTGACAGATTTCTGCTCTTGCTAACAAACTAGATTCTTTTCTTTTCCTTTTATCTTTTGTTGCTAACATAAATCATGTACTTGTCTATTATTGTGGTGTATGATTTTCTTGAGTGTTTGAATATACAATACCTAAATTAGTGTTCCAGCTACAGTTATTTTCTTCTTCTTTACGTCTTTCCTTAAACTCAACTTGGTATCAGAGCCATCAATGGCTTCCTTTGATTAAATCATTTAAAACAGAGAGACTTATGAAAATACTCCAAAAAATGCCACTGAATTAAACCTTTTCTTTAATACCCTTCATTCCACTCTGTCTATTAAGCTCGATAGAGACAATCATATTCTTTGGAAGGCACAAGTTGTACCAGCCATTATTGGGCATGGTCTAAGTGAGTTCGTCCTTAATACTCAAGCTAAACCATTTGAAAACATAGATGATGGCTCCCTCAACCTCGAGTATATTCAGTGGGTCCGTAGTGACCAACTGCTTCTTAGTTGGCTAAGGTCAACCATGACTGATAGGGTGCTTGGCTCAGTCCTACAATATGAGACCTCAAGAGGACTTTGGCTTGCTCTAGAAAGAACCTACGCAAGTAGATCAAAGGCTAAGTTACTAACCCTAAAAAATTCATTGTACATCATATGAAAGGATGATAAAAGTGTACTAGACTATATAGATGTTATGAGAACCATTGAAGACCAACTCCTAGTAGCAGATGATGCTATAAATGAGAAAACCTTATCATGCACATCTTGAATGGTCTGCCAGCTGAGTTTGACTCCATAGTGGTGAATATCATTTCCAGGACTAATAACCTCACAATAGAGGAAGTTCAGTCACTGCTGCTCATCCATGAGTCAATGATTGAAAAGTTGAATGCAGAAAGGGAGACTACCTTGAAAGTCTATGCTAACCTAGTCCACAACACATCAAACCAAAATGGTTTCAATAGAAAATTCAATAACAGCCAACGACAACAATGGAACTACAACCCTGCAAGTCAAAATAACAGAAATGGTTACGGGAGACAGTCAAACTTTAGAGTAGGAAGAAGAGGTGGTCGTGGTGGTAGACAAAGTGGAAGAGTAACATGTCAAGTCTATAGCAAAACTAGATTGCAACCTCTTGCTGCAAGTTTTCCCTCAGGCTCATCTCACATTTGGGCAGCTTCCAACCCAGCAAACCACACCACCTTTCCACACAAGCTTCACTCCTTCATCCTATGCAACAAACTCAGAATATGGTTAAGAAAACCTGGTATGTAGACAGTGCAACCACTCATCATGTGACTTTAGACCTGCACAATCTCAACCTTGCTGATGACTATCAGGGTAATGACAAACTCATAGTTGGAAATGGTAAGCAGCTTCAAGTTACTCATATTGGTAAAAGTTATTTTCCTTCCACTCTCTACAATCTTCAACTGAATAATATGCTTAGGGTTCCAAAAATAACAGAAAACCTTATAAGTGTTTCAAAACTCACCACTGACAATCTAGTTTTTGTAGAGTTTCACTCCAGCTTGTGTTTTGTGAAGGACCTAGCCACATGGACTATTATACTAAAAGGGAGACTTAAGGATGGCTTGTACGAGTTGTCTGTGCCAGCAAAGAAGAACTCAAGAGCTCTAACCTGCACTTTTTACATGTTTTATGATTCTATGTCACATGTTTCAGCTATACCTAGTATTAATGATTTTTATTCCAAGAAAGATGATGTTTGTACTCTTAGAAGTTCTCTTGTTCCTTCTGAAACTTCTGCTAGTGTATTAAACTCATCATATTAGTTCAATAAAAATCTCTTTATTGCTCCATCTATTTTTGAGCTCAGTACACCTATGTCTGCATATTTTTCTGCTACTGCATCTAATGATTTTAATATCTAGCATCTGAAATTGGGTCATCCTTCTACTAAAGTTGTTAATACAGTACTTAGTCAACTTCACTTACCACCCACATAACTCCCACTCAGTCCATTCTACTTGCCAATTAGGTAAAAGTCATAGGCTCACTCACTCTATCCCACACACTATCACAACTTAACCATTGGAACTCATACATTTAGACCTATGAGGTCCTGCACCACTGACCTCAAATAGATATAGATATTACGTACAGTTTTTAGATGATTTTTCCAGGTACACTTGGATTTATCCTCTTAAACTTAAGTCTAAAGCATTTAACACTTTTATGCTTTTTAAAGCCTTAGTTGAAAAATAGTTTGGCTTGCCTATTAAGTATTTACAATCTGACTGGAGGGTGAGGACCTTTGCTTCATATCTTAAAATGCATGGCATCTCTTTTAGGAACCTTTGCCCTTATACTCATCACGAAAATGGCAAGGTAGAGAGAAAACACAGACATATTATAGAGTTAGGTCTCACCTTGTTAGCTCAAGCCTCTATGCCCCTTCATTACTGGTGGTATGCCTTCAGTATAACTACATATCTCATTAACAGGTTACCCATAACCACTCTCAAATTTTCTTCACCATACCAACATCTATACTGTACTAAACCAGATTATCATTTTCTTAAGGTATTTGGTTGTGCATGTTACCCTCATCTTAGACCTTACAATCCACATAAGTTGGCTTTTAGATCTGCATTGTGTCTTTCTTAGATATTCATCAACTCATAAAGGTTACATATGTCTACATCCTTTTTGGTAGAATATTTACTATTGTTAATGTCATCTTTGATGAGCATACATTTCCTTTTCTTCATGGTTTTATGCATAAATCTTCATGGTTTTATGCATAAATCTTCTATTATGACTAGTGTAACTCCTGCTTTGTCTTACTGGTCAATTCCTTCACTGCCACTAACATTACATGCAGGTTATTCTTCTTCAACTAGCTTAACTACTCATGCAAGCTCCATTCCTCAAGCTTCATCTTCAGGTAATATAGTCATTCATCCACTATGTGTTCCTACTTCTTCACCTGATTTTACGACAGCTAGCCTACCTCAGTCAGTTCCCTTGCCTCGACTCACTGTCCCACCTCAGTCAACCACTGCTCATCAGTTTAATTCTCAAGTTGTTCTTCCTTCTCCTACCATGAATGTTCATCCAATGGTCACAAGGGAAAAGTCAGGGATCAGAAAACCTAAAGTATATGCTACTGTTTTATCTTAGCCTACTCACACAGAACCACAGTCTATTACCTAGACCTTGGCTGACCCTCACTAGCAAAGAGCAATGCAAGCTGAATTTTTTGCTCTTCAACTCAATCACACTTGGACCATGGTACCCCCTTCATCCCTCTATGAATATAATTGGAAATAAATGGGTATCTAGGCTCAAGATTCACCCAAATGGCACAATTCAAAGGCATAAGGCCAGGCTAGTAGCAAAAGGTTTCCACCAAACACCAGGGTTGGATTACGCAGAAACCTTCAGTCCAGTGGGAAAACCAGTCACTGTCAGGTTTGTTCTCATTATTTCTCTCACAAACAAGTGGCCTATTAGATAGCTGGATGTTAACAATGCATTTCTCCATAGTCACCTCTTATAAACAGTGTATATATAGCAACATGTTGGCTTCACTAACTCCTCAAGGCCAACCTATGTTTGTAAGCTTAACAAGACTCTCTATGACCTCAAATAGGCCATTAGAGCCTGGTATGACAAGCTCAAGTTCACCTTACTTCATAAAGGTTTCAAGGTTACAAAATCAGACACCTCATTGTTTATTGTGCATCACTCTAGCAAAATAATTTACCTACTTGTGTATGTAGATGACATATTGATTACAAGTAGTGATTCTAAGTACATACTGCATCTCTTCATTTATACTTTGCTCTGAAAGATTTTGGTTCTCACCATCATTTTCTAGGCATTGAAGTGACCACCTCTCCTTCTGGTATGCATTTGTCTCAAACTAGGTATATTGCTAACTTGTTACATAAAACTCACATGGAGTCTACCAAGCCTTGTCCAACTCCTGCCATTGTCTCAAATAAGCTTACCAAGGATAGATGTGTCTCACTCTCTAACATTTCACAATATAGGAGTCTCATTGGGGCACTTCAATATGCTACTATAACTAGGTCAAATATTACCTTTATAGTCAACAGGTTCAACCAGTATTTAGACTGCCCCACTTCTCTTTATTGGAAAACATGCAAAAGACTCTTAAGGTATCTAAAAGACACCCTTCATGAAGGTTTACTCCTCAAGACAACCTCTTACTTCCACTTGGAAGCCTTCTCTAATGCAAATTGGGTTAGTTTCTCAGATGATCATAAATCCACTTGTGGTTATGCTGTGTTTCTTGGATCCTCCATGTTGTCCTGGTCCTCAAAGAAGCAGCATGTTGTTGATAAGAGTAGCACAAAGAGTGAGTATCGGGTCTTAGCTCACACAACAACTGAAATTATTTGGATTCAGTCTTTACTTCGTGAAATGCATTGTCATCTCTCTTCTACACCAGTTTTTTGGTGTGACAATGAGGGTGATGCATCCATAGCTTCCAGTCTAGTCTCTTATGCTTGAACTAAACATATCGAGATTGATGTCCATTTTGTAGACAAGATTCTTGCAAGGCAGCTGGACATCTGATATATACCTTGAAATAAGCAGGTTGTTGATCTATTTACCAAAGTCATTTCTAAATAGCAATTCACCTATCTGAAAAGTAAGCTAAATGTGGCCAACTCCCCCTTTAGCTTGAGGGGGGATGTTACGGTAGTGAGCTAAAGCAAGGCCACGTGTTCTTTCTTAGCCTTGTCAGCTCATGACTCAACTTCTCTTATCTCACTGCCAGATCACCTTTGGTTGTTAAGAAAGAATTGTGCTCTCTCTCATGCTCTCTTGCGTGCTCTAATGGTTGCTTAACAGATTTTTTCTCTTGCTAACAAACTAGATTCTTTCCACCTTCTTTTATGTTTTGCTGCTAATATAAATCTTGTACTTGTCTCATTACTGTGGAGTATGATTTTCTTAAGTGTTTGAATATACAATACCTAAATTAGTGTTCAAGGTATAGTTATTTTCTTCTTCTTTATGTCTTTCGTTAAGCTCAACTGGCAGGTTTTTATGCAATTTGGATAGGTTCTTCATCAATTTGGTTTTTTGGTTTGGGTAAGTTTTATGTAGGTTTAGTAAAATTTCTGTTCTGATTCTGATTGAGTAAGATTTGGGTAAGTTTAGTAAAATTCTTCTATCAAGGAATTGAATTGATTTAGTATAACTGTCTGTAAATTCAATTTCTCTAGTTTGGTTGTGAGTAATGACTCATCCCAAGATGTTAAAATTTTTGGGATTTTTCCAAATCATCTAAGTTCTAGGTAATAGCCCCTGAGTCTCCTCTAATTTCTCGTTGGTATCTAAGCTATGGACATTATAATTCCTGTTGTGAGTTATCTCCATTGGCTGATATGCCTGCGGATACGATTTGAGCTATGGACATTAGTCAATAATTGGTCATCAAGTAGTTTATATATTTCATCCATGCATATACGATCGATTTGTATTCTCAATTTGAACTTCTACTTGAGTTGGATTAGTGTTGTATATGATATTGTTGTGTCATTCATCTTTTCGATGCTTAATATGCATCTTCTTGTTAGTTGAGTGTTTTTATACATGATATGTTTAGGTAATTGAAGACGTCAAGTTTGACTCTCTTTCCTTGACTTCGACCTAAGAGCGATTGCATTTTTGGGGTGGATTAGAGTTTTAGGGTTCATTGGGGAAGATTGGGAAATCATGGATTTGAAAGGGGGAGATTGGATTCGCGGGTTTGAGGGGTAAAATCAATTCGGTTCTGGTGGGTCGGATAAGGATAAAAAATCAATATTATTTTAGTCATGTCACTTAAAAATTAACATATTTATAACATTTGGGACTTATGTGTCTTTTCTGAAACTAGAGGGGGTGTTTGTATCTTTTAGACAAACTTCATGGGATGTCTCGTGTACTTTTCCCTATATTTTTAAGACACATGATGATAAATTATAAGGAGTGCAAAAACTTATTATCAATGAGTGCATGATTTCATTTTGACCCCACTTTGTAGTGCTAGATACCGTGCAAATAAAATTAGAAAAAAAATCATGTAGTATTCATAAGGAAAATTATATAACATTATTAACCATGTGAGATATGACGACACATATTGTTCGTTACTATGTACGTATTCAATTAAAAAATATTAGTGTAGTTCACATGACGAAAATGAACTTTGCAAAATAAAATTTGAATTAAAAATCAAATTATAAAAATAAAATGATATTATAAATGTTTCTCCAACTCTAACCACTTTTTAATATATTATAAATGAGCATAAGCTGATGATTTAAAAACCAAAAGAATTATTTTAGAATTGAAAGACTAAACTTAAACTACGTACTAAGTAGTAAAGTGGAAGAGGTATTAGTATTTTTAACAATTGCAAGTTATTTTTTTAAAAGGAATATTGGTGGGTGAACAGCCACAACACTATCTTACACATGGTAAATTCAGATAAAGAATTAATTAAGGAGTATGATGGAATGGGAGATGTTAGATTTGTTTGACGGGTACAAGAGGGATCTCAAAGAGGAATATTCTCTTGAAACGATGAGATTGATATTATATCCGTTCTGCAAGGCTCAACGGAAAAAGAGGATTTATTATCACTTAGTTATCATTTTCATGTCCAAATACAATGATGTACAACTCTGAAAATCAATCGAGTACAAGCAAAAATTCTACTCTTGAGTTCATTGTCTCTCATTTTATCTCTCTAATAATTGTTAGTATTATTTTTTCGTCATAGATCTTTCTAAGCCATAAAAATCCTTTACATTTTGGTGCTTTCATTGAGAGTGAGAGAAAGCTCAAGAATATCTTTCAAAAATGTCCAAAACCATATCAAACGCCGCCTTCAATGAGGGAAACATAAAGCGAGAATGATCATGTTGATCAACCTGCACCACTAGCAGAGATGATCCAAACCATTCTGACAAGAATGAAAGAGATGGAACGAAGTAACAGTGAAGCACTGTGCAATGCATGGGAGACAGTCTAAGACCAAATCAATGTGCTCCAACGAAATCTGGAGAAAACACGTGCATAAGTTAGTCAACGGACAAATTATGAAGAACAGTAAAGCCGTTCAGAACCAAACGGATAAGATGCCAGGCGGGTAACTCCCGAGATCAGTAGGATTGTGCAGCAAGAGGATGGATAAATCTAATCTTATGACCATATGAAGTAAACGGCAGGAGAAACCCATCCGCCGAAAGTCTTAACGAAAAAGGTGGTAGAAGAGTTGATGGAGATGAGGAAACTGAGAAGTATGGGAAAGGTGGATCTTGAGTCGCTTACATGTTCCCCATATCATAAATTCTGATCGCCCCAGTTCTCAAGAAATTTGTGGCGCCAAAGTTCAAATGCTATGAAGAAAAATCCGATCCGGTGGACCACCTCAGATGATTCAAACAAGTGATGGCACTGTACCACATGAAGATAAGCTAATGTGCAGAATGTTTCCCACCTATCTCGACGGGAGAGCCTTGAAATGGTACCATTCACTCCCTTCTCATTCAGTCACCAACTTCACCATCATGTCCTTGGTCTTCCTGAAACGGTACTCCACCTACCATTTAGAGTTGCAGGACACATTATACCTTTTGACCATCTCCCTAAAGGATAATCACATGCGTGAATACACCTATAAATTCAATGATGAAATGGAGAAGGTAGAAAGTTATGACGATCGAGCGGCAAGACTGGCTTTTAGATGAGGGTTGGACCAAAATTCTCCCCTCTTTGAAGATTTGTCAAAAGTGAAACCACTGTCTATTGCTGAAACATTCCAATGGGTATAAACATATATCACGTTGGAGGAAGAAAATAGAAGCTTAATTAAGTTGATAAAACGGACAGAAGAACAACAAAAAGGAGAACAAAATTCCAGCACGGGAAAAAAGAGAAGACCAGGAATGTTAGAAAGGAATGATGGACGAGACGAGAGTAAACGGGAGAAGATTGAAAATAAGGGAAGATCCATAAACAAGATTCACCCCAAGGACAAAGTCTACACGCCTCTCACCATTCCTGTGAATCAAATTCTGGAGGTGATCAAGAATAAAACCATGGTTGAAAAGACCAGCCCTGTTGACAAAATAACCAAACTATAGAGATAAGAACAAATACTACTCATTTCACAAAAGTTATGTGCACTACTCGAAAGATTTCTTCCAACTTAATGACTATATTGGGGAACTGGTCAAGGACGGGTACCTCCAACAATATGTCTAGAAGGACGGGCATAAGCGAGAAACAGAGAAGGAGGTCCAGGATAAAGGGAAACAACCGCTCAAAATTGTGGATACCTTAATCACAGTGATTGAGCAAGAAGGAACCACCAAGAAAGAAAGAAAGATGTACTGCAAAAAGCCCACATTGGAGGAACGTGGGGAGAAAGGAAGTTCATTAAGTGACAACAGAAACTTACCATTGATCTTCGATGAATTATATTTGGAGGATTACAACAGACAACACAATGACGCTTTGGTTATAACTATTCAAGTTGGAAACTGCCTGCTGAGAAGAGTGTTCATCGATGACGGAAGTGCCATCAACATCATGCATCGATCATCCTTTGGAAAAATGTCCATGTGAGACCAAAAGATGAAAATCACGTTGCATCCATTGATAGGTTTCAACGGAATGATAAGCTACTATGAAGGAATAATAGTTATCCCGATGAATGCTGAGCCATTCAATCATCTGATGGAGTATGTAGTTTTGGATACTCCATCCCGATACAATGCGATGTTGAGAAGGACATAGTTGTACAAGATGAAGGCCATTCCATCCACCTATTATCATGTACTGAAATATCCATTCTCGGAAAGGATAAAAATGATAAAGGGAGATCAAGTTGTTGCTCACATATGCACCGTAACGACACTAAAGTCCGCCAGACGAACATCAATGGAAGAGAAGCCAGATAGTTAAAAGGTGGAGGCAACAAAATGATAGCAATCAATGTTGGACATGCAAGATGGTCCGTCTAACCCGAGGTACACAAGATATAATATGTCATAAGTTGAATACGGATCCCGCTGTCAAGCTAGTGAAATAATAGAAAATGAGCTTTACCTTAGAAGGGACCGCGACAATCAAAGAAGAAGTGAAAAAGCTTTTAAGGGCCGACTTCATCTAAGTGGTAGACTACCCATAATGGCTTGCAAACGTGGTTATGGTGAAAAAGAAGAATGGAAAATGAAGGATTTGTGTTGACTTCACCAATCTAAACAAAGCTTACCAAAAAAGATCAAGGAATATCTGAAAACTCTGTCGTTGCTTTCGAAGCTTCTTCTTGGTGAAGAATTCTTATGTACATGACAGTCTCACAAACGGTAGCAAGTGCCGTTCTAATCAGGGAGGAGACAGGAAGCAAAAACCTTCCCTTTTTCGGAAGAAAAGGAGGATCTAGACAAAATCGATGAAACGGAAGAGATCCGAGTGAATGAAAAGGAACACAAAAAAATAAGAGCTGTTTATATCACTATCATCAATATCATCAATAAAAAAACCCTTAGGCTTGTTATCCAGGAACTTGTTCTGAAATACTATAATGAAAGGAACATAGGAGTTTGTCGCTAGGTATTTGACCAAATAAGATCGTCCAGTTCCTATAGAACCTATCACTAAAATATCCCTAGAGAGTGATAGGGCTAAGCGGAGTGAAATGGATTTTCCATGAGATGGGAAATGAATACTATTAGCCTCACACGAGATTTGTGAATAAGTGATTGTATGATAATGAGCAGAAAAAAATATGGCCATGAAATAGGGATTAAGTGGAACGAAATTGACTGGGTGGTAGAGTCGTGAAAACACATGTTTCTTCCATATTTTGGACCTTAGCTCCATAGAACAATATACTACTGTTGAAACATGGAAGAATTGAAATCTTGGATCAAAACATTATGTATAGATGGCATGAACTGACTAAACAAGAATTCTTGAACAACGAACATCTATAGTTATTACTCACTACATCAAAAAACTTCCCATTAATGGAAGATGTAAATATTAATGAAAGATGTAAATTCATTGGAAAATAAAAAATACGCATGCTGAATGAAATGGTTGTTTCTATCTGTTACAATGATGAATCATTAGTTTAACTGAATAACAGGATAGACCTCAACGAAAAATTGAAGAGTAACGAAAACAAGTGATTGAGTTCAGTAGTTCCTCATATAAAATTATTGACTCTAGAGATATATTAATATGGAGAAGATAAAAATATTTCAAGTACCAACAGATCCAGAAGCGCCCATTGTTTGAAAGAGAGGAGGATGAATTATTCACATTTCATTTGATGGTCAGAGGAAAACTAAAAGCTAAGTAGTGGTAATTCTAAAGATTCCAGGGGGGATATAGAGATGTCTCCTACATTACCCGTAATATGTGGAAGTATCGACTTAATTTCATAGAGCCATTCGGTCTGAATGCGAAGAACATAAGCCAGATGAAGGAACGTGAAGACCTAAGATGTAGAAGATCATAACATGAATGATTCGATAGATTTTGATTCCTATATATCCACTCATATTGTACTTCATTGTGAGATATATATAAGAACTATACAAGATATATCATATCTATATGTATAGATATCATCATCTACATCCAGAAAATCGTTTGCTTTGGAAGAAGCTTGTACAGTTTAGGAAGGGGTTTTGATTGATCAAAAAGAAGAATCTACTTCAACCGATATTCTGAACCCTTCAGGAACATCACAACAAATATGATTAAAGCATTTATAGCTCCCACATAAATAAGGAGTTGCGCAACAACTACAAAATGAGAGTTTGATAGAATATAGAATAAGAATATACAAACAAGAACTAGTCCCAATGAAAAGGTAGAATAAATTGAGTTGGTAAGTAATACTACTCCTTTACCTCGTAATATAAGACCTGATCCCAACAAGACTAAAAGAAAATCTTGTATCGGTCCAGGCAAATCCATTATATGTACAATAAGAAAGAAATTGAAATGTTTTTCATGACCTTATTGACTCGACCGGAAAAAAAATCTGATGATCAATTCCTAATTAAATCCTAATGAAATCTTAAGGGGTGTGAATTAATGTAGGTAGATTTATTGGATTCATTTGATTCTTTATCTGAAATGAAAGAGTAGTTTGAAACTATCTATTTGAACTATCTATCTATTTCCAAATAATTTCAGATATTATTAATATATTTTCAATCAAATTCCAGTAAAAAAAAGTAAATCTCTTGATTAAAGATTAATTGAAAATTATTAAGGTTCCTTTTTTATCTAAAGGAATTGCGTTTCTTTCAATTTTTTTGTTTGGTCACTAACTACATACAACTGTAACAACCTTAATTTTATCAAAACAAAAAGAAAAACAACCTTAATTTTTCCTTACATCAGTCTTTTTTATCTAACATTCCACAAAAAAATATCCATATATAAACATATATACATGAAATTGTATAGTAAATAAATATTTCATTCATACAAAATAGTTAACCGACTATGGAAGTTACTTGACTAATCCAGCAGATACTATCTAGGTGATCCGACTTGAATGTGGAAAGTAAACTCTCTTTAATTAGAGATGTTATATGGTTCTCGCCCGAGTCTATGGTGTAAGCTGGACGGATGTAATTCACCCCCTGGTGCAATCCCGATGTGGCTAGATCGACTGGTTACGGTGGCCTAAGTCAATAGAGCCTTTGCGATCGTAAATGGGCGACAATAAATCTTCCACGTTATGCTTCCTAGCGCGTTATCTCAAATTAGGGGGGGTGCGAACCCGATGGAATGGAATTTTTTAGGAGTTCGAGAAGGGGCTTTGACAGTTATCTCGAAGTATTACGAATCTGTCAACTTGAAACATGGGGCACTAGCCGCCAGAAATGGCTTGTACTTAGATGCTAAGAACATATTTAGAAATCCACTAAAGGCAACTTAGAAGGTTACTTTGGGAGTCCAGGTTGTCACCCTTCTCTGATGGGTGAGTAAGAGTTTAGTGGCAGCTGAAGTCAGATATGAGAGGATGGAAAAGTTGGTGTTGGCCTTTGTAGTTGCGGCTAGGAAACTGAGACCTTACTTTCAAGCTCACATCGTAAAAGTGTTAACAGACTCACCCGTCAAAAGTCTGTTACACTCACAAGAAGTAAGCAAAATAATGGTAAAATGGACAATTGAACTTAGATAATATGAAATCCAATATGAGCCAATAACGTCAATCAAAGGACAAATATTGAGTGAATTTGTAGCAGACTTCATTCATGGTGAAAAAGATGAAAGCGATGAGTATCAGACGAAAATTGGGGCCATGGGTCTAATATGAGCCTAAGTCCTTGAGAATGGGCTGCACTACAATGGACAATCATTCTCTAAAGAAAAACGGGGTCATGGCTTTACAATGAGCCTAAGTCCTTGAGAATGAACTACACTATAATGGGCACCCGTTCTTTAAATAAAACTGAGGCCATGGTTCTACAATGAGCCTAAATCCTTGAGAACGGGCTGCACTACTATGGGTAGTCATTTTCTAAAGGAAATCGGGGTCATGGCTCTACAATGAGCCTAAGTCTTTGAGAACAGACTGCACTAAAATGGGCAGCCGTTCTCTAAAGGAAACTGGGGCCATGGTTCTACAATGAGCCTAACATCTTGAAAACGGACTGCACTACAATTGACATCCTTTCTCTAAAGGAAACTAGGACCATGGCTTAATAATGAGCCTAAGTCCTTGAGAATGGACTATACTACAATGGGCAGTCGTTCTCCAAAGAAAGAGGGGGACATGGTTCTACAATGAGCTTAAGTCCTTGAGAACGAACCACACTACAATGGGCAGCTGTTTTCTAAAGAAAACCAGGGCCACAACTCTACAATGAGCCTAAGACCTTGAGAATGATTCTATAATGGGCCAAAGTCCTTGACAACAGACTGCACTACAATAGGCAACCATTTTCTAAAAGAAACCAAGGTCACGATTCTACAATGAACTCGTCCTTGAGAACGGACTACGCTATAATGAGTAGCCATTTCAAAAGGAAGCAATGACTTAAAATATTTTAAGCCTTTGAGGACAGACAATACTACGATGAGTAGTCTTTCACCAAAGAAAATTGAGGACAAAAATGCAAGTCTCTTTGAAAGGAATAAAATTTTCATTGGGAAATTTTTACAAGTGAAACACAATGGAAAAGAGCTTCACTGTAAAAGAAAGGCAGAAAAAATTATGAGTCATGAAGGAAAGGAAATTTTTTTCATTCAAAATAAAGAAGTACATCTAAAAAGGAAAGTACATTGCAAGAAAAATACAAGAAAAGTGCAGAAAAGAAAATTACAAAGATACGAAAGCCATAAAAATTAAGAAATGATAATTATTGCATCAGGAACAACATCTTCAACAATAAGGTTGGCAGCAACATCCTCAACGGGAAGGTTAGCAGCGACATCCTCTGTTGAACCGTTGATTTCAATTTGATGGACCTCAACGGGATCAGCCTCGGCAGTCGGGATAGAAGGCACGCCAGAAAGAGGCTTCCCGGGAGGAATCTTGGCCAAACCATCTCTGTAGCCCAAGCTGTAGATGGCTTGTTCGACTTCGTCGAAGGCCGCTTGAAACTCAGCCTCCCCATCTTTCTCCTTATCCTCTACCGCTCACACCTTAGTAAGGTTAGCTGCCTTAAGAGACTCCTTAAGCTTCAAGTTTTCCACTTTCAGAATGGATGCTTCTTGGGCTTGCTTCTCCATAACTTCTCGTAGCTTAGCCTCGGTTCTATTCAGCTACCCATTTCAGCTTGGAGCCTAAAGACTATACTAAGACTCTCAGCAAGCTCTGCATGAAGGCCAATCATAGCCTGTTCACGGAGTATATGATACTTCCGAATGGCATTATGATGGATAATAGGGTGAAAAAATAAGATAAATAAAAAATACACAAGTATGCGGAAACATAAAAAGTTAGAGGAAAAGGCAAAGATATACAGGTACAAGTAAACATGAAAAGTGAAAATACAATGGAATACGGAAGAAAAGAACTTACCGAGATTAAATCGTGGCTTGATGAGCTGATGAGCTCGCCAGTGTTCATATTGTGGCTTGTTTGAGTATCCCATCACACGTAATACCACGGGAAACCATGTGGGCAACTTGAACATCAGTCAGAAACCTCACTGAGGCTGGAACAGGAGGTGCGGCAATAAATTGTCTCAACCTTTAAGGAATAAACTCCTCAGCATTTGCCTGAGGAGGATTAGGAATGGGAGAGATTTCCTGTTGAGCATCCAGATGAGGAGGAGGAGTGGTAGAGCGAACAGAACCGTCTTCACGTTAGATGGTAGGAGCAGGATGAGCTTGAGAAGAACTGGAAGCATCCATTCTCGGGCGGATGTTTTTCCCTTTAATCTTATCCAGCATGGTGCGCCAACACTTTCTCATCTTTTGCATGGACTCTTGAGTTCTTCTTTAGAGAGGGGTTGAGTCTTCTTCTTCTTCAGAGTTCGTTGACTGAGAAAAACTCAAAATAGTAGGGAAACAAGAAGATACATAACAAAAAAGGGGAATTGGGATACCTATAGGGAGAGAAGCCGGTGAAGCGGGAGTTGATGTTGAAGCAACATGATTAGGAATGAACGCGACAATGACTTTCCTTCTAGGTTCAAGAAGATTATGCCAGGTCCAGTCTGGGCAACAGAAAGCATCTGTTATCCATTCAGCAATTGCCTTTGTCAGGAACGGTTTTGTGTTGGCTTGCTTGTCTGGATCGCATAAAGAAAGATGCCAGTAAAAGGAAAGTTAAATAGAAAAAAAAAAGGAAAAGGTGCTCAGGCTGGAGGACTTACTAAAAATTTCCCATCTTTGGGGAACAATCCAATAGCCATCACTGCTCCAATTCCCACCGACATTTGAAACGTCTCGTTTCTATTCTTTATCCCTCTGGGGAGATCTCTTATGACCGACCCCCTTTTGTCCAATTTAGGGGTCGAATAGTAACTTTCCTTTTAGAATTTAACAATGTAAGTGAGCTGAAGCTCAGTTAAACCTAAGCCTATGTTGTAATGCCTATTCATAGCCTCAAAGTAGAGGATGACCCTATAAGAGTTAGGGGTGAACTGAGAGGGAGCTAAACGGTAATAGGAAAAGAATTCTTAGAAAAAATGGGAAACGAGAAATCTAAAGCCTAAAGCTATAGACATGGGATGTTTGTTGATTTCTGAAGGGGGTCTACAAGGAGCAACTGATGCCCCACTTTCCCCAGGAGAACATGGGACATCGGGAGGGAATGTGTCTCGTCCTAACCCTAGGAACAATGGGGAAAATATGGTTTCTACCTCCATGTTTCACAAAAATGAAGAAAAGTGCGAAGAATAAGATGAAAATAAAAATACGGCAGAAGAAATACGAAGAACTTACAAATTCGAAAGTGTGAAATGAGGGAAGGATGAAGATAATGGCCTTAAATAAGCCACAGACGTGAAACATGACTCCTATTCACTCTAGGAATGTCAAAAGACTCAATGAAAAGTCGTGATTGAAAAGGCGTGACGAAAATGGAACATCACGACAACTGGCGAAAATGTGGTAGCATTCTGATGAAAAGAGTAAACGCAGCCTGCCAAAAGAAGCCTAGGAAACAACGTCGCGTGTTCCTAAGAAACACGCTGAAATTGACAACGGGAGGAAGAAAGGTCAGAAGAAAAAGAGGTAATCATCAACGACTGACTCAAAGATGACAACGACCCACCAGAAGGCTGCTTGGAAAACTACGTCACGTGTCCACCAAGAAGCGCGTGAAAATGGACTACATGAAGACGTGAAATCTGAAAGGAAAAGAGCAATCATTACACGTCGATGAATGAATTTCATCGAGTATGATGGGAGCTAATGAACAGTCAAAATCTCATCTTACACATGGTAAAATCTAGACCAAAGAATTAATCAAGGAGTATGATTGAATGAAAGCCGTTAGATCAGTTTGACAGTTAGAAAAGAGATCTCATAGAGGAAAATTTCCTTGAAACGGTGAGATTGATATCTTATCCGTTCCGCAAGGCTTGCAACGAAAAATGAGAGTTTATTATCATTTAGTTATCATTTTCATGTATAAATACAATGATGCACAACTCTGAAAATCAATTGAGTACAAGTAAAAGTTCTACTTTTAAATTTATTGTCTCCCACTTTCTCTCTCTAATAATTGTTAGTATTATTCTTTCATCATAGATTTTTGTAATTCGAAACGCCACCTTACAGTGGGCATATGATTTACCAGACAGAGAACTAATTCGGAATATTGCAACCACCAAATTGAAATAAAAGGCACACATTCTCAAATTGATGAAGAAGGCATAACAAAATAGGCATCTTACCACTATACCTCTCGTAGTGGATGCATTATTAGTTTATATGTAAGTTTGGCAAAAATCTTCGAAGTCGAGTTATTTTATTTTTTATTTTTAATTTTACGAACGCTTAATTTCTTTATATTTAAGGTTTATCCGCTTGGAGCAGCCAAATTTATCTTTTTTTTACTATCGATCTCACAATCAAGAATAAATTTTTGTTAAAAATTGTTAAGAATAATGGCCACGATGAAATATATTTATCCTATTGTGAGACTTTAGCGTTTATAATCCAACTCTTTCAAGAAAATAAGTATTATAACTACAAAATGCGAATCAATTTTCCTTTTTTTTTGCATGTAAAGTGTCTACAGAAATATCATATGTAATACGTTGTATGTAAATGTAATTATATTCTAATTAATGTTGTTAATATAATATCCATAGACACACTTAGACTTTTTTTCTCGAAGAAAATGTTTCCTCAAATTAGAAGATTGATTACAAAGACAAATCAAACATGGATAACAAGATCAATGGAATGATAATCCGGTATAATAAATTAATTGAAACATTAAAATTCATTGAGCAACAAGGAGAAGAAAACATATCTTTGTGCGAGCCAACTCCTTAAACCGTCAAAACAAACCTTCCACCACTTCAAGTGGCCGTTTGATTGACACAATGATGGATCATGCGCATGTAAGAAGCGTAGACATTGGCACGCGATATTGATATAATACGATATTAACACGTTGACACACAATTTAAAAAAAAAAAGATACAGGGTACCTTATATATATATATATAATATTTATATGTATAATCCTATTTATAAGTATGAAAATAAATATTTACATAGAAAACTAATTACACTATCTGTATCAAGAAGATAAATTGAAAAAGCTCATTAATTGAAGATGTCATCGATTAATTAAACGAGTTTCAGTTTTAGAAAATTTAAAAATTTAAAGGTTTTGACAAAAAAATTTGATTTTATAACATTTTAAATTTAATATATTTTAAAACTAAACTTTTTTCTCTCTATTTCTACAACTTACTCTCTCTTTATTTACAAGTTAAAAATATTGTTATTTTATTTTCTATCTTTTATATTTTATTATTTGAAAAATTTCAAAAAACGTGTCTAAAAGTTATCGACATGTGTCCTAGCATGTCGGGAACGTGTCTTGGCGTGTCTAACACGTGTTTGAAAAAAAAGTAAAAATAAAAATTCAGACACGTTATTTACGTGTAAGAGCATGTCAGTGTTTGACACGTATCTGACACTTACACTCTATACAAACAGAAGTGCCGATGCTTCTTAAATGTGCATGAAAATTTTTTTACTACTTGGAAACTTCCAGATGAGAGTTTTAAAACTTTATATTTCAGAAGAAAATTATACAATACAATAAATAAGAAAAGCAAACAAAAATATCACATATCTAAGTTTGAGCGAGTGTATGAAATTTATCATTAACCATGATAACACTCTTCCGACAATGAGAATGATTATTAAAAAAAATCCTAAATAGTAAAGAAGAAAAGAATCGACCGGAGAAAGAGAAGTAAAGGATCTCCTTTTGAGCATGCGTCATAAAAAAATTTCTATTATACAAATTCTCATTATTTTGGACAACTTTATGTATATGAATTTACGCTCTAAAATTAACCCATTTCTGATTTTCAATAATTTTTTCCGTGTGTTAAAATTAAAAGCAATATGGAAATACATTTATGTACTTTAATATTTACGCAAATTGTACTCCCGTACTTTGATAATGACTAATTAATTTCTTAAACTTTGATTAATTCTCCTAAATTGAACAATCTCATTTAATTTGACCAAAGATATGCAATTTGAGAAAATAATTATTATTTTGCAGCAGCGTACTCACTCAATGTTAACAATCTCGTTCGAAGTAAAATTATTATTTTGCATCAGCGTTTGATAGATAAGAGTACAAAATAAGATTGGTGACAAAACTAACAGATTGCATGGAGTCCAACAGATGGATCTGGGATTGGATCAACATTTGAGAAAGTTTGCACTTTGCAGTCTCAATTTGACCAAAGAGAAAAGGGTTTCATTTTCTTCTCCATTTCCTCAAAACCATTTTCTCAATTTTCAACAATTCCCACACCATTTCCTTCTTCCCCATTTCAGCTTCCCTGTCTACCTCTTTATCTTTCTATCCCACACACTCTGTTACCGTCTCTCTCTCAGTTTCATACATCAACCTCCTCTGAATGCCTCACAGCGCCATTACCCTCAAATCCCCAGTTTCATACTTCCATGGACCTTCTAACCACCCAATTTTATCCCAAAATTCCTGGCTAACTCTCTCCGCTTTCCACCCAATTCCTCGAGTACTTCATTCAGTCTTCCACTGCTGCAAAGAGCTTGAAATCTCTGTGCCAAGAAGAACGTCTAATAGTCCCTCCTTGTCCTCTTCTTCATCTTCGCTTAGGCCCGGAAATGGGTCCGTACAAGATTGGAAACTGAGGAGTGCCCGTTTGAAAGACATAGATGTTTCCACTCTCGGAAATCTCTGTGTTGATATTGTTCTCAATGTTCCCAGTTTGCCCCCTGCAAAGGTTGAGGATCGCAAGGCGTACATGGAGCGGTTATCGGCTTCACCACCTGAGAAAGTAAGTACGTTCTGCTGTTCTTTCGACTCTGTCCTCTGAGAATCCTCACAGTCGCGGCCAAGGCCGCGACTCTTCCACACAGACGCGGCGGAGGCCGCGGCTTCTCCTTGCCGGCGCGGCCAAACCGCCACGCCGATCATCTTTCACCGGCGACGGTGAGACCGCCGGCCGACTGTTCCAAAACCAAACAAAAATACCGTAAAAATTGTTTTCAAATCTAATACGTTGTAAAACAATTATTAAATTCAAGAATACCGAAATGTAAACACAAAATTCACCTATAATCATGGAACTAGAACTTAATAGATCGATTCTTAATGATTCAACATGAGTTGTTCTGATACCAATTGTTAGATTCAAAATTCTTTCGGTATAAATCGTATTTCAATAAAACCAAGATCTCATTTTGAACATATCAAGAATCAAAACAATTATAGAGCGGAAGCGTACCTGAATCCATGACGTTAGATTGCTGCTTAGAGCCGAACGGTTGGCCTTCCAGATCTATACGATTCTGTATCCGATAGTACTTTTTGATAAATCCTCTCAGTTTTCTCTCTAATGATGGGATATTAGGGAAAATAGAATAGTTTCCCGTTATCGTGTGACCTGGGGACTATAACCACTTATAAATAATTCATCTTTTAGTATTTTTATTTTATTCCATCATAAAAATAGAAATTACTCTAAAATCTTTACAAATTAAAGGGTCCACAACCTATCAGATACATTAAAACCCTAATTATTTAAACCTTAGTAGATCATTTTTAATTGGGTTTAACTTTAATTGACGGTCTGTAACACATAATTATTGTACACATAAGTCCAATGTTGGATTAAGTATCCACCAATTTTTACTTCTGAATTTCTTTTTGTGTCATACTGAGGTTCCATGCTCCTATAAAACAGTATACTTTCTATTTGATGTTAGTCATTTTAGTTTCTCATGCATGGGAGCATGGAATTTAGCAATGTGGTTGTGTAGTTGAAACTTTTTGTGAGATGTTCTATCTTCTTCTCGCTATTGTGAAAGTTCTTCCGTCTCAGACTAGTATGCCCGAATTGTACCCAACTTGATTGTAGTGCTGGTAAGATTTGACTTTTTCGAAGTTTGGAAGTTGCAGTTTATGAATTGAATTCATGTTTAGGATAATATGAATTGAATCCCCCAACTCCTGGAATAAAGCACTTGATAGAAGATGGAACAGTTTATGATGGAAGGAATATGATTAGAGAGGGTAAATTAAGAGATTGTTTGGGACTTTCACTCATTAGAGTACTAGTATTGTAGGACAGTTGGCACTTGAGGCTGTTAGACGATTTGAGGAGCAGTCCTCTGAAGATATTAGGCCTCTGATGAGTGGTTCGGTTCTACTGAAAAATGTATAGAAGCAAGCGCCTATAGTGCAGATAAGGTGTTGGAATCCGTTGCCTATTGCCTGTGCCTTTTGTTTTCAGTAACGCATTAATGTTCTTATTTATCTTTGGTGAAAAAACCCTTTTATTTCTTTTGTTATTCACGGGTATGTTTTATTTTGCCAACATAACTGTATGATAATTGCAGCAATACTGGGAAGCTGGTGGAAACTGTAATATGGCTATCGCAGCTGCTAGATTAGGGCTTCGTTGCATCACAGTCGGTCACATAGGTGATGAAATCTATGGAGAATTCCTACTAGATGTACTCCACAATGAGGGAATCGGTGTGGTTGGAATGTCTGAAGATAGTGATGTGGTTGACACTTCTCATACCTCCTATGAAACACTTTTATGCTGGGTTCTAGTGGATCCTTTCCAAAGACACGGTTTCTGCAGGTAAAATAAAAGTAGTTTGCGTTTTTTAAGAAATTATATTTACCCATGGTCCTTCAATATATACATCATTTCCATGATGGTTATTGTTGGTTGGCATCTCTTGGTAAAGATTATCTAAGTGAAACTTTTTTTTTTTTTTTTGGTTTCAGTCGAGCTGATTTTAGCAAGGTACCAGCGTTCAATTGGATTAGCAATCTATCGGAAGAAGTAAGGTTGGCTATTAAAAGTTCAAAAGTCCTCTTCTGTAATGGTTATGGCTTTGACGAGCTTTCCCCTTGTCTAATAATTGCAACCATAGAGTATGCTCTTGAGGTTGAAACATCAATTTTCTTTGATCCTGGACCACGCGGAAAGAGCCTCTCTACTGGGACTCCTGAAGAAAGGAAGGCATTAAACAAGTTCTTGAGGATGAGTGATGTACTTCTTCTCACCTCCGATGAGGTTAGCTATATGCTTTCATTAAACAAGTTCTTGTGGATTTTGTTTTGTATCTCAAAACCTTGATTAAATTATTTTATGTGGACTGGAAACTTATGTAATTGGGATAGAGATAAAATTATACCAGAGGTATTGACGGTGATTCTCAAATATCGCAGAACAAAATGTGATACGATGAGATAGAATGCAATAGAAACAAACCCAACACTCTAAGGTTTCGGGCGGGTCTTTTTTCCCCACACTCTTCGATCCGAAGTAGTTAAATTCTTCCGATTTCCCATTAATATCCTGATAAACATTGATACCTTTATCGTCTTTGCTGTTAATCTTATTCATAATCTAATCTACGGATATCGGTTATTTGCCAGGCCGAATCATTGACTGGCATAAAAAATCCAATATTAGCAGGGCAGGAGCTGCTCAAGAAAGGAGTTCGCACGAAATGGGTGATTGTTAAGATGGGCTCCAGGGGATCAATTCTAATAACTATGTCAAGTATATCTTGTGCACCAGCATTCAAGGTATTACATCTGAATTTCATATACTATCGTATAATCGCAGTCAACGCTTTTCAATAAGGTTAAGATAATTGGCAATTCAAATATCTTTCACACCGTGTCACTACTAGTGGATTTTGATAACTAAAGCATTTTTCCATGTCACAATTCCAGTTGATATGATCTCGATCTTGATCGATCATTCAGTAAAGTCCTTAAAGTTAACTACTTTATCGGTTGTGAATTGTGATATTAACAAATCTTCCTGGACAGTAACTAACAGTAGGTAGTTTATTTGTCAAAATGATCTCTCCACGAGTTATATGAAATTTTCATTTTCAAAGGTTTCTGATAATGCGTATGATTATTGTAAAATTTTGAATGAGACAAATAATTTATAATTTGGTTATTTTATAAATTTAAAGGGGGCAAAGTATATAAACACGTAATTCTTAAAATAAGTGGGGGCAAATAGTAGATTACGTAATAATTTTGCCAATTTTATCGATTTATTTGATATAAAATTTAGGAATTTACAAAGCTCTCTCCCTCTAAACGTGTCAGTGTCTCGGGTTGTATGTGGTGCTCCTTCAGTCGAGCTCTCTTTGGCTATGTTTGGATCTTAGAAATTAATAGGGAAGAGAAAGGAAAATGTGGAGGATTGCCTTTTCATTGTGGTTGGAGTATTTGGAATATGTAAAGGAAAATAGTTATAAGAATGAATATTACTACAATACTAATTTCCTTCTAATTCCACTTACTGTTCCTCTAAATTTTCTTTCCCTTGTATTTTTCAGGATTTGAAACACAACTTAATCTAATTAGACTGGAATTCGTTTCGATCTCTTCTCACCTCGTGCAAAATAAATTTTAATTTTCTGTTATTGAAATGTGATCAGGTGAATGTAATTGATACAGTTGGTTGTGGAGATAGTTTTGTAGCAGCGGTTGCATTTGGTTTTATTCACGATTTGCCAACGGTCCATACATTAGCAATGGCAAATGCAGTTGGTGCTGCTACCGCAATGGGTTGTGGTGCTGGTCGAAATGTAGCAGCCTTGGATAAAGTTTTACAGCTCATGACTGAATCAAACCTCAATGAAGATGATGATGAGTTTTGGAATCAAGTACTTGATAAAAATTCCGACGCTTCAGAAATTACCATACTGTCCAAAATGGTCATTAATGGTAGCAATAAGAAACAGCTAAATCACGTTGCTTTGCAGACAGTGATCTCTGAAGTTCTGCCTAAGCTCGAAGCCGCTCGGTTTGAAGGAAAGGTGTCTTCTTGAAGATTATGATCACCACCGAGGTTGATTTAGCCCGGTGCTTTTGCTTGATTGGAGAGAAAGACATATCGGAATCTTGGAGCGGAGCCAAAGACATGAATGAAGGTATTAAGTAAAGGAGAAATTATTTTCCTGTTGTCTCTCTCTCTCTCTCTCTCTCTCTGTGCCTAAGGGTGGGGTTCTTTTTGTGTTAATTAAATTAGAGCAGGGGAAAGTTATATTTTCTGCAATCACCATTTTTGTTGCAGTATTAGTGATTGAATGCACATTAAGCAATTATTTAATGAAAATGTGGTGCAAGTGTTATATTAGTTTAGCTTGATTAAATCATAATTCGTATCCCATGGTTTAGCTGAGGACATACCGGAAATTTGAATCAATTGATGCTCCTTTACTGGTAATTGCTAAATATTGTATTATTCAAACTAAATAATACTATGAATTATTAGTTTTTAATTACCCCTTTTATTTATCTCATTTCTAAATTCCATCCCACAAATTTATTAGCAAATCCCACTATCCAGTCTTGTGTTTATACACTTCAGGCAACTTACACATGAATTATTACGTTTCCTGAAAAAAGATTCATATTACAGTGAGAAGTTTTTTCACTTATTCTTTTTCTGCTAAATGATTATTTCATATAATCTTAATACAGAGTACTTTGAATATATTTTAAAATATTTTAAGAAGTAGGTTTTTTTCTTGTAGAAGTGGCTCGTATAAATAAATAAATATATTTTAAAATAATGTTTTTGAATGTAATAAAATATTGTTAAACAAAAACATTCTCAAATTCCTACCTACTATCCAACAAGTTTTCTTACAAAATTAGTTTTGTCTGTTTTTTATTTAACAGTTAAGGTATCAAAATTAGTTTTTTGTCTTTTTTTATTTAACAGTTAATGTATTTGATTAGGTCACGTATACTTTGATTAATCTCTCTTTGAATAATCTTAAGAACGCATTTCATCACGTCAATCTGATGATTTATTAAACTGACATGATTGAAGTACTTTCTTATCACTGAACTAATTTCATTTAGGTAAATTTATCCGATTTCATATATAAATATATATGGTTGATGATAGAATGTTATATTTAAAATTTTATTTACGAAACTCGGTAACGGTGGAAAGATAGAGAGAAGCCAGAAAAGATAAGATTGGAAATTTCATAAATACAAAGAGAATAATAGGAGGATGACATAAATACCCTCAAAATATGTAACCCTAGTCGGTACTAGTAGCACCTCAACTCGAGAGAAGCCCGACTACACTCTGCCCTTTCCTTTGCCGTTTTGCCCATTCGCAAAAATCTCTCAGGTTTTCCCTCTCTTCAACTACCCGCCAAATTCAAACACACACTCTCTCTCTCTCTCTCTAATATTTTGTTAATGGCCTTTTCTGGAGAAAAGATATATCGCGTTTGATTTATAAAGCCTTGGCTTAGAAGCTCAGTTTCTGTGGATTTTTGCATTGCGTAAGTTCTGATTCTCGGACATTTTCTTTTCCCGGTAAACAGTACCGAAGAAATCTGGATGAATTTGTTGTTGTTGTTGTTGTCGTGTTGTTTATTTGTCCAGGATAAACAATTAGCGGATCTCTTAACTATGCCATATACCTTTCAGTTCATGTTTCTATTTCTTAGGTATTCTGATCTTTTCCTTGTGATTTTTGTCATGTAATAAAAGGGCTAGCTGGAAATACTGAGCCTCGTATTTTCTTTTTTGTCTTCTCTCAACGAGTTGAAGAGCTTTAAAGATTTTTTAATTAGTTCGTCGATCTTTTCTGCATTTTATCAGCTACCTAGCGAATCCTGATTGGTGTTAATTTATGCATATTTAGTTGAAATGTTCGTGACATCCCTACATCATTGGTTTGTGCAGTTTAAGTTTTCAAATCTAGTCTTTGGGCCGGAGTAACACTCGCATTGATCTCAGTTCTATGCATGCTGTTAGTCTGCTGACTTCTGCGAGAGAAAAGGAAAGTAAGTTAGCAAGAAAAGTTGCGGTAATGCTTCTGTGCTATAATTGTTACATGAGGGTTCATCCCTTAGAATGCCTGTTTAGTAAAAAAACAACCAAATTATGTACATTAGATCCATTATCATATTTATGGAAGGTCTACTTGAAAATGAAAAGTTGAGATTTTGATTGGTATTTCAAGAATCTTTACGGATATTAACTGTTGTACAGGTCATGGAAAACCATGATTTTATTCTTGGGAAAAATCGTGAACTTTCAATGAGTCTGAATCAACATCTGGGACTGGGGAATAGTCACAATTTGTTTCTCGGTCATAGTCACAAAGTTGGGTTGGGTGGTTTTGATAGTCATGATTTGGAACTAGGACTAACCCATGAGAATGGCCTAGGTTTAGGGCGTACATATGATACTAAACTGATACAAGAACAAAAAGTGGCTCCTCAGCATTCGCATATGCAGAATCTTGATGAGATCTCTTTGGAGTTGGATAGAGATAGTGAGCCTGAAACTGACCAAGATCATTCAGAGGTGGATGAATTAGTACGTAATGCCGAGAATGGCGATATAGCTTTAACAAGTAATCTTGAGATGGCCATTGTTGAGAACCACAAATCTAATGAAAAATTAAATTCGACCATGGACCGGAGTAAAGAAAGCAGGATTGTGCTTCCCTTAGATATGGTAATCCCATCGGCTCAGCTGGATGTAGATCCTCTTTTACTCAAGTCAGAACCCCTAGCTCTGGCCCCTAACCATCAACTAACCGTTAATCAAGAGTTCCCTGATGTCCATAGCTGTCGGAGGGCACTACGAGATGCAGCAATTGCTCTTCGTTTTGAGATGCAGACAGTTAAGTCTGACAAGAACCGTTTCACTGCCAAATGTGCAAGTGAAGGCTGCCCTTGGAGAATTCATGCTGCAAAGCTTCCGGGTGTTCCTACCTTCACAATCAGGACCATCCATGACTCGCATACTTGCGGAGGAATTACACATCTTGGTCATCAACAAGCAAGTGTCCAGTGGGTTGCAGATTCTGTGGAACAATGCGTACGAGAAAATCCTGATTACAAACCTAAGGAGATACTAGAAGAGATTCATCTAGTTCATGGAATCACATTATCTTACAAGCAAGCATGGAGAGGAAAGGAGCGGATCATGGCTGCTGTCCGTGGTTCATTCGAAGAAGATTACCACCTTCTTCCTGAGTATTGTGACCAAATTAGAAGGACGAATCCTGGAAGTATTGCTTTAGTCTATGGTAATACTTCTGATAACTGCTTCCAACGCCTGTTTGTTTCATTTCAATCATCAATATATGGGTTTTTTAATGCATGCCGGCCTCTTATTGGATTGGATAGAACTCCTTTAAAGAGCAAGTACCTGGGGACCTTGCTTTTTGCCACTGGTTTTGATGGAGAGGGTGCACTGTTTCCTTTGGCTTTTGCGGTGGTTGACGAGGAAAACAATGATAACTGGATGTGGTTTCTCTCTGAGCTACAGAGCCTGCTTGAAATCAATGCAGAGAACATGCCAAGACTGACAATTTTGTCTGATAGGAAGAAATGTATCGTAGATGGAATAGAAGAAAATTTCCCCACTGCTTTTCATGGGTTCTGTATGCGTCATCTGAGTGACGGTTTCCAAAAGGAATTTAACAATTCTGTACTCACCAACCTTCTATGGGAGGCTGCTTATGCTCTCACTGCGCTTGACTTTGAAGCCAAAGTCCTTGAAGTTGAAGTGATATCTCAGGAAGCTGCCTATTGGATTCGACAAATTCCTCCTCACTGGTGGGCCCAAGCATACTTTGAGGGAACAAGGTTTGGCCATCTGGCTGTTAATGTAGCTGAATCGTTCAATAACTGGATAGTTGAAGCCTCTGGGCTTCCCATAATCCAAATGATGGAGTGCTTACGTAGACAGCTAATGACTTGGTTCAATGAGCGCCGTGAAGTAAGCATGCAATGGACCAGCATACTTGTCCCTTCAGCAGAACGGCATGTAACAGATGCTCTTGAGTTTGCACATACATACCAGGTTATTCGTGCCAATGAAGCCGAATATGAAGTTGTGTCTCATGAAGGATCATGTGTAGTAGATATTCGTGCACGTAATTGTTCATGTCGTGGATGGCAGCTGTTTGGACTTCCTTGCGCTCACGCTGTGGCAGCTCTTCTCTCTTGTGGGCAGAATGTTTATCGGTTCACTGAAAGTTGTTTCACAGTGGCAAATTATCGCAAGGCATATTCACAAACAATACATCCAATACCAGATAAAACCCGTTGGAAGGAATCTCAAAATGCGGTTGGCAAAGATATTGAGGTTAAAATTAACCCGCCAAAGTTGCTTCGACCACCTGGACGGCCAAGGAAAAGGCGTTCTCGCACTGAAGATAGTGCTCGTGGGAAACGGGTTGTGCGTTGTAGCCGCTGCAATCAAACTGGGCATTTTCGATCTACTTGTGTAGCACCAACATAACTACTGATATCCAAGTCACGTTAAAAAGGTCTTGATTTTTTTTTTCAGTTTCATCTGAAGCTTTTCTTTTAAAGTTGCCTTTGAATTAGATTAATTTCTTTTCATTGTTTTTTCACGTTCTTTAGCTAAAATGTTCTCATGGAGCCGACGGTGGGACGTTCAACCGTTTTCCATTTGGTATGTGTTCACAGCATCGCTTTTATCAGTACATTATACATTTGGTAAATGTACATTTGGGTGAGGTTGCCTTGCCTGACGGATTGTTAGATATGTATATATTTACCATAAATCTTCTATCTCTTTGCCTGACTTCTTATTTCTACCGTTAGCTGGGAAAAGCAAGACTTTGGTGCTGTTAATAGAACTTACCCACTAAAAATTGATCATGCAACTTACCATTTTTTGGTAAACATGTGTTTTTTCCTCCCTAAAAGTGGAATCTGCAACATGTTAAGCATCAATAATATTTAAAATGACATTTAAAACGCAAATAGTATTCTCTCATAGACACAGAGTGGATCAATCTACTTAAAGCTCAGATACGTTTTGAAGAAGAAAATTTGATGTTGGCTCATAGCGTAAGCCGTACGTACATATCCTTGCCCCGAAAAAAGGAACATTTTTTTACAGTTAGTTTCGTTTGTTTGGACCTTGAAAATTAGAAGAGTGAAAAAAACTTTGGACAAATTCTATTTTTATTGTTTGATTTCATTGAAATTTAGAGAAGAAAATTATTTTAAGAATATTTTATATTGTTTATATAACTCCTTTTTTTTCTCTGCATTATTTATGCATTTCTTCTAGTTTTTCTTAAATCTTTTCAAGATCCAAACATAAAGAAATTTGAAATGTTCAAACCAATGTCCAATCTAGCTCAACTACATGATATATAATTGCAAGTTGTAATGTGAAAAAGGAAAAGACTTGCATGGTTTAATAAGGACCATCCTAGTCAAATATCTCGTCCTCTTGTTTGCTTATTGGTTCCATAAATTATAGAAAATCTTCAAATTTTATGTGCTTTGGCATTGCTTTATCTTCATTAGTCAACTGCTCCATTCTCTGAGAGTAACTTAATTAATACTCGTGGTACCCAGAAATCACAAGAAATAAACTAATTCTAACTTTATAAGAAGAAAAGTTGTAGTCTTTGACACGATGAAGAGGCTCACTCTGAAAGTCAATTTACTTCTTAAAAATGGGATAATTTTAGAAAGATATAACCGTACAAAAACTTAGAACGAAATACTTGACGCTGAATCAAAACTTATGAATAGGAGATGAACTTAAATCACTTTGAACATATACTAAATTTGATTTGAAATCACTAACATTTGAAATATCTGTTTGAGGTTTAACTATTTGTGTCAACTTATTTTATCAGTTTATCAATATTATTCGTAGAAAGGTTTAAAGTTAGCTAATTGACATCCATTTCTATGTGTATATTGCCAAATGATCTTTCATACATACAAGTGGCAAGAAGAAAATTTATGAATTTCATGGTCGTTTGTTTAGAAGTTAGGCGGAAAAGGAAAAATAATGGGTTATTTGGATTAATATTCCTATTTTATTTTGTGTTAAGAAAAATGTACCAATTTTAAAAAACTCAGAAATTTATACTTATAGCCCACTAAACCTAAGCAAATTCTCTTTTTCATAATCATTTCACTTCTTTTCTCAATGTCATATAAAATCAAGGAGGATGAATATTTTTACTTTCCTTTGCCGCTTCTTCAATCTTCTTCAACAAAGTTCATCTTCAACAAAGTTCATCTTCAACAAAGGTTCTTCTCCAACAAAGGTTCTTCTCCAACAAAGGTTATTCTTCTTCTTCTTCTTCTTTTATATGCTATTTCGAGACCTTGTATTCATCTTCTTTATCGAGACCTTACTCATTCTTCTTTAGACCCGACCCATTCTTTTTCTCCTTCAGACCCGACCCATTCTTCATCGAGCACCCTTCTCCTTAGACAACAGGCTTCAAGAGGAAAAAAGCTACTTGAAGGATTCAAGTAGTAAGAAATTACTACTGAACCCTTCAAGTAGTGACGAGCTTACTTGACAATAAATTTCAAGAGAAAAAAAACTACTTGAAGGGTTCAAGTAGTGACATTTTACTACTTGAACCCTTCAAGTAGTGACGAGCTTACTGGACAACAAATTTCAAAAAGATAAAAACTACTTGAAGGGTTCAAGTAGTGACATTTTACTACTTAAACCCTTCAAGTAGTGACGAGCTTACTGAACAACAAATTTCAAGAAGAAAAAAACTACTTGAATGGTTCAAGTAGTAAAAAATTACGACTTGAACCCTTCAAGTAGTGACGAGCTTACTGGACAACAAATTTCAAAAGAAAAAAATTACTTGAAGGGTTCAAATAGTGACGTTTTACTACTTGAACCCTTCAAGTAGTGACGAGCTTACTGGACAACGAATTTTAAGAGAAAAAATTACTTGAAGGGTTCAAGTAGTATAAAATTACTACTTGAACTCTTCAAGTAGTATAAAATTACTACTTGAACTCTTCAAGTAGTGATTTTCTTATTAGACAATAGTCTTTAGAATAAAAAAAAAGTTACTTGAAGGGTTCAAGTAGTAATTTTTCACTACTTGAAGATTTCAAGTAGTTTTTTTTTTTCTCTTTAAAGTCTATTGTCCAGTAAGCAAATCACTACTTGAATGACTCAAGTAGCAATTTTTTATTATTTGAATCTTTCAAGTAATTTTTTTTCTCCTAAAGACTATTGTCTAGTAAGGAAATCACTATTTGAACCCTTCAAGTAATTTTTTGTCTCTTGAAGTCTGTTGTCTAAGGAGAATGGTGTTGAAACTTTATAACCACTATAGAATCGGTATATTCAGACGAGAAACCACATTAATCATGTTGATTGAGGTTTTAGCTACTTTGTTTGCTTTTTAGCTAGTTTGTTTGTTGTTGTGAACCATCATAAGACTGACTGTTACAATTTTGGGATTGTAAAAATATAAAATAACTTATCATTTTGTTAGAATAAGAATTGTTGTTTGATTTCATTATAATGTTCTCTCATCTAGTCTGAATATACCGATTCTACACTGGTTAAAAGGATTCCAACACCCTTCTCCTTAACATCTAGTGACGAGCTTACTAGATAACAACAGACTAAAAGAGAAAAAAACTACTCGAAGGGTTCAAGTAATAACAACTTTTGGGTCTCCGAAAGTGCTTAAAATAGTGTTTTGGACCCGAAACTGGGCTGCGACGGGTAAATCTTGTTGCACATGTAGATCTCTGAATAAGCTTCGATTTGATGTCTACGGGCCACGTGATTCCACCTGAGTCAAAAGTTATACTCTCCGGAAGTTGACATGTGCGTGCCACGATCCATTTGTTCTATAAATTCTAAAGCTGCAACATCCGCATCACTACTTAAACTCCTCAAGTAATGACAACTTACTGGACACCAGACTTCAAGAGAAAAAAATTACTTGAAGGGTTCGAGTAGTATAAAATTACTACTTGAACCCTTCAAGTAGTGACATGCTCACTGATTTATACAGAGAGTATGTGACTACTTGAAGTGTTCAAGTAGTAAAAAACTACTTGAAGGATTCAAGAAGAAATTGGTTTCTTCTTCTTTATTTTTCAACGAAATTTTTTCTTCTATTTGAATGGTTCAAGTAGTTTTTTTACGATTACTTGAACCTTTCAAGTAATTTTTTTTGTCAGTCAACACTCATAATCAGGTAACTACTTGAAGAGTTTGAGTAATTATTTTTTTATCAGTTAACACACATACTTGAAGGGTTCAAGTAGCTTTTTTGACTACTTGAACCCTTCAAGTAGTTTTGTTTCTCTTGAAATTTATTATCCAGTCGTTACTTTAAGGGTTCAAGTAGTAATTTTATACTACTTGAACCCTTCAAGTAATTTTTTTTTCTTGAAATTCATTGTCCAATAAGCACGTCACTACTTGAAGGGTTCAAGTAGCAATTTTTTACTAAGTTCAAGTAGTAATTTTTTTACTACTTGAACCCTTCAAGTAGTTTGTTTTCCCTTGAAATTTGTTGTTCAGTAAGCTCGTCACTATTTGAAGGGTTCAAATAATAATTTTACCTACTTGAACCCTTCAAGTGGCTTTTTCTCTCTTGTAATTTATTGTCCACTAAGCTCGTCACTACTTGAAAAGTTCAAGTAGTCATGTTTTACTATTTGAACCATTCAAGTAGTAGTTTTTCACTACTTGAATCATTCAAGTAGTTTGTTTTCTCTTAAAATTTGTTGTCGAGTAAGCTCGTCACTACTTGAAGGGTTCAAGTAGTAAAACGTCACTACTTGAAGCCTTCAAATAGTTTTTTTCCTTTTGAAGTCTGTTGTCTAATGAGAAGGGTGCTGGATGAAGAATGAGTCAGGTCTAAAGAAAAAAAAAAAGAATGGGTCGGGTCTGAAGAAGAAAAAGAATGGGTCGAGTCTAAAGAAGAATGAGTAAGGTCTCGGTAAAGAAGATGAATATAGGGTCTCAAAGTAGCATACAAAAGAAGAAGAAGAAGAATCTTTGTTGGAGAAGAACATTTGTTGAAGATGAACTTTGTTGAAAAAGATTGAAGAAATAGGAAATGAAAGCAAAAATAGGCATCTTGCTTGATTTGATATGACATTGGAAAAAGAAGTTAAATGATTATGAAAGAGAGTTTATTTAGTTTTAGTGGGTCATGAGTATAAATTTTTGAGTTTTTCAAAAGAGATATATTTTTCATGATATATTATTCCAAATAATACGAATTAAATAGAAATGGAAAAGAAAATGAAGAAAAGCTGCAACACAGGTGAAAATAGTAAATGAAATTATTAAGAGATCACTTTTATGCTGCTGTTTTCAAATCATTGATTCTTTGATGAAGGTGAATCGAAGAAAATGTTCTATCATGATGCTGTTGTTGGAAATGTTTCTTTTTTCTAAATTTTTTTAAATAAATTTATGGTCTTTGCACTAAAATCTCCTTTAATTGAGATTACAATGTAATTATCATTATTACAATACTACTATTAGATTAATGTGTTTAACATATGATATTTTATCTGAATTGTTTATATCTAATTATTTATAATAAGAAGAGATAATTAAATAAACTAATTTAAGAGAAATCATCCCCTAGCCTAAAACTATGATATATATGTAACATTATATTCTACAGTACTCCGTGAATTCATTCATAAATGCCTAACTATGAGTTAATTCTACAAAAGAAAAAAAAGATGGGTAATGGAAATGAGATAGTACAGTCTCCCTTAATGTTTGAAGTATGTAGTAGTGTCTTCCAAAAACATAGAAAACAATAATGCCTCTTGAAAAGGACGTGCTTCAAATGTGGCAACAGAATGCTATGCAAAAAGTTTCTTTGACTTTTAGCTTAATAATCTAATCTTTCGTACTGTTCATGATTCTTTTCTGCTTTTCTTTAGAATTTTGATTGGACTAAGATTTCTATTTTTTTCTAATTAATATAGGTTATAATTATGTACATGAAATGGGGTCTAATAATTATTTATGAGTATTTTATTATTTTTTAAATATTTTATATTAGTAAATTTAATAAATGAATGAAAGTTTTTTTTAGTAATTAAAATGTGTTTATAATTTATTCAAGTCTTAGAACTATTATCAATGTAAGAAAAGTAAAGATTGAGGGGTCTTCTAGACAAAATCTTCTGAAATAGTTCAGAACGTTATTCGCAGTCTTAAGATCGACTGGGCAATTAACTCCGATTATATCTGTTAGGTTGAACCAAAGGATGTTGGTCTCGGGACATGAGAGCGGAGACTCTAACGGTTGACCCAGACATGTTATGCAACATGTTGAATAGACCAATAACAAATTAGTTTGGAGTAAAACTATTTATCTAGCTCTAAATCTAATTGTTAAAGCTTAAGAGTATTTTCATGATTACCTTAATCTTGAGGTGAATACGAAACTTGACCTAGTTAATTACAATTTTTGATACGTTAAAGGAGTGAGTTTGAATCATCGGGTAATACCTCGACTGTTGGGATCGTGATTTAACTATGTTGGAATTGCGTGATTCATAGATATGAAAATTCATGGTTAGATTGTAAAATGCAACAATATCACCTTATGCTCTATTGATGGGTGTGTGAATAAATTAACCTAGTTAGGTACTCGATGAAATGAATCATTGAATAAGACATGAGGAATCGTACGTCTTTCTTATTCACAGTCAATAAATGAATTAAAAAAAAATAACAAGAGGGATAAAATGATAATTTTATATCCCGCTCTTGTTACTGATATTCACGAATGGTAATATGTTCAATATTTTATGGGCCGTGAAATAAAAGTACTTATTTGTACCAACAGATAGTGTGACGCGCATGAATCAAGAGATGATTCGGCATTGGACCTATAATAGAGTCGTATGATGTCAGGATTAAATATGTCAAAATTTATGGAAATAAATTCACTGATTATTTGAGTCATATAGATTTATTCATGTGAGTCCATTCGGTCTCAGGAGTAGCTCATAAGGACATGAATGAAAAACAACATCAGTTGGACCAAAAACGTGTTTTGGACTAATGTATATTTCCCGAACCCAGATGTGATGAGTGTTGTCAATTATTAGTGGCAACCAAGTAAATAAAAAAATTAATTAATTGGTGGAGATCAATTTAGATTGATGAATTTGAACACAACATTGACTCTAGGGAGATATGCAATTTTCAGCAATAATAAAAATTAGAGGGTGAAGTTTTGGTAATTTAACATATAGGGGTATATGTGTAAATTCTGTAATTATTATATAAGGGATGGTAATAGGGTTGTATCCCAGTGTTGTGATTACACATGCAGAAAATAGTTTCTCTCTCTCATCTGCTTGCAACCGAAATCTATAGAGGAGAAGGAAAATTTTGATTTTTCTTCTCCAATTATTTTGAGAGTCCACACTCAATTCCTTATCAACATCCAATTGAGATATATTTCATAATCCTACGAGTGGTTGTTGGTGTGAAGACTGATTCGATTCTACGAAGAACGCGGAACGACTAATAGGATTCCACCAAATCAGAATTTCTCTGATACAAAAAAGGTATAAAATTATTTCCACATCTTTTGAATATGTTTAACTTTGTGTTCATAATTGGATGACATATATTAGCTTAAGACATCATAATATCGATATTAACGAATGGTAATATGTTAAGTATTATGTGGGCCGTGGAATAAAAGTATTTATTTACACCAACAGAAAGTGTAGCGTGCATGAATCAAGAGATTATTCGTCATCGAACATATAGTACAGTCGTACGATGTCATGATTAAATAGGTCAGAAATTTATGGAGATAAATTCGTCGAGTATTTGAGTCCTATAGCTTTATTCATGTGAGTCCATTCGGTCTCAAGAGTAGCTCATAAGGATATGAATGAAAAATAATACCAGCTGGACCAAAAATGTGTTTTAGACTAAGGTATATATCCCAAACCCATATGTAATGGGTGTTGTTACTTAATTACTGACAACCAAGTAATTAATGTTCAAATTAATTAATTACTTATTTTCTAATTCTTGGATAATTAGTAAATAAAAAAAATTAATTAATTAATTGATGGAAATCAATTTAATTTATCAATTTGGATCGATAAATTTGGACACAACATTGACTCTAAGGAGATATGCAATTTTCGGCAATAATAAAAATTAGAGGGTGAATTTTCAGTAATTTAACATATCAGGGTATATGTGTATATTCTGTAATTATTATATAAGGGATGGCAATAGTGTTGCATCTCTAACCCTAACACAGTGTGTAATTACACAGAGCAGAAAAGAGTTTCTCTCCCTCCTCTGCTTGCCGCCGAAATCTATAGAGGATGAGAAAAATTCTGATTTTTCTTCTCCAGTTGTTTTGAGAGCACACACTCAATTCCTGATCAACGTCCAATTGAGATATACTTTTGAATCTTATGAGTAGTTGTTGATGTGAAAACTAATTTCAGTTCTATGAAGAACGTGAAACGACTAATAGGATTTCACTAAATTAAAACCACAAACCGTTCGTGATTCAATAATATTTTCACAAATTTTAAAACCTTATCCGAACAATATCAACTTTGTTCTTCCCACTTTTTCAACAAAAAAAACAATGCATTTTGACTCCTATATTTTGAGATTATATTCACTCTAGACTTCATAATTTTAAAAAGTTTTTGCACTAGACTTTATAATTGCACTGTCGACTTAAAGAAGTGTTAATTAAGGACTGACGTGATTGTTGAATTACACGCATCCATTTCTTTGATCGCATATCCAAGACCCATATGGACTACAATGTTTAACGTGGAACCACTGTACGTAGCATTTCTCATATATGTTTTTAAAACTTGGTTCACTCTCTGATATCTTGTCTGGTTCATTCAAATTAGAGAGGTTTAGTAAATTTGTTCAGCTGCTGTGAGATGGCCTAATTAGATCTAGCTCTGAACAAACAATACTAATATGTTATTTCCCTAATAATAAATTGAAAATCCATTAATTATTCCTTCCATTAACCAATTTGCGTTTCAATTGGTGTTATGTGGGTTAATCTAAAATACAATATAGAATATTGGGTTGAGATTAGGATATGAGATTGGAATCAGACAATAGCTGCATGTGCTAACCTTCATAAATTTAAATGAAGGTTCTCTCACCTCTCCCACCTTATCTTTACCAAATACCATGCAAAGGACACATCCTTTTACTTGTGATCTGAGGAAATTAAGCGAAAAAAAACACTGTCAATGTGCTAAAGTTCAAGAAAAAACAGTGACTACATACAAGTTGTACATGTACTCTACTCCCAGAATACGTATAAATTACGTAAAATTCATACAAAAGAACCCATCATATGTGGAGTGAGTACGAAGAGTACTGTATTTTTTCTCATGAAAGGCTCAGTTGGAAAAGGATTCTCTTTTGCCAACTGCCGAGACTGTTCATGTATTTTCGATGTGTTTTGGGACGGCCCAACCTCATTTGCCCCTGTCTTTCAAGAATCCGCATCTAGCTCAATTGAACTTAATTTCTATATAGTTTGTCTTTGTGTAAACAAAAAGATAAACATTTTCCCTCCCAAGTTGCTCTAGCACAAATTTCTTTATATAATAGTTTTATGCTAATGTAATTATGCATTCATATTCTAACTCAATTACAACAAGAATAAAAAAAATATTAAGATCTTTGTGCAAGCACAAACTGTGTTTAGGCATATAATTAAATATCCACACTCATAAATATGTGATTTTTTTGGGTTATGGACAGCTCTACCATCAATCTCACTGTTATTTATATTATTTCAAATACCTGAAAAGGCAAAAGACTTATATAAAGATAGTGAAAAATACAATTCAATGGTCAGAATCAGCATGATTGTATTTAGAGAAAATTTGATATTGGTGAAACAGATGGCCTTTATTAGCTTAAGACATCCTAATATCGATGTCTAAAAGTTGCTATTTATAAAGTTGACTTCAATAGTCACAAGTAGATTACCAAAAACAAAAGAAAACAACAGAACAAAACAAACACTAACTATTATGTCTTAGAAACAAAGGGTTTTCCTTTGAAATAAAATATGCAGTTTTTAGTAGGAAAATTATGTTTTGGATGCTCTAATTAAGTTTACAATGACTCACAATTTAAACCCTATAAATCTAATTTTTATCAAATCATCGAATAATTTAAAGCGTTGTAATCCAGTTCTTCTGTTAGTCTCATATTTTGATTATCAATGATATTGTCTAAATAAACGAAACACATCTTGATATTATAAATGCATGAATTATCGACAACACAAACGATCTCAAAGTTTTAAGACTTAATAAGGACTTGACTACAATTCGAGGATTTAATTATAAAAATTAAACATATAAGACTAAATGAGAATCAAAATAAACTTCGAAAATCAAAAGGGTATTTACCTCTTTTTTTATGTACATTTGCACACAAAGAAAAACTCTTAGGTGTGAAAAGTAAATGTTAGGAGCAGTCGAGAAAGTGGACTACTTGTCATGTGACGAACACAGATATTTCTAACATTTAGTTTCTTTTTTTACGTATAAAAGGACCCCATGAAAGATAATGATAATGCATGGCCATATCAAATCATATTCTCTTCTCTTCTCTCTCCCTCTCTCATGGAAAAGGTTGAGGGGTATGTTGTCTGGTTCGAGATCTTTCATATGAAAAATCTTTCGTTTGAATGATCTCGGACCAGGCTTCATTCCCCTCAACTACAACACTTCAAGTTCCCACACATTTAATTAATGCTTTACATATTTTCTTTCATTAACTATATCTAATCTTAGCTCTGTTTCTTATTCAGAAACAACCAAAAAAATTTATAAGGAACGAGTAAGCAGAGCAGCCTAAGGCTTTGGAGATTGGAGCTGACAGAAGCACACAAGACAGGTAGGCTTTTTTTTTCCTTTCCTTTTTGTTAACCATAGAACAAGATGACTAGAGAGACCAAATCATAAGTTGCAACCTCAACTACTAGACTGACGTTAAAGTCAAGAAGATATGATATACATTTTATCTATGTATATTTGTATAGGCTGCAGTAATAAACGTAAAATAAATAAATTTATATTTTTAGTAATATAATAGTCATATTAATGTGAGCATGTGACTGCTCGAAAAAATCAATCTCTCTTTATCTTTTGCTTTAATTATTATAATTGGGGTTGGTTTTTTCTACCATGTGGGTTTTGCTTGTAGAGAGTTACAAAGAACAAACTGGAACAAGAGAAAAAAGGGAAAGACGAAGAGTGCATATAAGGTTAAAGTCATCTTTACATCATCATTTTCATTTCTTTTTTGACTACGAGAAATATATCAAACACATTCCGTCTTAACCGAACACATTCTGTCGTCTTAAATTTGTAGGCTATCGATAATAATGAGAGATGCTCCGCAATTACCATACAAGTAAAATAGGGAACAAACTCATTGTTTGTCTTCATTTCTACATAAAAAATACTTACAATTTTAGGTGTAACTCACATATGAATAGTAGTTGGTATGTTCATTGTTTAGAAGTAAGACAAAAGCAATAGAGTTGGAGGAATTACAATGAAAGGGTAGAATAGGCACAAGTTTTGATTCGAAGATAGAGATGTAAATGCTTTGATATTGGTATATGAGGAAAATATCAATGTCAATAGGTTTGTAATTCTGATCTTGAAAGTTAAGTGTATGAAGAAAAAGCAAACTACTTTGTAGGGATTGTTGATTGGACAATGGAGGGATAGTGACCGGAAGTAAATGACTAGAAAAAGTAGAAGTAGGGGTACTAAATAATAGTCTTGCTTATGTGTCACTCTAGTTTATGCCTTTTCATCCATCATTCTAGCCTCTTGTATTTTTTCTTCAATTTCCTTTCTCTATTTGTATTTGTTTAAAAAGTATTACTTCCACATCAGAGGACAATTCTTTTATTAAATATACATCATAATTTAATGAGTAACTTACAGTGATTCAAATTCATTCTCTTAAAAAATATGTTAAAGATATAGAGAACGTGTAAGAAAAAATACAATAAATTTAAGAGTTGAGTCCTATAAAAATTTCATTAAGAAACTAAATGAGTTTGCGATGAAATGTTAAAATTAACAAAATAAAAATTTTAGGGGTTAAAAATAACAACTAGTATAAACTTAGAGAGTGCGATTTATAATTTTCTCAAAATAATTTATTGGTGAGAAGACTGATGTAATTAACAAGTTATTATGATAAGATTAGCAAAGTATATAAAATCATTATGTTCCAAATTAACAACCATATATGAAAGTACATTTTAAGTGATTGGACAAATCAAAGAGGATAAAAGTCATAAAAGTGATGACTCACAATTCTATTACTTTTTGACTAATCCACAAATGATCTTTAAAATCATTAGACAATATGTAGAAATTCCATCATTTGATGGATTTCGCTTGCCATAGAATCATGCATTTCTTTTTCTTATGTCAAAAAATCATCTTTCTTTCAGAGAAAATCGTTAACATGAACTAAATGAGCATGAGCTTCAGTCATCTTATGTATAATTTACTATTAATTTTTATATAATTTAAAAATAAATACATTCACATTTTTTCTAGTTTGCTTAAAATGTATGAACACTTTTATATGTTAAAAACAGAAGACACGGATGTCCATTTAGTTAGTAGAATGTTGGGTATTTCTTTAATTGACAAAAATACCCTTAAAACAAATAAGGGTATTCTTGTTCCTCAAAATCAGATTCTAAACCAGACCCTTGCAGCCATCCGAAGCTCTACCTCCGCCAATCTGCTCCTCCTCCGTCAAAGCTGCTCCACCTCCGTCGATATTTTCATCTGCTTCAGCCATGCTCCTCCACTGAATTGGAAAACAAGGATGTTCTTCCTTAAACTTTTAAATTATGATTTAATGTTCCTTTTGGAAAACAAAGTCTGTAATTTTTTTTTTGGTGCTTTCCAGTTTACTGGGCTTTTTTTTACGAGTTCCCTTTCATTGAGTTTTTCTTCAATGGTATCTGCCAAAACTGTATTTTACCAAATCTAGATAATGGCCAGATCCAGGTAATGGCCTCCCAAAGACAACTAGGAACCAGACAAAAAATGTCCTAAATTGAACCAACAAACCAACTTCAAGTCCTCAATATCAGAAAAAGTTTATGATTTGGAACCAGATTCTACTACAGAGAGATTTGAGAGGTTTGGCTTGAATCAATAATGAATCCACTCAACACTAAAAGATGATGATGCCCAGTTTGTTTTCTCCCCAAAATAGTACATTCAGATTTGCAAGAAAATAGAATCACATGCCAATGTCATACCTATACCTTCTTGTTGTTTGGGATCTACCTGTCCAGAAATCTGAAAATTCTGCTTTAGGTCAGTTCACAGAATAGCATGGATGACATGATTGGAAACTACAACTTCAATAATTGGCGTAGTGATACACATGGGTTCCAATTACAATTCTCTCAACTACAGTAGAATTCAGGGATCAACCGCTACTCCACTAAATAAATCACGTTTGCTATGGTAAATAATTGACAGATTAGCAAAAGTAATAACAGTGATAATGATACATCTTATTATGTAAGAATGCAAATGAGTTCAAGATTTGCTGACTACATATCAATACTCATAAATATTTTTGGCAAGATACATTTCTGGTCCTCCAAATTTATTTTGATTACCAATTTAATATTTGCAAGTCTAACTTTCCCAATCAAATCAGTCGACAAAAATAAAAAGTTGCAATCATAAATGTCCTTCAATTTGCCTCAAACTTTGAAGATTTTGTCTTTCATGACCCAAACAATTAAATCACACTTGGATAGTACTTATAAACAGATTATCAGCAATACAAGCAATTTCAAGCAATTTTAAGGTTTGAGACTTAAATAACTTGATTATAGCGTTTGAAATTATTTAAAGACTTGGTTGGAAAATTTAAAATTAACAGAGACTAAATTGAGAATCAAAGTAAATTAGGACGGAAATCCATTTTACCCAAATATCAGTGTCAAATTCAGACCATCATTCAACATAACTTGAAGGATAAGGAGTTTCGATTTTAGAACTACTTGACTACAGAGATTTACAGCAAGATGAAACTAACCTTCTTCCCTTGATTGAGTTTCCCTGATCTCGACCAACATCCAATAGAGCATTTGGCAAGTTCTGCTCCCTTTTTAACACTGAAGTAGTTGCTTTAGTAATGAAATCTCTGGCCTCTCCAAAAAGTGCTGTCAATTTTGACATTAGGTTCAACAAATTCCGATCGAAATCGAACCCATCTCAATACGCTACAAGATTAGGTAACATCTCTTAAAAACCCCGAAAAATATACCAGAGTCATCCGCCTTCGATGGAGCCAACATCGTAAATGACAAACGGGCATATGATTGGCAGATGATGTGGTATGGATATAACCATCAATAATTTAAACATGGCAGATCCAATGTCAATTAAAATGAGAAGCGACGGTGAATGCATATCTGATTTGAACATTTTTCAAGCCCATCATGAACCATTAAACCGTGCAAGGTGCTCAAACTTTGCCGTGGTCTTCAAGTGTTGTTAAGGATGACTTCAAATCTTACAAAATATCCAAGGCTTCAAAAAAAGTTCCTCAAGTCGAAAACTATGTACCCAGAAGAAAGCTAAGAATAACATTCAAGAGAAGAGAGCTTCCAAAATCGAAATTTCTGTACACATTTCAAGCACAGAAGCCAGGAAGAGATGGACAGAAAAAAATTTAACTTTTATACAACACTGATTATGAACCGTATTTAAGTATCCAGAGGTAATCAGCACTGCAGAATCAGACAAGTAACAGCATTGAAGTGACACTCCATGAAAATTGTGACTTTTTTCAGACCAAGGTGAAAATGGTAATGATCGAGCAAAAGCCCTCTTAATGGATAGTTTTCTTCTTTCAAGTACCGGAGTCCAACATAACTATGTAACTGTATGACCAGGGGTGTTAGCTAAGCTGGTCATAGTGCGGCTTTGTCTCTATTTGATCTAGGGTTCGATCTCGCAAATTCTCTATTCCCCCATTACCAAAAAAAACTCTGTAACTGTGTCCCATGATTTGTTTCCAAGAATGGTTCTTGACTGCCGTGAATATGTCAGTTGGACAAACGACAACAATTCCGAGTCTTGTAAATTCAATCCATCTTACATGACCACGACTGTGCCAAGTCTTGTAAATTCAACAACAGCAGTTTATTGTTTGGAGTCAAGGCAAGGTCTTCTATTTCTATGCCTTTTGTTTGGAAGACACAACTCAAAGATATCTCCAAACTGATTCCAAGAATTCTTACCTATTTAGCATTCACATTCTCGTCTTCCCGTGCAAGTCTGCAGGAAATGTCGGAAGCAAGTTCAAACATTCACGATACTTACTGTCCTTCGAAAGCAAGTCTACAACTATGGCAAACGTAGAGGCATCTGGTGACACATTTCTCTCAACCATTTTGTGAAGAAATTCAACCACTTTGTCTAACTGATTGTTTTCATTGAAACCATGCATAAGCATATTGTATGTGATTATATTTGGAGCACAACCCTGAATTTCCATGTTCAAAAACAAGTCATTTGCTCTCTCTAGCTGACCTTGTTTACAAAGACCATGAATCATGATGGTATATGTGAAAACATTTGGCTTCAGGCCTCTACTGGACAATCCATAGAAAAGATCCCAAGAAGTCTCGAGCTTTCCAGCTTTACACATGCCATCAATAAGGCAGTTGAAAATTTCAATAGTGAATTCAAAGTTGCTATTTTCTAACTGGTGATAAACCTCCTTTGCCTCTAATATGGAATCGTTTTTGCAAAGCCCGTCCAAGAATATAGTATACGTGCATGAATCTGGTTCCAAGCCATGAGCTTGAATGTCCACAAATAACTTCCTTGCTTCCTCGAGCTTACCTGCTTGTAAAAAACCATTTAATAGGGCATTAAATGTGATTACATTGGGCCTAATTCCCTTTTGAATCATTTGACTAAAATGGTTCATAGCTTCGTCCATCTTCGCATTCTTGCAATATCCATTGATTAACACATTGTGGCTGATTACATCGGGTTCACAGCCTTTACATGGCATGGAAACAAATATCTTCAAGGCATCGCTTAACTTACCCGCCAAACAGAATCCATCCATCAACGTATTATAAGTAAATGTATCAGGATTCTCGCCTCTCTGAATCATCATTTCGAGCAACCCATTTGCCTCACCCATCTTCCCAGCCTTGCAAAGTGCAACTATCAAGACATTAAACGTTACCACATTGGGTCGGACTCCTTGATCAACCATCTCATTGAACAGACCTTTCGCCCCCTCCCACTTTCCACCACAGCAAAAACCATGGATTAGAGAGCTGTATGCAACCACGTCAGGAACCATTCCCCTGCCTTTCATTTCCATGAAAAGCTCTTTTCCCTTATCCTCCCTTCCATCTTTACAAAGGCCATCAATAATGGCACTATAACTAATAACATTTGGCTTACAATTAATACCATGTCGACCATCCCCACTAACCATTTCCTCGTGTAACTTAAGCGCAGCGTCTGTATTTCCCGTTCGACACAGCCCATTAATCAAAGTACCATAAGTTATTACATTAGGCTGACAACCCAACTTTCCCATTGACATAAACAATCGGGTAGCCTCATCAATCCTATCCACCATACATAATCCCTTAACCAAAGACGTATAAGTTACAGTATTTGGAGTATAACCCCTCCTCACAATTTGCCCCGTAACCGCGAAACCATCGGATACCAGATTCATGTTACAAAAGCAATTCAGCAAAATATTAAGTGTAATGAAATCAGGGATTAACCTAGCTGAATTCATTCTACGAAAGACCAAAATTACATCAGAGTAATGCTTACCCTTAGCGAGTCCACCTAATAGAAGATTAAACGACGACATTGGAGGAGGAGGTTCCATGAGAATCATGTAGTCAGAGAAGATCAATGCTTCACTTAGAGTAACATCACCTGATTTGCACTTTATTTTAAGGAACTTCTGAAGCGAGGTTTGGATTAGAGACCCCGTTAATGATTTTTGAGGCGGAATTTTGGGATTTGATGGAGTGAGTTTAACTGGGGACGTGAATAAAGATAACAGTTTAGTTGGATATGTTGGTGGATTTTGGGGATTTGAAGCCGCGCTTCTTTGAGGAGATGAGAACAGAGATGATAATTTAGCTTTCGGAGGGATCGCTGAGGAAGAAGATGAGACAGAAACAGCAGCAGAAGCGAAGTTAGGTACATTCTTCAAAACCATTTAGCGAGCGAGAGAGAGAGAGAGAGAGAGAGAGAGAGAGAGAGAGTTTGAGAGAGAAGTGAAACCAAAGCAGCCTTTGTTCATCAACTGGAACTGGAAGTCTGGAATGGCATGAAAACATTGAAAAGCTAATCGAACTGTAAAAATCGGTTCTCCTACAACCGGACCAATCAGGTTCACGATACTAAAAACCCTTAAAATCGGTTCGGTTGGGTCTATTCGTTCTTGAAAACTAATTTAAAATAATATTAAACCTAAATAACTAATTTGAATTAATATCAAATATAACATGAAAGAAACATAACATACTCAAAATAGATGTGGAGGACTATAACACAAACATTAGATCCATAACTATTTCAAGTTAAACAATAAGAAAAATCCAAAATGTTAAACAAAATACAAAATCATTTGGTACGATTTTAACATAGCTCGAATTTCAATATCAATATCATAGTGTCTTGTCCACCTTTCTTGACAGAATATGTGATTTATATTATAGTGTCTCATTCAATATAAAAAATGAAATAATAAAGATATTTGATGATTGAGTAATGTTGAATGCAAATATTTTTTAAGGTAACATTGACTTGAGCAAACTATTGAGGAATAAATTATTAAAATCATAATATCGACACATATTAAATATAATATATAATGACATATCCGATAACTCTTCATGTCAATATTTAAAGGTAATTTTTTCTAGTTAAGCATGATCTGAAAGTTATCATTTCAAACTTTAATTTTAATCTTGTGTTTATTTTGAACTTCACAATGACATAATTAGTTATTGATCTAAACATTGGGGCTAAGTTACTTAGAGTAAGTATTTTTTAGTTGACCTAAAAGAGTGAGCTTGAAAATTTGAAACTTATTAAAACAATTGAGAAATACTTTGATCACGAATCAATATTCTCGCTTGAAATCCTTAATCGTTGATTTTCAAAATGTTTTTGATTAATTTATTTACAAGGTTTTTGAATTGATAAGTCTAGAAAACCATATTGAAACTGAAATTTGAAAGAATTCACTAGATTTTTCATAACATTTATTGTAGTTGAATATACCATAGAAGTTCTAAATGAAGTAGGATGTTTAATTTTTAGGTTAATCATCTCATGAATAGAAACATTATTGGATTCCTAATCGAGTTTCTTACCTAGTTGGACCCCTAGCTCGCAGCTTAAGTTTTTGGATTAAAACTCGGGTGAATGTTAGTTCAAGTCATATGACACTCATATTTTTTTTTTAATTCATATGATGTGGTTTAATTTGGAGCTCAAATTCTCTTTTTAGATTGTATCCCATGGCCAGAAAAAATGATATAGTTATTCTGCAATAGAATAACACCTGCTTAAAATCTAATCTCGTTTACGTATTTAATTACATTTTCTAAAAGAAAAATAAAACTTTCCCCTTATTTAAAAACAAGTGGCTAGAATTAGAAATAAATATTTTTTTACTCGATGTCAAATATACCTTAATGAAACTAATTATTTTTTAAAATAAGGTTGTTGGTGATAAGAATCAATATGTGCACCAAGACATCGCAATCAGGTTGATATCTTCGTAGTATCATCATCATTTAACTCAACCTAACATATTATTAAAATAAAATAAAAGACTCAATAAAGAAAACATAAAGAAAAAAATCAACAGAACCTAAAAGAATGCATATTACAAACATCATCAGAAATGAGCGAATAACAAAACTTCAGAATATTTCACTATCAAGTTGGAGTAACTGTACTAAGGGCTCTGGATGCTAAGCAATATGTAACCAAGTTACTCACCCAATAAATGTGAGTTACAACAAAATTCATCTGATCGATTAAATTTAAACATTTATCTCAAATAGTACGTCAAAGTCAAAGGACCTTTCGAGAACTACAATGAAGAATGACCACTACATAAACAGAATCACTTTCCAACCGTAATTTTTTTCATCCAAAGGGCGAAGCATTAATAATTGCATGAATAGCACTAATCAGCTCAATCTCGAAAGCAAGACTTCTCAAAGGTAAATAGTGTAACAACTCTTAATGATTCTCCAAAGGTAAACATCTCCATAACCTGCAAACCCAAGACTACTAAAAGTCGATCCATCTTTATTTACCTTAATCTAATTATAAGTAAAAAGATAATTGATGAATTGACGCAGTGATTAAACACACAAACTCACACTTTGAGTTCCGAATTCTTGAGTAGTAGTAGTCTTTAGACCAAATAAAATTTGTAATTTTAACAAACACTTTGAGTTCCTAAATTCTTGAGTCCTATTAGTCTCTAGACCAAATAAAATTTGTAATTTTAACAATAAAAAAGAAGACAATAGACACGTGATAAAATTACATTGGCGGGATAATTAAAAAGATAGAGAAATCAGACAAAATAGCACAATACAAATTAGAGAATTGTACGTGTAAAGCCTTAACCGTGGTTTGTTGAAGCATAACAGAATCCAACTGTCACTTCTAACAAACTCTCCAAACTAAACGATTAGAAAAACAGAATGTAACCTCAAAAACATACCAAATTGGAGATGAGATGTACTCCCATTTTTTCCCCTCTCAAAAAGACAGGAAAGCTTTGACTGTTTCCATCACTTTCTTTGGAATTCTAAGACATGCAGGAAGGTAAAAAAACAATTGATTTAATTTTAACAAAAAGAAACTTTTAAAACTCCTTTTATAGACAATTTCTGGGTATTTTTTTTCTTTTCTTTTCACATGCATGCATGCATAATATTCTAAGTAAGAATATTTCATAGCTCATATTTCCTATTTTCTCCAGATCATTACATCATTGGCAACCCGAGCATCACACAGATCTTTGTCGCCTCTTCCATCGGATTGATCATCGCCGCCGCAATGCATACTCGTTTTCGGATTCTACGCGACCAAAAGATCGTCCCTCGCCTCAAATTTACGGACTCCTGTCATGCTGATAAACTAGAGAGGTTTTCCCATTATGTAGGTAATTAATAATCATTTTTGGATCTAAATTTTTTTTTCAATATATCTATTCAAATCTGCAGATTTATTGCTTTCATGCAGCCTGAAACACATAGAACATCAAAATTAGAAGGGTTACATGAGGAAACACCTCCTGCGTTTTAGTTGTTTTGCAATCACATCCCTTGCACAACTTTTTTAACCAATTTAGTATCTGCACTTCAGTTGTTTTTGCAATCACATCCTTATTCAATTGATGTGTTATCTTTCAATGAATTTCCTATGGATTAAAATTCATGTGTTAGATTTAGTTTTGATTCTGCCTATGTAACTGGAAAAATCTCGATTTTCAATATAAATTCATTAATCCAAAAAATTTAGAATGATTTTGTATTAAAATGGTTTTTGAAAGGGAAATGAAATGGGATTTTTTTGTAATAGGAAGCTTAAATACAAAAGATTTAAAGTACATGTACTAAATCGTAAAAAAAAAACAGCCATGAGGGTGTGATTGCAAAACAATCAACGTGTAGATGGTCTCTGCACATTTAATCATTTCATTTGTCACACTAGTGCAGCTAGGCAATTGGGTTTCAAAGATAAAAGAGAATGTCCAAAGCTATGTAAACTGGCTTCTGAATACATAAGAAAAGCAGAAGGGTGTGAGGATGGCATATATACCTACTTTGCCAACGAACAAGATGCGGATTCCCTCTTTGTGAAGCTCGTGGAAGAGTTCGAGCGCTGCATCCTCAGTTACTTCGCGTTCCACTGGAGCCATGCGGATCTCATGATTAGTCAGGTGATTAGGATAAGATCCAACTCTTGTTGAACACATACATACATATATATATGCACGAGTTTCTAATGGAGGTTTGATGTACTCTATATCATTCTTGATCTATAACTGCAGATACTAAGTTCTGATCACGCGCCGAAAAAGAAGCTCAAGGACATTGTGCTGGCAGCTACTAGGTGAATGTCATTATCGCGTTAAGAATGACAATAAACCATAATCATATTTTGCTTCCAAGATTTGATCTGTTACTTCAATAGACATACATCAGCATAATCTTCCCCTGAAAAACCAGCAAAATATCCTTATGGATAATTTGTTCAAGTATTAAGTCAATCTAGATTTAAAGTTTCTGAAAACTTGAACAGAAAATTAAAGATATGCACATAGACCAAGCAGCCGGACAAGTTTACCTACTTTTGCTGCATAACAAAAAAAAAATGGTAAGCTTGAAAAATAGTGAAGTATAGAAACAATCGATCAAAGTAAAGCAATTAATAGAGAAGGAAAAAAGATTGATTAGCATAATTGTCTTCATTTTTTTTACCGAACATATTTAGGGAACAGAGATTTGAGAGAGTAACAAGGAATCTGAAGGTGGCTAGAGTTTTCACGACGTTAGTAGAGGAGCTGAAAGCAATGGGACTTTCGTCTGTTGACGACTCTCAGTGCACAGAGGTGATGGCTCCAGTGGCTCATGCAGACAGGAGTCCTGTTCTCCTCCTCATGGGTGGAGGCATGGGAGCTGGGAAAAGCACTGTGCTTAAGGACATCCTCAAAGAGTATGAACATTTAAACCTAACACATTATATTGCATTAAAAAACCTTCACATCCTTGTCGTTCTGTTTTCTCGTTGGAGTTTATTTGTTTATGTCCCATATTACTATCAATATTTTCTCAAAGAGCTTCATTGTAATACACTTTCTACAAACTAGCTCTTCATTATTGCAAATATATAGAATTTTGATAATCAAATAAAAAGGACTAAAAATTGTAATTTTTTGAATTATTTAAAACAGACCGTTCTGGGCAGGAGCAGCAGGAAATGCAGTAATAATAGAGGCAGATGCCTTCAAAGAAACAGACGTCATCTACAGAGCCCTTAGCTCCAGAGGTCACCACGACATGCTTCAAACTGCTGAGCTGGTGATATATTAACTCTTCACTCACACCCCCACTGTTTCACTCTCCACATGTTAGCAAAAACCAATCTACATTCTCTCTATGAGTTCCTGCAAATAAGGAAAAAAGACGAGTAAATTCATCAAATAAATTTACGAATACAATGTACAGAGACTAACAGCATGGCATCTATAACAATGAACTTCAGCTCAACATTTCTTTAATGCGCAAACAATTTGATGATCAAAGATCTTTACTACCTCTCTAAAAAATACTTCTATTTGTTAGAAGTTTGAAATGAATGTTGTTTGCCAAGAAAAATAGTACAATGATTTTATTTTCAACTAGCATGTACATTATATATTCTTCAGGCATAATGTTACACTGACCAAGATTTAGTCAAAGTTTTAAATGTCAGTTCTTAATTGTTGACGCTAATTACTAAACATCTTCTGAGATAGACATGGGCATCTCTCCCAAACCAGCAGCTCAAACTATGTATCTTTTCATCCAAGATCCATTTCTCCAAGAAAAACGAAATGGATGCACCAATTTTTCATGAAATGAATTTATTTAAATTCCAACAGAACAAAGGCAAGCTGATAATCTTCAGCGAGATGAAAAACTGAATGCCAGTTATATTAACATACCTGTCTTGGCATCATATTCCACTGCTTTTTCTTTTCTACGGTAAGAGACCTCCATTTAATTCCTTCATGGGTGTTGAAATGTTTCTTTTTCATAACTCGTAAACTGAATATCTCCCAACGCTCCATCAATGGCCATTGAATCTATATATGATATATATTCTCCTTCTATTTTCAGTATACGGCAAAGAGCTTCTCTATACATCAAATCATCTGAATAGTTGATGTATTTCATATTTATTTGAAACAGGTGCATCAATCATCTACAGATGCAGCATCATCTCTCCTAGTGACTGCACTCAATGAAGGACGGGATGTGATCATGGATGGAACACTATCATGGGTACCATTTGTCGTCCAGACAATAACCATGGCTAGGAATGTCCACCGCCGCCGATATCGTATGGGAGCAGGACATAAGGTTCGCGATGATGGAACTGTGACAGAGAAGTATTGGGAACAGATAGAAGATGAAGAACCAGAAAAGGTTGGAGGCAAGAGAAGAAAACCGTACAGGATAGAATTGGTTGGAATTGTATGTGATGCTTATCTCGCCGTAATTCGAGGCATAAGGTATTTATTTGCATATCACTCCATTTCTGGTATTTACATTTTAACATCAGCAAGATAAATGTCTTTTTCTTTCTTGAAAGAACGATGACAAAAAGTGGGCATTCCAAATTGTGAACAGGAGGGCTATAATGTGTAGAAGGGCTGTGAGGGTAAAGTCACAGTTGATATCCCACAAGAGATTTGCAAATGCATTCCTAACATACTGTCAACTGGTTGACAATGCCAGGCTATATTGCACAAATGCTTTGGAAGGTCCACCCAAGGTACACCACAGTTCATTCTCCTTTGTTTGCTCTACCACATTTAGACAAAAATATCCTTCGTCTCTTCCACATGATCTATAATCTCCTCTATTTCCCAAGAAAAAAACGCAGAAATCATAACACGTATTCATCCTCTTCCATAATTTATTCATGATAATGAAGGCAAATCTTGAACTTTTTCGGTTTGTTGGAGAAGAATATGGGAATTTATAAATCATGTGGAAGAGACAAAAGGGTATTTTTGTCTATAATGTGTTCATACTAACGGTTCCACTATTGATTCTAGACAGAAAGTTCAAGGGTTTAGAGTATCAAAGGGTCATATTTTGAAGGACAAAAGTGTACTTAACCTGATAACATGTAAACATGGAGAATTTGATTGAAAACCACCCTTTACAAAAAGATTCTGCTGAAAACATTTCTTATAATATAACTTATAGAGATGTATACTGATATGACAATTTCTGTGAAGTTGATAGGGTGGAAAGACAAAGACAAGACACTGCTGGTTGATCCAGATGAAATAAACTGTCTGAAAACAATAAGCAGGTTAAACGAGGAAGCAAACTCTATCTACGAACTCTACAAGTACCCGAACCCCGCTTGCGAAGCAGGATCAGTTTGGAAAGATATCGTGTTGTCACCCTCTAGAGTAAACATTCAACACGAGCTGAAACATTCAATCCAGAAGGTAGAGAAGCTGAAATAATAAAAATCTACAGGAAATGGAGCAATGTCTCAGGCTTGTCCACTTCTAGACTACGATGAAGTTACTCTATGTAGACTTCACCTCTTTCTGTATCAGCAGCTTTGTCTATGTTGTGCTAATTGTAAGTTAATAATGCATACAATCTAACTGAAGTGGTAAAATGGTACTTCAACTAAAAACTTATACTAATACTAAAAGTTGTGCATTTTTAATGATCTTACCCAAGTATATCCAAGTTTGAAGCTAAACGCGAGCACTTCTAATCCTCCTAACGTGTGTTAGTGCAAGTTGGTAACATTTATTTCGTTTTATAACTAAATTATAATATTAAAGCAGAAGCATATTATAAAGAAAAAGTAATTCGAGGAGACTTGTGCTAACGCAAGTTGAGATGAAAAGTATTTTTTGATAAAGATTAACATAATTGAAGTTATGCACTTCATCCTTATAGCAGAAAAGCTTATTCCTAAATTGCCCTTGTTCGTCTGACTCGAAGGTAATAGCAAGCCATAATGCCATAAACTCACTCTGTAGTTATTCACACCATGTTACTTCAACCAATTCATCATTTGCAGCATCTTCAATAAGCTGTTGTAAAATCTACATGAAGATTATGCAATGAAGTAAAGGAAAATGAGAGGAAAACTAAGAACAGTTTGGTTGAAAGGAAGGAAAACATCAACACAGTATATATCACTCCAACAACTATTTTTTTATTCATATTCCATACAATAAAAACAGGATCCTGCATAATTTCTCGTCTCTTTCCTACTGATTTTGAAGGTCCAAACATATCAGAAAGGAAATTAAAAAATCAGAAAGATATTATAGTGTTTAATTTCTAATCCATTCAGTACCAATGAATTGCTATCGTTAAGAAACAACGTGGAGAAGACAACTAAACAAGGTCGTAACGCTGAATTCGGTTGAATTGAAGTGTAGGTTTGTGCTACTGTTTTTGGCTCAAATGCTAAGAATTTTCTACGCAAACTCAAATTCAAAATTTATTTCCCAACAGAAGACCTAAATAAAGTAAAGTAGAAAGTCAATAATAGAGTTAGAAATGGTTAGAGATAACCAACCTTCAACTCGCAACCATTAATGGCGTATAAGCATACTTGAGCTGCTCAGTAGTACAGTACAACAGGGAAGCAAACTCGTCTCAACCAAACCCGGTTTAATTAAGTGTTTGGAATCATAGACTACATAATGGGTAAATTAGCATTGTGTAGCCATCATATAGACTACACGATGATCGAGTACACTGGCATTGGGTAGGTATCGTGTAGACTACATGATGATCGAGTACACAGGCATCATGTAACCATCGTATAAACTACACGATAGGCACACGGGCATCTTCTGTCAAAAACACTTTTGAAATTGAAGAATAAAATATAGTCTCAACAATTTAAAAAATTCGTTAAAAATTTTTAATGTTTCTGGTCTGATAAAGATCCAGATGGCGTAACTTTTGACTCGGGATTGAACCACGTGGCCCGCAAGATATCAAATCAAAGTTTATTCAAAAATCTACATGTGTGATTGAGTTTCTTTTGTCCCAGCCCAATTTTGGACCCAAAAACACTATTTTAATCACTTTTGGAGGCCTGGAAGTTATTTATTCTCAAATTTGGGTACACGGGCTACACTGACATCAAGTAGTCATCATGCAGTCTACACGATGGGGGTACACTGACGTCGTGTAGCTATCATGTAGACTACACGACGTCAGTGTACCCTATCGTATAGTGCAAAATTAACAAAACTCATTCTTAACCTTAGTTTTTCAACAAATGGGAAAGTTGTAAAATCATAAAACAAATGAAGCATGATGACTACATGAGGCTTGTGTAATACTTGTGTACCCATCATGTAAGTTACATGATGACTACATGAGGCTCGTATAATACTCATGTAGACCTCATTTAAGCTACAATATCATCTTGTAGTGATCATGTACAATAAATGAACTTCAAACAACATTCCAGAAAAAAAAAATATTCTCAGAAAACTCATGAACACCCAAGAAAATTCAAGTTTTTCAGAAAAAAAAAAAACAAAACTTATACATGTTCAAGAAAGAAGAACTAACAATCATTTGTTGTTGCATGAATAAGGAAGGAGACGAAGAAGAAAATGAAAAAGAAGTGAAAAAAATGAAAAATGGAGAAGGAGAAATGAGGTGGGTAGGGACGTTTTGAGTGTTAAGTGAGTAGACTATTTTAACTATTAGTGCATTGCTAGTTTTTTCGCATGAGTTTTCTGCTTTTTTACATGAATTTTCTAGATTTCTTAATGAATCTTACAATTTTTTTAGAAAATTACAAAACACTATAGTATCGAAATTAGATATCATACACATAACTTTTTTTTCAACAAAATTCACATGTCACACATACTACAGTACACATATTAGGATAAGGTGAAGGGCAAATATATAACTTAATAAATGCATTTTGAACAGAAATTGAACCAAGGGTCAAAATAAACAAAAATTAGTGTTAGGAGTTAATGTCTATATAAATGATTAGTGTACGGGTGATTTTACAAAAAAAAAAACCTAATATAAAAGTATTTGACATTATTAAGTAACAATCAGATTTGTACATAATTTATATTTTGCTAAGTAGAAATCTATATTTTCAATTTGTTCACCCATCGTCCCTAATAATTTTGATGAAGCAGGGAACTCTTTCATTACAGAATGCATCACTGTCCATGCCCCTGTAATGTCAATTTTTCTATTGAAGAAGTAAGTTTGTTGATTTAATCAATCACTTTAAAATCATATTTTATTTTATAATATAAACTTCATTATAAAGTAATAATCATTTTTACAAAATTTATATTCTTCTGAGTAGAAATCTAATTTTAAACTTTTAACTTGATCTAATCTATAACTTTGCAATCATAATTTCATTCATTTCCTAATAATTTAAAAGTTTCCCTTGTGCATTCATCAAATATTCAATTTTCTTTAAGGAAAATTACAAGTTTCATCATTTTTGAAGAACAACTCTACATAAATATCTTTTTTTAATATTACAGATATGACATTTTTTTGATAAGTGACATTGAATTCTAATTTTTTTTCCGTTCTAACATTGTCTTCTTCACATAATTTTGGCCTCTAGAGTTTTGAACAATAGTCATACCTTCTCCAAAGACCTTATACTGCTTCATACTCGCCGTCGTTTGCTCGTCACCTTTCTATCTCTATTTTCTTTTGTCGTGTTGTTGGTCAACAACCTCCATCCTTGTTCTTTGGGTTTTTTTTTAAAAAAATTAAAATTAACTATTAGTGCATTGCTAGTTTTTTTCGCATGAGTTTTCTGTTTTTTTACATGAATTTTCTAGATTTCTTAATGAATCTTACAATTTTTTTTAGAAAATTACAAAACACTATAGTATCGAAATTAGATACCATACACATAACTTTTTTTTTCAACAAAATTCACATGTCACCCATACTACAGTACACATATTAGGATAAGGTGAAGGGCAAATATATAACTTAATAAATACATTTTGAGCAGAAATTGAACCAGGGGTCAAAATAAACAAAAATTAGTATGGGTGACATCCCTAATAATTTTGATAAAACGGGGAATTCTTTCATTACAGAATGCATCACTACCATCATCTTATTTTTAGTGGTAAGAATGATCATCGTCTAATAATAAAAATCAATTAATTTAGTTTCGACACGATGCATTGCGAAAATGTGCACACGGTAACCATTATAACTCACAGATGCGTTTTAAAAAGAAGAAAAAAAGCCATATTATACTTTATAAAGCATAGTTTCAAACAAAACGACGTAAAGGATATTAAGAAAACAAAGCCCCTACATATTACTACATTTACAAAATTACCCCCCAAGGAGGTATACTCATTTTCTTGCTCTCCTCGCGGGGGCCTTCCTCGTCGGGGATTTGACGCTCTTCGGCTTCACGCTTCTAGCGGCGGCCTTTTTCGCTACTGGGACATTTTTCTTCGCCGGCTTAACGGCGGGCGCTTTCTTTCCAGGTGATGTCCTCGTTGATGTTCTCGCTGTCTTGGCAGGCCTCCCCGTAGCCTTCGGCTTCGCAACGGCCTTAGCCTTTGTTGCTGCAGCTTTCGGCTTCGCAGCACCGCTAATCTTCGTCGAAGCAGATTTCACCTTTGGTGCAGGTTTCGCCTTGGCCGTAGCTTTTGGTTTAGGCTTAGAAGATGCCTTAGGCTTTGCAGGCGACTTGGCTGCAGCTTTGGTAGCCGTAGGGGCTTTTGGCTTTGGCTTCGGAGCAGTCGCTGGCTTCTTCTTAGCCACAGTAGAAGTAGGCTTCGACAAAGGCGGCAATGGCTTGCCTGACGGAAGCTTGAAGGAACCTTTGACCTTGGTTATCTTTCCAGAAGCCACGAGTTTCTTCAAATGGAACAACAAGAGCTTCTTGAAGTTTGGAGCTAGTTGCTTCTGCTTCTCCTCAATACACTTCGAAATCGCATACTGACTCGAACCTGTCCTCTCCTTCAGCGTCAGAATTGCATCCTTAATCATCTGAAACCAAACAATACATAAATGTTCTAAGAACAACGACCTTCAATACCAAAATCAAATCAATTACAACTCAAATTTGCAATCTATATCAGCAATATACAAACAAACAAAAAAACAATAATGCACCTCTTCGTAAGGAGGATGAGCAGGAGGGCTTTTAGGTTTCTTTGGAGCAGCCGGCTTTTTAGATTTGGCTTCCTTGACTTTCTTCGACTTTCCAGTATCCGCAGCCCGCTTGTCGTTGGCCAGTTCGGTGGTCTCGGGCCCAGGAGCGGATTCGACCGGCAAAGCTACTTCCTCCGTGGCCATTGGAGAAGCAAAAGAATCGGAATTCTATAGATAGAGTTACTAAGGAATCAATCCGTGTTGCAGAAGATGGGTATGATGGAAATTGATCGATAGCTAAAAATAGAAGGGGTGGTCCTACTGGAAATGATGCAAATGAGGGGGTTTATATAGTCAAGTGCTAGGAGAATATATGAAAAAAACTGAACGCTGATTGGTTGGAAGGCCAAATACACGGATTACCGCTTTCCTTAAGTTTGAATGTGAGCCGCCGGATATGAGGTAATCTACGGTAGTATAAGCCTGATGGAGCTGCATTGGTGGGAGAGTTTGAAAGAGGAGGGGTGCTTAAGGTTGGTTTTGGTGTGCTTTTAAGCTTTATTAATTTGAGCATAACTTGAGCTAGAATTGATAGATTTTAATAAGGTTTCTTTCATGTTGTAGATTATTTTATGAGCTTTCCAACGACTATTTGTTCATGCTGTGATGATGTTCCATTTGGGATAAATTTGGTGTAGAGTATCAGATGGTCAAAATTAGGGCTTATAGTGTGGTTAATGTGGTTTTTTGCAATTTTAGGAGAATAATTGGATTAAAAATGAGGTTTTTGAATCTCATGTGAGTGTACCTTAATTAAGGAATGTATTGCTTCTAAAATCATAAAAATTGGAGTAGAATTGACTATAAAACGAAGTATCAAAAAATCATTGAAGTTGAACATGTTAGACAACATATATGTAACCTAACTCCTTACTCAAACCCTCCATTTTGATCGATATTCAATTCATATTCATATTCAATATGAATTTTCATGTTTTAAAGTCTTAAACGAATTTGCGGTTTAAATGAAATCAAATTGAAACTCACGCTTATTTTGATTCATACATATTTGAAACCCTTTACTTATTTAAGCTAAGTTGCAAAAGGATTTCATATGAATTGTGTGCCTATTCTAATTATATATCCTGTGAAATTTTTATTAACAAATTAGTACATGTACTTCAAAATTGTAATTAAAACTAATATATTAACAAACGAAAATAGATACAACTACACAAACGGCATAGTCGGATGAGGTTAAACAAACTTTTATTAATCTAAGCGAGAGTTGTGTTCACAAAACAACCTAGGACTACTCATCTCAAAGATTTGTGGTGATAGATTGTTATAGCTTCAAGCTAGATGTGCCGGGAGCCAAGTTGTGAAATTGAGCCATGTCAACCTTGAAAATTCAGTCCACACATCTCCATCAGTTTCATCAAGATACTCACAAGTGCACCTTTAAAGAATAATCAAATGATCTTGATTCTAGTCCATCAATGTTGAAGACACAGCTATGGCTAAACTCATTCCAAATGTAGATTAATTTATTGGTTGGCTTTCCACATTAAGCAATTAAGTTTAGTTGTCATGAATGCTTTAGTTTTAGCTTTTGAACACATAGTAATTGGATGTATTTTTTTCATCTTCGAATGAGTTTCTTAGGTGCTATATCGATGTAGTATGCCAACTAGATTAATTATTGCATATATGTTTAGATATCACATGGGTCGAAGCACTAAGCTTAAATGATAAGTTAAAAGTGTATACACTAAATTTTTGCAACAGTTTTCTCAAATATTTTCAAGACAAATAAATCGTCCCTGCTAAAAAATCATCTGATTTTTTTCTAAGCTAAAAGCCTAAGAAAATAGATTTATGGGCTCTAGGATGCTACTTAAATTCTTTCACATCTATAATATATTAAAAGTGGAAGGAGATGAGAATCATTTCTGTATAATTTTGTCTATTTATTAGTGGTACATTACCAAAAATAACTTTATAAATTACATGTGGCATTTAATAATTTGTTACTTTTAAAATTATAATAATTTAATCAAGTAGGCATTAATTTTAAAACTCATTCATCTATTTAATGAATTTAGAAAAAAAATTAACTAATAAATAATTTTGAGTTAATTTTTATTTATAACTTTGAATGAATTGTAGCAAGTCATTTAAGAAGTTATATAGACAAAACTCAACTGTATACTAATTATTTTTAATATAGAAAAAAAGTTATTTATCTCTATAAAACTTAAATAATAGAATTTAAAATATCATTCAATTATAATAACTTTTCGAAACTTTATTTATACTATATTGTATTTGTTAATATAATCAATATGTTATATAAATATAACTGCCCAAAATTTATAAACAAAAAAAATTAAATTTACAATACAAATGAAAAACTAAAATCAAGTTAAAAATAAAACACGAAATAGATTATTTAATTCTAATGACGCATTTTTTCTTTTAAATTTTGAGAGTACATTCTACTTATACTATTTCTTTTTCTAAAAATATACCTGAAACACTCTACAACTTAATTGAATAATAATATATTAGCAAATTAAAATAATATAATATTTTTTTATCTTAATCACATAAATTCAAAACAAATATTTTGTTAAATGCATTTCTTTTTAACATACATAAACGCATGATTATAAAAAAATAATCATATCTAAAAATATAAGAAATTCATTTACACGTGCAACACACATTTGTATTGACCAATGATAATAAGTAGCACATCCAAAAACATGTAAATATTCATAATCAGTAATGGATTTTTGAAACCACGCCGTCAAGGGTGATTTACCTTTAAAGCAGTTGAAGGCAACTTATTTATCAAATGACGTGCATACATAACCGCCTCAAGCCAAAAACATTAACCCAATCTAAAATTCGACAATCATATATATATAGTTCGATATGTAAATCTCATATTGCGCTACGTGTCACTTTTAATTTCTTCTCATCACGCCACATGCCATGCATTAAATGGAAAACTTCACCATGCCGGGAAAAATTTCCAGCAATGATGCTCGGTCATTGTGGCCCTTATATTATTTTTGGAGCAATTTGGGTCACACAAAGCCCAGCAGGTAACAAGTCATATTTTTTGGGGTTCATCAAATACGTAGTGGTGTTCACTAAATACGTACTGGTGTTCACCATATAGATACTGGGGTTCACTAAATATGTATCGGGGTTCACCAAATACGTATAAATTAATAATTTTTAGAGGGGTTCACAAAATACGTACTGGATTTCATCAAATATGTACGGAGGTTCACCAAATATGAAACGGGGGAAACATTGAGAAAAATGGAACACAATGGCCAGAGGGCCAGAAGTGTGTAAGGCCAAAACCCTCGCTTCCCAACCTAAACCTAATGGCCATTTCAGCCCTCCCAAACCCAACAAAAAATAGAGACCAGCCCAATGGCCAGAACCCTCTCTTTCGTTTCTCTTCGACAGTCATAGAGGAAATGAAAGATATAGTAGAGAGTAGTGACTCAGCTCGTTGAGGATGTTAAGGAGATTTCTGATGTGCCGGAGTGCAATAACCTCTGTAAAAATATGTATGGTGACCTCAGTCGAAGGGTGAAGCTCTTGAGCCCTTTGTTTGAAGAATTGATGGACATCAATGTAGGCCGTTTCAACTTGTTGTGGAATGAAATTTAAAGTGAACCGATTTCTCTTCTCGCTCTCCTTCTTACTCTTGCAGTTACAGAGAATTCAAAGAAAGAGATTTGAAAGCAGTATGGTGAAGAAGGAACGGTGGCTTCAAAATTCAGGCTTAAAAAAACTCAAGTTAAATCACCATGGTGAAGAAGGAACTTGAAAGTGATAGCTGGAGAATAGTCTAGAATCTATGCCAGCCAACGTGAGTCTCATAATGAAACAACTTGACTTTTTTTTAAAACTTGGTATTATCAATGATCACTTCGAGACAAAATGTATTATATTTCTATCTCACTCTTATATTATATATAATAAATTTTATAATCTTATTTTAAATAATCAGAAAGTTTTTTCTGAAACGAAACACTGAAATGTTTCATTTANCCTCCCTCCTAGCAAATCTCTCTCTCTCCAACCAAAAATGAAAATCATGAATGCTTCAAAATATAAAAACTTAAAAAGAGAAAAATAGAATAAATTCGAAAAGAAGTTTATATTACTCAATTAAACATGAGGGTAATTACGTCTATCAACCAAATGATGTAATTAAAAGAAAATAAAATTTGTAAGAAATCTAATGAATTTAAAAGGATGACAAAAATTTAATTAGGTATGCAAACTATTATTTGGTGCAATTTATGTTAAAAAAATGTCTTGTGCCCCCTCCTTCATTCTACTGATGGGTCATTCTCATGTTTCTTTACTTCATTTAAAGTGCCGCAGAATTTAGTTAGTAATTTATGTAAATTCCTCATTACTATTCCTTTTTGTACATTTTTTGTCATTGATCACAGTGCCGTCTATATTTTTATATATGTAAAATAATTCATTTCTTTTGTTTTTCTTTTACACTTTAATAGGTTGATACTTTACAATAATAGTTTATTTAATGAACAACCTTTTATTCATAACATTGAATAATATTTTGATATACTAATGTTATATTAATATGTATATTTAAAACTTTTGTTTATTTAGATTTGAGTGGTATTAAATATTTATAAGTTGAAGCAATTTATCAAAAACTTTAATTATTACTCAACTTAAATCATACGTGATTTTTCTAACTAAAGAATTTAAAGTTGAATTGTTGAATCATAAATACTAATTATATCATTTTCACCACAATTATACCGTTTTACAAGTATTAGTAATACTATTAGTTATTAGTAGAATTATCGATATATAAGTTCTAGTTTTTTTTTTGTTAAATGGTGTGGATACGCAACTTAAAATTTCAACGGTGCCCCTCCTGAAAAATTTTATTGGATACACCCCTGAGTGTAGTGGAGGTTACATATAAATCCGGGGTGTCGAGGGCGTGAATTTTTTTGAAGTCCTAACAATATTATTTTATTTATTTTATTTTTCTTCCGTTGTTGACTGTCGTGATCCATAACGGCCGTTACGTCACGTTAACGATCAGGACGGATGTGAATTTTTTAGCTCCATTATATCAGACCATAGCGACCCAGACCGTTATGTAACAACAGCTACATTGCGTAACGACCACTTTTTCATACAGTGGGTTGCACCTCCTACACAAGGCACCAAAAGCATGGGGTTGTTTCTATGAGACACCAGTGTGCTTAGTGTGCAGAAATGGAACTCAACAACTAATTTTAGGTTTCGCTGCTAAAATAATTAAGCGACAAAAGTTCTCGTCGTCGCTAACATTTTAGGGATGATTGTGATGTTAACATAAAACACTTTCATCTGATATTGGGTTCCACTCTACAAAGTTTGCCGACAACAAGCAATTAGTCACAAAAACCCTTTAGTGACGAGATATTGATTTTGTTGTCAAAACCCTTTCTCGACAAAGTTACTGTGACAAGCAGTTCATCGATATGTCTTTTTATCGTGAAAACTTTGTTTCTTGTAATGATCATCAGATCTAAGCCTCTTGATTTTTTTCAATCTGAGTTTCAATCATTTTATCTAAATAAGAAACATATTCATAACTTCATCCTTATGTTGCAGGATATATATGTAAACTCTCCTCGAGAAATCATCAACAAACGTCACAGACCAAAGTCCACCACTCAAATATGCAATTTGTTAGGAAACCCTAAGTTTTCTTCTCACCCCTCAAAACAAATGGCTCATCCTCTCTATCTCTCAAAGAAAACCTAAAAACAATAGGTTTATATCACATGGTTGGGTCAAACATTAACTTGAATGGGTCAATTTTGAATTAAAGCTAAACCCCAAAATAATTATAAGCTCACACAGTTTGAGGTCAGCTCTACCAGATGCTTTTCATAGTCCCATATTACATAAAAAGATGCTAGAAGTTTCCAATCATTCCATAGAGAAAACACAGTTTTGGTTTGCATTGCTTTCCCCATGTCAGATTCAACCCAAAATTAATTAGTGTCAGGTGGACAGACCCCCGGTCGATGTGCGATAATATCCCTTGACATCCTTGAACATGAAAAAAACTACCCAAGATATGTGTACAGAAATAACAAATCCTGAGTAACGGGAAAACAAAATTGGTAAGGATTGAGTAACGAATCCTGAGTAACGAATCCTTGAACATGAAAAAAACTACCCATGAACATGGTAAGATTGAGGGCTAGACGGGAAAACAAAATGTGACACAAACATCATAAGGAAGGAACTCTAAACGGGGAGATTTCTAAACGGGAAGGAGCTTTAAACGGGGAAGGTGCTCTAAACAAGTAGGAACTCTAAACTGGAAAGAGTTCTGAATAGGAAGGAGCTCTAAACCGGAAGGAGAGCTCTAAACAGGAATGAGTTCTAAATGGGAAGGAACTCGAGAAACAGAAAAGAGCACGGAAGTGGGAAAACATCATAAAAATGGGAAAAGCAAACCGGTTAACGGGAAAAAGCTGACAGAGGATTCGCGCCTTGGAGAACGAGAAAAGGCTTATGGGGGACTTGCGCATCCGAAACGAGGAAGGCACCCGTCAAACTGTGCAAGAACGGAAAAAAGAAGAGCGAGAACATATGAAAATGATAGGAAATAACAGTCAAAAGGCTGTGATTGATTGGGTAAGCTGAATGACTTGGATGGGATAGATTAGCAGGCCACCAAATGGCTGTGATTGATTGGCTCGAACCATAAAAAATCATCAAGTGGTTATGAATGATTGACGGCTGAGCGAGATAGATGAGAAACGAGAAAGGGAAATGGGCCCACACCTAGCAGTATAATCCCCACAAACGAGTATAATCTCTAGGCATAATGAATACATCCATTTATATTATTATTTTACTTAACTCATGCTATTTGGGGAGCCTATATAAGGCCAATGTATGAAATAAAAATAACACATTCAATACAACAGAAAAACTCAGCCATGTTCCTTCTTGCTCATTGCACACAGACACACACACAAACTCTCTCTCTCACACACACATTAACACTTATATAAATTAGTCAGTATCGATATTCCTTCCCTTGATCCTTGGTTAAAAAAAATCCCTTATATTTTGGTACTTTCATTAAGAGAAGAAGAAAAATAGCCTCAAAGATACCCTCTAGAAAACCAAACCATGCCTCGAACCAGATCAAACACTATCATGATTGAAGGAAATAGGATCCGGGATGATCGGGCCCATCACATGCTCCCCCAACTAAGATGCTTTAGACTATCCTGAGCCGAATGCAAGAAATGGAACAACAAAATACTGAAACACAACATGTGGCAGACGATGCGGGAACATATCGCTACATCACAACGAGACCTTGCACAGTCACGGGTAGAAGTTAGTCAGCATACTAACCGTGAGGGAAGGGAGAACTACCAAGAAGGAAACGGACATGAAGTTAGATGGGAAGGAGACAGTGAAAACAGTAAGAACGTGCAAAATGAAGACGGGGATTTCCAGTCCAAGGAAGATGAAAAGGAGGATGAGGGAGAAATTCGCCAACCAAAAGTCATGACGGAAGATGCCATGGAGGAGATGATGGAGAGAAAGATGATGGAACTAAGAGCCTGGGAAACACTGGAAAGACCTAGAATCACTCACTAGGACTCTATTAAGTCCTGACTTAACCGCCCCAATTCTGAGGAAGTTCGTGGCACCAAAATGTAAATGTTATGAAGGAAAATCTGACCTTGTAGATCATCCCAGACGGTTCAAGCAAGCCATGGCATTATACCAACATGAAGACACTTTGCTATCACTCCCTAGATGGGACTGCATGGGACGACACTTAAATGGTATCACTCCTTCCCTGCCCAATCTGTTACTAACTTTATTGTCATGTCCATTGTTTTCTTGGTACAGTATTCTACTTATCAAGTAGTAATTGAGGACTCAGACTACCTTCTGACGATATCTGCCGAGAAGGAAAAACAAATACTTTGAGAATACACTCATAGATTCAAGGAAGAGATGGCCAAGGTAGCAAACTGTGACGACAAAGTGGAAGACTGGCTTTTAGACAGGGACTGAATTCAGAGTCAACCTTCTTTGAAGATTTATAAAAGGTAAAACCTTTGACCATAGTAGAGACTTTCCAAAGAACACAAGCAAACATCACGTTGAAGGAAGAAAAGAAAAGCTTGTTAAAATAGGTGGGACGACGAATTAATGAGCCAAAGAAAGAAGAACAGAGCTCAAGTGCAGGCAGAAACCAGAATCATAGAAAAGAAAAAGAAAGTGAGCAGGGAGACAGCAAGTAGAACAGAACTATTACTTGAAGGAGATACACGGATGAAATCCATCCTAGCGACAAAGACTACACCTCGTTGACTGTCTCGGTAAACCAATTCTTAGAAATGATAAAAGACAAACATTGGTTGAAAAGGCTGGCCCTGCTTATAAGGGACCCAAACCACGCGGATAAAGACAAATACTGCTCATTCCACAGGAGCAATAGACATTTTACAAAAGATTGCTTCCAGTTGAAGGATTATGTAGAGAAACTGGTGAAAGAAGGATACATCATCAATTCATGAAGAGATAGGAACTAAAGCGGGAAGCTGAAAGGGAAATCCATGAGGGAGGAAAAAAGGATAACGGGAAGCAGCTGCTCTGAAAAGTCGACACCATCATCGCATTAATTGAACAGGGGGGACTACCCGAAAGGAAAGAAAATTGTACAATAAAAGACCATTATTGAAAGGAAGCCAGAAATAGGGAAGTACCGCCAATGACAGCGGGAATCTCCCGCTCATTTTTTATGACATGGACTTAGAGTATGACGGGCGTCATAACGACGCCCTAGTCATCTCAATACAGGTGGGAAATTGTCTGCTGAGAAGGGTGATAATCAATGACGGGAGTGTCGTCAATATCCTTCATTGGTCAACACTTCAAAATATATCTATGGGAGAACGACAGTTACAAGGTCTGTCCCAACCACTAGTAGGTTTCAACGGGACTGTGAGCTACTCAGAAGGGTTGATCAACCTTCCAGTTAGTGCACAACCATTCAATTACCTCATCGAGTTTGTGGTGTTGGACACATCATCCCCTAAAAATGCTATTTTGGGAAGAACCTTGTTACATAAAATGAGGGTAGTGTCGTCCACCCGTTACAAAATGCTGAAATATCCATCTTCTGAAGGGATTAGAACCATGTAGGGGACCCAGATATCACCAGGATCTGTGCAATAACTGCATTAGAATCAGTGAGGAAACAAAAAATAGGAAAGCGGAAAGAGAGGTAGGAGGTTGCTAATGAACAATAGCAATCACAGAAGGATACGCATGTAGGTCTGAGGTACGAAGCAGGAGAAGAAATCAAACACATTTGCTTAATGAAGAAACACAAAAAGTGACAAATATTGGGGCCCACCTGGTAGAAACAGAAAAGGAAATGTTGGCTGACTTCCTACGGAGAAACAATGACATTTTTGCGGCCACTGCTCAAGAGATACCAGGTATACCAGAAAATATAATCTGTCATAAACTGAATACTGGCCCTTTTGTTAAACCTGTGAAGCAGCGAAAAGGGAGTTTCACACCAGAAACAAACATAGCCGTCAAAGAAGAAGTTTACAAACTACTAAAAGTGGATTTCAACAGGGAAGTATATTACTCAGAGTGGCTCGCTAACATTGTCATGGTAAAAAAGAAAAATAGGAAATTGAGAATTTGTGTGGACTTTTTAGATCTGAATAATGTCTGCCCAAAAGATAGATATTCGTTACCTAGAATATATCAAATGGTGGACACTACCTTAGGACACGAACTTCTGAGCTTCATGGACACCTTTTCGGGATACAACTAGGTGAAAATGTTCCAACCTGACCAAGAGAAAACATCTTTCATAACTGAACAAGGTACTTTTTTTATAAGGTAATGCCTTTTGGCTTAAAAAATACAGGTGCAACCTACCAAATGTTGGTAAAGAAAATCTCTCGAGAATATCTCGGGAAAACCATGGAAGTTTACACGTAGATGACATGCTGGTGAAGAGTTGTGAGCGGAAGGATCACATCGAAAACCTTGGCGAGGCCTTTTCCATCATTAGGAAAAATGTGATGAAGTTGAATCCAGAAAAATGCACATTCTGAGTGGCGGCCGAAAAATTCCTCGGCCACTTGGTTACACAGCGCGGAATTGAGGTCAAACCGGATTAAGTGAAAGCCATAATGGAGATGACATCCCCACGAAACCAAAAATAAATATAAGGCTTAACGGGAAGATTTGAGGCATTAAATATATTTCTTTCAAGATCAACTGACAGGTGTAAACCATTCTTTGCAAAGCTGAAGAAGAATCCAGCGGACACATGGGATGACAAGTGTGAGAAAGCTCTTAGAAAGTTAAAAGAATACTTGACAACTCCACCATTATTGTCAAAACCAAAGCTGGGGGGAACCTTTATACCTATATGTAGGCATCTCGCACACTGCTGCAATGCTTTTCTAATCAGAGAAGAAAAAAGGAAACATAAGTCAGTATACTTCGTCAGTAAAAGTCTGGTAGCAGCCGAGACCCGTTACAAAAGGATGGAAAATTTGATAATGGCCGTTGTAATAGCCGCAAAGAAACTAAGGCCCTACTTTCAGGCACTCATTGTAAATGTGCTAACGGATTCCCCAATTAAAAGTCTCCTGCGTTCGCCCGAAATAAACGGAAGAACGACAAAGTGAGTAATCGAGTTAATCCAATACAAGATTCACTAAGAGCCAAGAACATCAACTAAAGGGCAAGCCTTGGCCGATTTTATGGCAGACTTTACCGTTGACGCCAAGGGGGAAGTAGAAAGCGGACAACAAATAATTGGAAGTAGGGCGTGGGAGTTATACGTTGATGGAGCCTCCAACAATAAAGGAGACAGAGCAAAAGTGGTACTGCGGTCTCCGTTTAGCAAAATGCTCAAACAGTCCATCTCATTTAGATTCAACGCCTTAAACAACGAAACTGAATACAAAGCCCTAATAACGGGAATCACTTTGTTATGGGAATTAGATGTAAATGAAATAAAAATCTGTTGTGATTCAATGTTGGTAGTAAAGCAAGTAATGGGGGAGTTCACGGTGAAAGATGAAAGAATGATTAGTTACCTACAACGGACAAAGGGACTACTCAAACAACTAAAAATTTTCAAAATCAACCATATCCTAAGAGTGAAAAATGGGCACGCGGACGCATTGGTTAATTTGGGGTCTTCAATGCAACTCCCACGAAAAAGAAGCATACCAATTGAATTTCTGGAAAGACCAAGCATCGCAGCCAAAGAAGTAGCAGAAGTGAAAGCTAGGCAGGAGCCAAGTTGGCAGGACGACGTGATGCTTTGCTTCAAAGAAGAGATCCTACCTCGAGACAAATTTCATGCTATGAAGATTCAACAACAGAGTGTCGGGTACTGCATAATTAACGATTCATTATATAAATGGTCTTTTCAGGGCCGTATCTAAACTGCCTAAAAGAAAAGGAACCAAATACGTGTTAGCAAAATTTCATGGAGGGGTGTGCGGGAATCATACCGGGGGCAGATCTCTATCCCACAAAGAACTAAACGAAGGATATTATTTGCCGAAAATGCACTAAGATGCCAAACAATACGCGAAGAAATGCGACAAGTGTCAACCATTTTTCCCCGTGATAAAATTGGCCTTAGGAGAACTCAACACCATTACAAGCCCTTAGCCATTCATGCAGTTGGCTATAGACATCATCGGACCACTTCTCATGGCATCCGCTCAGAAACGCTTCCTGCTAGTTTCCACTAACTATTTCACTAAGTGGATTAAGGAAGAAGCCTTTGCTAGGATTCGTGAAGAAGAAGTAAGGGGATTCTTGTGGAAAAATATAGTGTGTAGATACAGAATTACTCAGGTCTTAGTATCTGACAACAGGCTTCAATTTACTAGAAAGATGGTAGAGACTTTTTGCGAAGATCAACAAATTACCAATCGATTCTCTAAACCCTACTACCCACAAGGAAACAAACAGGCAGAAAAGTCAAACTGAATCATACTTGACAACATGAAGAAACGCCTAGAGTTAGTAAAGGGAAATTGTTAGAAGAATTACGACAATACTGTGGGCATATCGAACAACTCAAAGAGAGGCGACAGGAAAAACACCATTTACCTTAGCATACGGAACAGAAGCAGGTATACCCTTGAAAATATGAAATAATCCAACTCTCATATCAGAACTAACTGAATAGTAAAATGAAGAACTCATGAAAGGAAGTCTTGATTTGTTAGAAGAAAGAAGGGAAACGACACTCATGTAAATAGTTAATTATAATCAGAAAATGAAAGCTTACTTCCGGAAAAGAATTAGAAGACGAGAATTCCAAGAAGGAGACTTAGTTTTAAAAAAGATCTTTCAAACAAAAGAAAAGTTTGGTCCGTCTTGGGAAGGCCTTTCCATTGTCAAAACAACGAGGGGAAGCGGCTACTATCACCTCATGACAGAGGAAGGAGCAGAATTCGTAAAACCATGGAACGCCAGTTACCTTAAGAAATACTTCATTTAAATTGTTGAATATTATTGCAATATACAAATTCTCCCGTGGTTTTTTCCCGCAAGGGTTTTCCATGTAAAAAACCGATGTCAATTCTTTCCTTCTTTCTCACCCTCCCAAAAAAGAAGGTCAGCGACGTAGAAGCCTAAGCAGAAAAAAAAAACTTCTCTCTAAAATGTGCAAAAGAAGTCGACGGTTTAAAAGCCTAAGCCTTTGAGAGTGGGAAAATCCTCTCTAAAATGTAGAAAAATGAGTAATGAACATGGCCTGAAAGCCTAAGTCACCGAGGGAGGAACAAAAATCACTCTCTAAAATGGAAATCGGGTTTATGTTTTAAAATCCTAAAGCCTTAAGAGTGGAACGCCTACTCTCTAAAAAGAAAATCGAAACTGAAAAAAAGTCAGCGGCCTAGTAGAAGCCTAAAATGTGGAAAGCAAAACAAAAGATGAAACACAATGCAGGGGAAGAAGAAAATAAAAACTCAAAAGAATATGGAAACGAGAAAACCCATCCGCTCTAAACAGGAAACAACTCAGAAAGCACTGTGAGCAAAAGATCCTTTACATTTTGGAAATAGCTCGGTACCTAAAAATTGTTGCATGCTAAAATACTGAGTTACTTAATAATTCTTCTTCAAGCATTTGAAAAATTATTCGATTGAAAAATGTTAAAAGTACAAAATTTCTATGTTCTACTTTACTTACTCAAAACTTGCTAAGTATAATTGGTAAATGTATGAAGCATGACAAGAAGAGAAAGACATTTCCTTGATAAACAGGAAAATTACAAAATGCCTTAAAAAGAAAAGATACAAAATACAAAGTAAAAATTGCAAGAAAAAAAAGACTAAGACTCATCCATAAGGATGGTCCTAGCAACAGGAAGGCCAGCTGCGATGTCTTCAGTGGCCTCCGTGATGAGAACTCTGGCTTCTTCAGGTGGGGGGATTGCGGCTTCCTCAAAAGTGGGAACATCCTCGGGAGTGGCCTCAGTCTCAGTTTTAGTAACCCCTTCCAAAGATACTTTGGGGGGAAGGTTCTCCTTTCCGTCCTTGTACTTGGAAAGGTAAACATTCTTCAATGGAAAGATAAATGTCACTAGTCTCCTCCCGAGTGTCTTCAGCAGCGTCCAGCCTCTCTTCCATAATTTTTAAATTTTCAATGGAAAGAGTCTGACACCTCTCGGACTCCTCAAGAGCCTCTTTCGCAGCCCTCAAGGACTCTTCGAGCCTGGAATGCTCTACTACCATGATCGCTGCTCCCCGAGCTAACTCTTCGATAATACTTTGGAGCTCGACTTTGCTTTTGGAGAGCCACTTGATTTCAGCCCTCTAAGTCTCGAGACCCCCGTGGTTGCTATGGATCTCCCTCTTCCACTAAGCAATAGTCTATTCGTTAGCCATAGAGAGAGTGTATGAGAGAGTGAGAGATAGAGATAGAGTGAGACAACGAGCGAGAAAGAGAGAGAGAGATAGTGTGTGTGTGTGTGTGTGTGTGTGAAATAGAGAGAGTCAGAGGGGGGGAGGGAGAACAAGAGAGGGAGAGAAAGATAAATAGGGGGAGAGAGCGAGAAAGAACAGACATACTGAGAGAGAATGAGAGAGTGAGAGAGATAGCGACAGAGAGCAAAAGAGTGAGAGAGAAAGGGACGGAGGGGGAGAGAGAGGTGATAAATAAAGAAAGTAAGAAGAAGAGGAAAGAGAATACCTTCATCAAACCATGACTTAGGGAACAGAGCTGGTTCCTAATGGACATATTGTGAGTTGCTGCCATGTCTGTATTTGACTGGACCTCATAGAGCATAATATGAGCTGAGTAGGGGTCACCTAGGAAGTTGACGGAAGTAGGGACCTCGTGGACCCCATAAAAATGTTTTCATCTCTACAAGGAAGGGTATTCGCTCACTCTCTGAGAACCGGAAGGCTAGGTGGGAGTCAAATCCTGTTGTGCATGGGCAGGGTGGAATGACGTCGCTGGGAAGTCTCAGCCACAAAAGAAGGCCAGGAGGAATGGTCGGAGGTGAAGCGGGGACATTCGAAGTCTCGTTGGAAGCAGGCGAAAGGTCCGCTTGAAAAGAGCTCGGAGCCTCGCACCGCAGACGGACGTTCCTTTCTTCCTCTGTAACGTCCCCAATGATACTACTCCTCAGATGTGGACACCTCGACATAGCCTCACTGCAAAGTTTTGAAGCAGGCCCTCTCATTCCGCGTCTTCTCGTTTAGATCCAAGAGAAATGGAAGTACTGGAAACGGAAATCGGAGAATGGGAAGTAAGAGTACCTAGTGGAATTTTAGGATAGGACGAAGGAGATGATGTGGACGATTGCGCTAAGGCCAGAGGCACTGCGCCAGGGGTGAAGGTCGGTTGTCTTTTGGGATGAAGGCGATATTGGTTTCCCTTCTAGGGTCTAATAGATCATCTCAATCCCGTCCATGAATGTTGAACGCGACTACAATATTCTCCCTTGACTCCTGGGGTAGATAGGAAGGTTTGTTCCTTTTGATATCTAAAAAACAAACAAAATGAAAGAAAGTTAGCAAAGATAAACAAGAAAATGAGAAAACATAAAGCAAAAAAGATGGGAATTGGAACTCCGGTGACTTACCGTAGACTCCCCATCTACGAGGAATCATCTAGGGGCCATCACCACTCCAGCTTCCCTCTATCTGATAAACATCATGTTCCTAACCCTTGTCCCTCTTGGGATCCCAATGATCATTTTTCTTCTCTCAGCACCGAGGCGAGGGGCCAGATAGTAACATTCAGACACAACGCAGTGCTTGATGATGTAGCACGCCCTAAGTTCATCTACTCCTAAATCTAAATCGTGCCTCCTATTCAAGGCTTCAAAACTGAGTAAAATCCTATATGAGCTAGGGGTAAACTGAGACAGAGCTAATTTACAGGTGTGGAAGAATTCTTGAAAGAAATGAGAGAAATGAAGCTTGAGTCCTAAGATTATATACATAGGACTTAAGGTTATTTGGTATGGAGGGCTATAGGGGTGGCTTGCATGCCCGCTTTCACTTAAACGACACACTACATCGGGGAGAAAAGTATCATGGTGGGAATCTAAAAAATGCTCTAACTTGGCCTGGTTTCTAACCAAAGATACATGGGTTTTAAACATAGAAGTGTTGTTGCGTGCCATGAATGAAGAAGAAGGGATTTTGGGCAAGAAATTCAGAAAGAAGACAAAGAAGACAAAGATTAAGAGGGAGAATATCTTACAATGAGAAGATGAAGGTAGGAGGAAATGAAGAAAGAGAATCCTTAAATAGGCTGCAAATTTGAAAAGAAAATAAAAGCGCGCCACATAAATTTTTGGAAATGGGAATCTGAAGGGATGTTTCTGGAAAAGCACAACTGACAGGATAGAACCATCACCTGCGCCAGTGAATGGCACGACGACAGCTGGAAAAAGAAAAAGAAACAAAGTATAGGTTGCTCAAAGTAATTGAAAGCAGGGAACCGAAGAGGCAATAGATAGGTAACGAAAAGCTGCTTTACAGGAAAGATGTAGTAGGAACTAGAAACGCAACGCCATCACAGGGAAAACACGCATCACTTCTGATTTAATTAACATTATATGTATATGTTTATTATGTCCAAAGAAATACAAGTTCTCAAGAAAAGACAAGATGATCTTCATAAAGACACATGCAAATCAAAATTCCTCATCATTACACATCAATAAGTAAAAATTTATTCAGTTTAATGGGGGGCAAATGAACAGGGAAATAACTACTCAAGACACGTGTACAGAAAGAATGAATCTTAAGGGGATGCGTGGACCATGAACATGGCAAAGTTAGGGGCTAGACGGGAAAACATAAGTGACACAAACAGATCATGAAGAAGGAACTCTAAAGGGGAAGGAGTTCTGAACGGGAAGGAGCTCGAGAAACAAATAAGAGCACGAAAAGCAGGAAAAACTCATCAGAACGGGAAAAACATACCGGTTAACGGGAAAAACATACCGGTTAACGGGAAAAAGCTGACAGAGGATTCACGCCTTTGAGAACGAAAAAAGACTGACAGTAGACCCACGCCTCCAGAATGGGGAAGACACTCGCTGAACTGTGCAAGAACGAAAAAAGAAGAGAGAGCGGGAATGTATGAAAATGATCAGAAATAAAGAGTCAAAATGCTGTGATTGATTAGGTAAGCTGAATGACTCAGATGAGAAAGATTGACAGGCCACCAAGTAGCTATGATTGATTGGCTCGAAACCACAAAAGATTACCAAGTGGTTGTGACTGATTGGCGGCTGGGCGAGATAGATGGGAAACGTGAAAGCGAAATGGGTCTATATCTAGCAGGGTAATCTCCACGAACGAGTATAATCCCTAGGCTTAATGAGTACCTCCATTTATATTGTTATTTTAATCAACTTATGCCATTTGGGGGGTCTATATAATGCCAATATATGAAATAAAAATGACACATTCAATACAACAACAAAACTCAACTATGTTCCCCTTTGCTCTCTACACACACTCTCTCTATTTCTTTTTTTTATTAACACTCATATAAATTAGTTATTATCGATATTCTCCCCCTGATCCAAACAAAAAATCATTTACAATCCCAATAGCTACGTTGTCAATGTCCTAGGCAATGCATTTATGTTCTGAGAGTGGATCATTAGGTTAATTATTGTATTGATGAATCCGCTTCAAAGAAGACATCACGTTTTTAATTGTGCATGGCCTTACTGGAGGCCTTGAGTTGGAGCATTACTGCGCGCTGCCAAAAGAATGCCAATCTTTACAAAAATGCGATGCGTTACTAATATCGTCATAAGTTTGCAGTACAAATAGACCAATCTCCTTTTTGAACTATATAAATAAGAAAAAAATTATAAAATTTGAATTGAAATCCATAGTAGATGACAACGACTGAAATGATTGTGTAATGACTGTGTATAGGTTTCATAATGAAGATGAGGGGATTTATACGTACACAGGATACAAAACTGAACCGAACTAACCAAAATGGCATGTTCCGTGAATATTATAAGTGTCTAAAGTTTGGTTCAATTTAGTTGTCTAAAAAACTGAAGTATTTCAGTTCATTTTAAAATTTCATCTAGTGTTGTTAAAATAATTTTAGTCATATTACATGATATTATTCATGAGATAGAAAATAAATTTTGGTTATTATTTTAGCAATTATAGTCCTCTAACTAATACGATATATTAATCTGCGGGTGGTCTAATTATTATGACAAGGCTTAGGAAATGTCTCAACAACCATTATCAAAGTCAAGTGAAACATGAGTCCTACCTTATTCAACCTAGGACACAATCAAATCAAGATCGACCTAAACTTGACTAAACAAACATATATATATGAATGAAAAAATAAAATTGAAATGAGGTTGTTGTTAAAGAGATGACTAAAATATAATTTACATCTCTAAAATTGTATGGACTGTTTTGGTCCTTAAAGAGCTTCATTTTCACTTTGGTCACTATCAATTTGGTCCGTACGGTACTGTTACTCTAAAATACATATTAAGTAATCGTATGTGAGGATGCACTCGATGGAGAGTCTAAATTGATAGTAATTTAAAACTTTATAGACAAAAAAGATTTACAAGATATAACCACTAAATATTTGACCATTTTGACGTTGCTGGACCGTCCAAACAGATCTTGATTGTCCAAATCATGCCAAACTATGAGGGAAAAGATAAAAAATAATTTTCAATTTTCTTTCTTAAATTTTTAGCATATAATTTAGACCGTCCAAATCTAATTAGACGGTTCAGATTCAACATCCTCTGTGTAAGTTACTGCAGGGGATCGAAATCCTTACATTCTATACAAAGCCAGGTGGAGTTAATTCTTGTATTAGTCTGGAAAGCAGAAACATAAAAGAGAGAGAATGAAGAATAAGATTGGATGCTACGCTGCTGATAGAAAATATAAAGATGATGTAGATTTTTATATATATTGATGAGGATTTGCCCATATTTGTCTCCTTTTTCACTCACATGTCCTACTTTAGATCTGGACAACCCTCATATATAATTCTAAAAAACAAACAGAAGTTGCTTTGATTGTTTGTAATGATTGATAGATATTCCTTTTCAATTTTCTCCAGAGTATGACGTCAAGTTCCGATCATTCACTTATGATCGAACTTCTTACAGTAATGACTAACATTTTACAGTAATGACTTATCAAAATAAATTTATTATAAAAAAGACAGGTAGGTGTTAAGACTTGGAAACTATAGGGATATCCGTATGATTAAAATAAAATCACGAAAGTTTGGTAAAATCTACCATATAATTTATTATCCTTCAGAAATTAAAAGTAGCTGATGAATGGATTAGATAGATATTAGGTTCGATTAAGATTGATGATGATCAAAGTTTAAATGTCAAGCTGTTTAATGACTTCTAAACTAAGACATCATTCTTGCATTTGTTGTTAACTACTTAACTTCACTAATTTCTATTATCTAAACATAAGCTCACAAGAATTAAAGGATCAAATGGTCAAGTAATTCTTAAAATAGTTAATATACCCCATATGTCACATCAAAAAATAAAGGCTAAACTATGACTAATTTTCATTTTGGTCCCTAAATACTTTTTTAAAATCAATTTAGTCCTTGAACTTCATATCAATTAAACCCACAAAAATTGATGATATTTCCAGTCAGACAGCATTTTCAGCAGAAACAAAAGGCAGATGAAAACAAGAATGACCAAGATAGAAGACATTTCATTCAGAACACCTAAAACTGTCTAAGAAATTAATTTCACAAAAAAGAAAAGGAAGAAGAGTTCTTACAATTTTACACCCCCAATTCTACAGAATTCTTTTAAGTCGTACCACCAGACTTCATTCCTCAGTTACCAAAATGGCTAATAAGGCTTACACCAAAAAAAGCGGCTCCCTTTTTTTTCATGCTTCAACTACAAAAATATGTACAGCATCACCTCACCTCAGACCAATTATAAAGTATAGATTCTGGCTAATGCTCTCCATGAGGTTCAGGCGTTTGCCGGTTGAGAGGGTACCTTTGGGTGGTTATGCTCGCCTTCGTACGTAACTATAAGCATTGACGGGTCTTCTAAGCACCTCTCAACATGCTTCCTCGCAGGGCAACCTCTCATACTGCTACATTTATAGTAACCCCTGCACAACACCCGAAGAGGTTCATCCTAGAGTACAATTTAAACAAATTGACATGGATAAACATTCGACAAATTTACTATGTTACCGTTTTAGAACATTTCTCTCATTTAAAAAGTTTAAACAGTGGTCTTTTCTTTTTTTGAAATTTTAGATACCAAAAGATTGTCCTTCGACATCAAAATTGTAGCAGAAGTAACAAAAGAACAATTAAATTCCACATTCTTTAGTACTAGAAGAATTTTAAGGATTAATAAGCTAAAAAGCTTTTCTATTGGTTAGTGTTTATTTGAGAGGCATAGGGAATACCTTTCTCGTGACCGTTACTAAGATTCCTGATATTAATTTACAAGACAAAATACACAAATCACCTTCTTCATTTTATTCATTTTATTCATTTTATACATATATACCAGTTCATACTTGTAAAACAATCATGGAACAATTTTGAGTTATACGTAAAAGCTAAAAACAATTAAATCACAGAAAAGTGTATGCCCAATGACAAAACAATAGTTCTATCTAATTCTACTTACATAATGATATTAATAAACAGATAAAGTTCATCTAACTCATAGCACAATGCTTTAAGGTCAAGATATTAAGTTGCAAACACGTAAAAAGGGAAGAGACTTTTATACCTAGGGTGAGGAGAACCCTTAATTGGCTTCTGCCCGTATTTCCTCCACGAATAATCATCAGGAGGAATATCCGCAAGCTTGTTACTGATGGCCGGTACCTTGATTGATCTTTTCACCCTATGTTTCCTGCCAACAGAAAGCATGCATTAATAACGCCAGCTCGCCTTTACGAAACAAACTAGCAGTAAATAGACCAAAAATCAAAATTTTCAATCCAACCTCTTCTTTGAGCAATGGCATCTACTGCTACTTCCACATTTAACACTTCCATCATCTCCCCTAGCAGAACACTTCCTCTTATGCTGAGAAGTCTGGTCCGAAGAGCGAGCAGTCCCCATCAAATGAAACGAACTACCATCCAAGTTTGCCACGCTCCCATCTATACTCAGAGAGGAAATAAAGGACCTAGTGGATGACATTGTAGGCGTGCAATTAGAGCTATCGAAATTCAGGTTAATGCCACTGTTGGTCCTTCGATACAGCATTTCAGCCTGCTGGTTCAATTGTTGCTGTTGAAGCAACAATCTCTGCTGTTGCTGTTGCTGTTGCTGAATGAAGTGAAAATGAGCAGTAGATGGTGTTTGTTGGGGAAGATGAAGAGGGTTTTTACCATTTGAGCTCAATTCTAATGATGGGTTTGCAAGTGACAGAGAATTAAGCTTGGTTTGATGGTCTACCCTGCAATTGGGGTTCTCTAAAAGGATGTTTTGGGGGAAAGGGATGACTGGGAGTCTCTTGGCCTTTCTCACTCTTGCATGACCTAAACCAGTATTAAGAATAGATACAACTTTCTTGAATTTAAGCACAGCCTCCCCAGTTTCCACCATTAGATTCCTGTACTGTACTTGATCTTGGGGCTGACCTAACTTACTCAAAACTCTGTGACAGCTTTCAACCGCTGCTTTGTTAGCTTCTTCAACCCCTTCCATCTTAGCTTTCAATCGAACCCAAAAATTAAGGAAAAACCCTAATCCCCAAACTCAAAAACCTAACAAGAAAGAACCATAACAGCCCAAAACTCTTGAATGTCAACTCAGAAGAGAGATTTCCAGTAACCCATATCAGAATTTTTCCCCTTCTTAAGAAAGCTTGTCAATATCCCATTTCCACCAAATAAACCATCTAAAAATGCTTTTTATTCGAAATTTAACGATACTAAATGCTCAGTTTCCCCAGATAAATAAAAAAGAGTCTTAAATATCGATCATAAGAGAGAAACCCAAGTGGGAGATCAAAAGCATAGTGAGCTACTTGAAGAGAGAAATCGATCAGATTAGAGCGAGAAAGCCGAAATGGCACCTAAAAATACAGACCTTATTGGACTTAGTTGTGCAGTTCCAACCCTAGATTCTTCCTCCATGTTTTTAGAGATTGAAAGGTGTGAAAGAGAAGACTTTGCCTCCCTTGAGAAAATTCATTCACACACCCAAAAGAATAAAAAGCTCCTCCTTCTTGCCCTTTTCCTTTTCAATAAAATATATATTTTCTAGAGAGAGAAACAGAGGACTTCAATAAATATAGAACGAAACTAGAGAGAGAGTAGAGAGAGAGTAGAGAGAGAGAGAGAGAGATGAGCAATTTGGATTTAAATAACGAAGAGAGCTACTCTACTGGAGAAGCTGAGAAATGAAACTGCCGTCTCTGTCACAGATTTTGAAGGTGGGTTCCACAAAGACCTTTGTTACGACTCTCCCTCCTTTTCCTTTTTCCTCATTTCAATCCTCTTTCTTTTTTCTCAATACCCAATGTTTTTTCCTTCTCCTCGTTAGTCGTGATGGGATAATAAATAAAGTGATTAATGATTAATGTATATTTAATTATCAATTTAACTAATTCTAATTATTTGTATTTTATTATTATTTTTTAAAATTCTTAATATTCTTTATACTTTACTTAAATAACACATACACTCTTTTAATTTAAAAATTAATAATTGAGGCAATTCTATAAAAAAAATTATTAATTTATGTGTGGAAAGAATATTATTCGAATGACAAATCCGATCCAACTATTATTTTAGTCTGAAACATAAACTGACTCGAGTTTTTCGAGTTTAGGAAGATTCTACTTTAAATTTCAAAAGAACTTGATTTTACCGTTTTCAAAAATAGGAATTAAATGAAGGATAATTTTGATATTACAACATTGTTAGTGTGAATTTAATGGTCTGAATTTTTTGTTAGTGAAACCAACACATGAGGGGAGATTTATGTCATTTTTTAAACTAGAATAATGTATCTTCGTGCAAACTATATGTGGAGTAACCAAAACTTCTCTCTTTTTAATATAATTTTACCCCTAAGATAATAAGACTATCATCATTTCATATTTTAAAACTATCTTCTTAAATTAAAAATTTAGATTCTTAAGTTGTTCAGTCTGTTGAAATTTAAGCTTTTTGTTGAAGTTCAACGATGTATCGTGAGTTTAGAGCACATTTCCTCAAATAAAATCCTCATTTTTATCTTGTACTTACTCTATAAATCACATATTCTTCACGAACAACCAGTTAAAAAACATAAATGTGTTCATTCTCATAAGCATATTTACCGAAGAGGATAAATGCATTATTTTGAGTTTAGAATTCAGAGTTCTAATGATAATTTGGGGTGCAAGATTATTTTTTCTTTTAAGTTTTTAACAACGATTTTTTGCATAAATTTGGTCATAATAGTCAATTAATAAAAATATCCTAAATTAAAAAATATACGAGATATTTTGTTCGTCAATACATTGATAATGTTAAGGAAAATTACAATAACTTATAGGCACTTCCTAAAAAGATAAGTAAATATATTAAATCATTATGTTTCAATCGTACTTATAAATATAGAAAGTCGTTTTACATGGTATCTTAATTAGTTATAACTTGAAAAAACTACTTATCAAAATAAGCTATTGCTGATGCTGAAAATATCAACAGTGATGTTGCATGTCATCCCCTCTTTAGCGTGAAATTTCTCTTGACCTTGGAATCTACAAAACATAAACAAAGAACCCAAAATAGCGAGGAAAACTGCAGGTGGTTGCCTCACCTAAGGGCCTCTGATGCCTAAGTCTGTATATTGACGTTATTTTGACATAGTTTTCTTAAGGGAGAAATGCCCTACCTCTCCTCACTACTACAAAAAGGGGTTAGATGACGGGTAAACCCCATCATTATAACCATATATTGACGGATGATCGACTGTCATCTACTGGACTGTTATCTTTAGTCATTTAAAAAAATGGTGATTATAAAGGGGTATAATGACGGGAATCCATGTCATCGTAGGTACCGTGAAAAGTAGATAGATGACGGAGAATATATATAGATGACAGGGAATCCTCGTCATTAAAAGTACCCTAACTCTTTAGCTCTTCAACATGTTCCAATATTTTTCTTGCAGAGAAGTTGATTAATCACTATTGACATGCACTTAGTTTTTTAATCACTATTAAAAAGTCTTAAGAAGGATAATGACCCAAAGAAAGATAACTCAATAAATAGATGCCTATAGCATTATTAATATCATCACAATCAAGTACGATACATGTGACAAGTTAAAGGACAATATACTAAATAGTTAAAGAAAAGCTAAGTCGCTAACTATAAACTTTAAACACAGAAATGGAGTAAGAAATTGTCGATGATATTTTTTCCAGGAGAAATGAAAGCAGACACACCATGATATAATGATGTTGATACTAATAAAGACTATCATATCTGGTCTTTTTGAATAATTAATCAGAATAAGGTAACAATAATTTTTTTATTATTGACAGAAACTCATCTAAAAGTTCATATATCGATCAAACATGCTCTGTAGCACACACCAATTCAAACAGAGCTCACATGCTTTCAAAACATATGACAAAAGAGCCTTCACAATTTTCCAACCTATCAAACCTGCAAAAATCTCGAGCATAAAAGAACCCACAAAAATTAAAAAGCATGTAATTAAGCTCATTATCATGCCCAATCATCTATTCTAAATGAATCTGTCACCATGTCGCAATTGATTAATCCTTTTGTAATCTATAAATATCCCACAACAAAGACCTCCCAAATCTTTAGACGATAGGTCCAATCGCATCTTCCATTCAAATTAAATGTCATTAATAAGAATGGTAAATAATAAGTTTCACTATATCTAAATAATCTTATCAAACAAACTAATAGGAATACCATTCAATGTAAATTTGACCTTAATAAGTATGGTTAATGAGTTTTACCATTGATGTGAAACGAGCAATTACAAATTGAATTCTTTCTTCCTTTCTTTTCTCTTCTTTTGCTATGACAAAACTTAAAACCCATACGATTTGGTTAAAGATCATCAGAGCATGAAGTCTTAATGCATAAACTCTCAAATGACTAGATTATCAAAGAAATTGTGCAAAATTATCCGTATGGATGTCGTTCATCAATAAAGCTAGACATAGAATCAGAAATCAACCAATAAAATATATAATGGACAATGTTGCCATAAAAAATAGACTGAATAAATCACAACTTAAGATAAAAAGAAAAGGCAGAAAGAGATAAAACTCACACGATTGTTGTATATTTATATATTACAAGTTAAACAACATAGCATGTATGTTCAATGTTTAGCTCATCAATTATAACCATTAAAGTAGATTTTTTACAATATAAAATCCGATTCACAACTCTAAAACATGTTGTCCAAGCATAAAACTACTAGCATAGAAGAATAAGTGAGCTTGACCTTTCAGGCGGTGCGGGCTAGGGTTGAGAGAGAGAGAGAGAGTTACATTCAAATTCCTGGCCAAGATCCTACACAGATTAAGAAAACAGAGAATGTCAATACAAGTTCCTTATATAAGAACAACAATAGAATCATGGAAAAAAATCTATTTTCAATATCAGAAGATATCACATTGACAAATTGAAAATATTGCGTGTTCCAACAGAGAACCTCCAACAAAACCGTGAAAAAATAATAAATTTGTAACTACAATTGATCATTCTATGCACAAGAAACATAATAGTAAGTAGAAAATGAACAGATAAATATGATACAAAAATTCAAAAACTCTTTCCTTGACAGAATAACCAACTTATAAGTTCAGGAATAGCGTTATAAAAAAGTAGATGACTAAAACAACAATACCGACACCTATCCATTTTTTATCTTTTAACAACAAGAGTTGAGAATTCGAAGTGCCTAACCGATAATAACCAAAACTTAATTAACAAAGAGCTAGCTTGAGTATCTTTTAAGTATATCATACGTACAAAACAAAACAAACATAATAACTATTCAAAGCACAACCAGAAACTTTTTCCCAAAGATTGAAAAATGTCAACATATATCACCTAAACTGAAGGTCATAGATATTTTTAATAACTTAATTTCAAATAATAGCAAAATTTACATGCGACCCACCAAAGGAAGTGATCGGACAAAGCGACAATAAAAAATAATCGAAATCACAGAGCTTTATTGATTCCCTGAAAAGAATATTGCCTCAAAACACAACCAAATTTTGAGAAAATAAAGCGGTTGAGGTTAATACTAAGAAATGGGATAAACATCATAGTTGATTCAGGAAAAGAAACCCATAAATGCTCCATAAATTTCTCAACCCTAAAAATGAAAGAGAGAGAGAGAGAGTGAGAGAGAGAGAGAGAGAGTGTGTGTGTGTGTGTGTGTGTGTGTGAATTTGAGAGTTCAGGATTTTTAAAGATAGAGAGAGACCAAGAAGAGAAGAGAGGCGTAAGAGAACAAACCCTACGTTCTCTGATATCCATTTTCTTTGCTAAATAGAGGCTGATGATGAAAACATACACAAATAGAAAATACATTGTAAAGAGTAGAACCTCATCATTGAACCCCACAGTCGAAACCGCCGTGAAGCTCACCTGGCGCGTGGTCTTCTCTTCCAAATCACCACTCGTCGTTGTCAAAGAGAAAATAAATTGTGAAGAGTAAAACTAGGGTTTAGGATGGATTAAATAGGATGGTACTTCCGTAAATAAAATAAACTTTGGGTAGTTAGTAAGTTTTTTTATACTATAGAACTATGACATATTTTTTTCCACTGTCATTATAAGAATTAATCATGCTAACCCAAAAATTAGCAGTCATAGTAGAGAACACATTGATGACATCTAATTTTTGAGCTGTCATCAATGCCCGAATTACCCCACCCTACTATTTTGCATTGACAAATTTTAGATAGATGTCATTGTATCATAGATGTGGCTGTCATCCATGGCCAAAATTATAGTAGTGTCTTCGAGTAGATGTGAGTATTTATACTAGAGGCCTTGCGAGAGAAAGTGTGTCGAAGAAGCATCGGGAGCGTGGAGGGGAAGCTTTTGGGACACGATGACTGACCTTGATTAGACGGGCGGGAGGTGACTTTTGACATAAAGTGATGGACATTAAATGTTGATGCGCTTTCGAAATGATATATAGGGGGTTGATCTGACATTCTGCCATGACGATTGGACTCATTGGGCATTAGGGCCTTGAAAAGGCGTCACCTGGGATGTTACTTTCGACAGATAATGATTCCTCTAGCACTTAAGGTTATCCAAGCTCTCTTCGTGAGCTCCATTCTAGTTGTCCTTCATCTACTCAGGTTTGTGCAACCTGAGCTCCATCAGGCTCGACTAGGTGAGGTCGGGCATTCTCCTTTGAAACTTTCCTTTGTCATGAACTTTTTGATGCAATGTGACACATGTCGTCACGTTGTTGGTGGTCGGGAAATACCTATAATAGTTGCCCCCAGTCGAGGACTTGGGTGGCTTCACTCGCCTAGTTCTGAAGACTTCTTAAAGTTCCTTGTCTGAGCTACCTCTATGTGGTGATAAGCTAAGCGCTCTGATTGTCCTGGGAAATTCACACTTGTACCTGAAATTTGTTCAGCTAGGAGGCTCGTGATGAATGGAATTAATGGTATCTTCATATTTTGTCGTGACTCGTCTGTGCGCTTGTATCCCCCACCTTTACTGTGATTCAAGGCCCTGGGTTCCTTGAGGGTAGGAGTCATAGATAATGAATAAAATTGTCATTGACATATTAAGTATGGAATCTTTAATGAATGATTGTTAGTACGGTTCACTAAGTATTATGAATGTGTGTGATCTTGATCTAGATCATTGATGTGTATAGACATCTTAGTGAATGTACTTTATATAATGAGATTATGTATGACCGGACCTGAGTAGTCATGAACTCATATGAATGTCTACTGGATCTTTTGATTCACTCGTTAATGTTTGTTTGTAAAATAAGCTAGTGACTTTTGTTTTGGAGATTCGGTGATGTGGATGGCTGGGAACATGATATTGCAAGATTTGTAATCCAAGTTTTCTAATGGATCGTATATTAGTTTTCTTAAGTGTTAATTCTGAAACCGAATTATTATTTACCTTAAATTTATAATAAGATTATAAATTAGTCATTCACTAGTGAATTAAAGGTAGTTAAGGATCAAACAGTATTTTGAAGGGTAAAATGGTAATTTTGACAAGCTCTAATTTACGAACCAATAATTAGATGACAGAACTACATTAAATGATTATATCATTGGACTACATGAGAATACTCTGTAAATATATTCTATAATCACTAAGAGTTCAATTTCATATTTATAGTGGAGTAATAATGAAATTAATTAATAATATTATTTAATTAAAGAGTTTAATTAATAATTTGATTTATTAGAGTTTAGGATTATAGGTCCATGGTCCCCAAGTTACTTATGTACTACGCAATTTAGGGTGTGAATATTTTAGGATATGAGAAAATGACTGACTTGTAAAAAAAAATTATTCTGGGGCAAGTATATAATTATGTGTGATTAATTAATTAAATCATATATATAATTATCGATAAATGAGATAAAGTATCTAATTTTTGAAATTAGATAATTAAATTATTATTAGATGATAATTTGAATCAACTAAATCTGTTATCTGTGAAATAACAGATAAATTAGTTGATGGATATAATCAAATATGTTAATTTTGAATTAACTGATTTTTAGATATTTATCTTATTAAAATAAATATTTAATTCATAGTAATTATCACGTGTCAATCACTGATTGTGTATCATAAATTGACATGAACTACTATAGTGCCACAGGACACTACAGTAGTGGGGTGTGGCACTGCAGTTACGCACAATTGCAGTGGGTCATACTACAATTGACAATTTTATAGTTAAATATTATTTTAGTTTATCCTTAAAAAATGTGATACACCATTATCTAAAAAATATACATATATTATTCTAATGGTCTCAGATGAATCAGTTCATCAAAATATCAAATTGAGAACACACTCGACGTCAGAGTGATTTTTCTCTATGATTAATAGTTAATCAAAACTCTGGAAAGAATAATCATCTCGTTCATTTAGAGAGCCGTCTCACTAAAATATTTCTTAGTAAATCTCTAGATCTCATGTGTTGAGTACATCTAGAGACAAAAAATGTGTCTTGTAATATACTACACGCCCACACACGTCCTAGTGCGTTGAATATTGACTTGTAAGATCTTGGTGTGGATTTCAAAGTCTATTAATAGTTAGAACAGTTTCGTGAGACGGAGGATCGATCGATTTTACAAGAACGCTTGGTATAGACTACAAGATGTATATGATTTCTAACATTATATGTTATAGATTTAAGGTATAAATATGTAATGGATCTTGACTGATTCAAAAAAAGTTTTCAATAAAAAAATTTTATTTGGTTATCGTGGCGTTGCGCAAGTTTTGCTTTATTAAAATATTCTATCTTTATTAAACGTTTCATTTTTAAATGGTCTCGAGCCATAAGTTTTCACCGCGCACGCGCCGCGACAACTAACAAGATAGAAAATCATTCCTTGAGAATTTTTTATTGTGCCAATATCAACAAATTTTGTTTCTAAGTGAATATATCTGTAGAAACTAATATTTTTGCAAGGACAAAGTGGAAGTCTTGAAGAAAATGGGCCTTTGTTATTTCGGCAGAATCTTTCAAATGAGCAAATTGAGACTCAATATGAATGAAATTTTTACTGGGGGTTTTTCTGAAATAAGGGGATGATTTTGAAATTGGTTGATTGACTAATTGTGCATCAAAAGGTTGGGTTATTGAGAATATGTCAAATTGGTTGACCAAAGCTGATTGATAATTGAGTTTGTTTAGGAGTAGAAGACTAATCTTTAATTTAGGCCTTAAGGGCCAATCGTAGAGTCAAAAACTCTCATTTGATTCCAGCTTTTGAGGCCTGGGGTCTAGACCCCATCTTGACGATCTTGTAAGAATTCACGAGTAAGGAAGTCAGGAATTAAATTATTAATGTCTTGAATAAATTTAATATCAAAATAAAAAATACTAAGAATGGACTACCATCGAGTAAAAATTTGTTTGGAAGCAATATTTTTAACATCTTTTTCCAAAACATGTTGTAGATTTGGAATCAAAATTTAAAAGAAATTTTTTATTTAATAAGCCATCTTGAAATTTTTTAATATAGAAAACAACAGCTAAAATTCCTTTCTTAATAGTACTATAATTAATTTGAGACTGAGTCCAAGTTTTAGATGTAAACCTAACAATTTATTATTGTGATTCTGGAGAGATTTTTTGTAATAAGATAACTTCATATCTAAGTTCAGAGGCATCAGTTTTGATAATTTTAAAAGAATTATTAGTAGTGATGCCAAGAAAAGGAAGAGTCTTAACATGAGTTTTTATTTTTTTAGTTAAATTGGTATGGATAGTTGTCCATGGAGAGAGATTTTTCTTAAGACTTTCAAAAGAAGGTTTGCAATCAATTCTCAATTTGTTGTAAAAATCAAATATATAATTCAATGATCCTAGAAATATTTGTAATTGAGTTTTGTCAAGGGTCTCACCGGAAAACTTATCAGTAAATTGTATGGCTTGATCAATTGGTTTAATAATGGAATGATATATTTTAAATCCTAGAAATCTAATCTTAGATTGAAATAATTTAATTTTACTTGCAGAGATAACTAAACCATTTTGCTATATTATCCTAGCAAATAATTCAATGTGTTTCCAATGTTGATATATTGATTTAGAGAAAATAAGAACATCATCAATATAAACAATTGAGAAATCAATGAATTGATTAAGATTTCATTCATTATATTTTGAAATTCACTCGAAGCATTTTTATGACCAAAAAGCATTACATTTCGTTCATACTGGCCAAATGGAGTTACAAATACAGTTTTATATTTATCATTTTCATTTATTTGAATTTGCCAGAATCTAGATTTCATATTAAACTTAGAGAATACAACAACATTTCCAAGTATGTTGATTAAGTCCTTTTTGTTTGGTATATGATATCTTATCCATTCCGAAACATTGTTAAGTGACTTGTAATTAATTACTAACCGATGAACTCCTCGTTCAATTTCACTGACATGTTGAACATAGACTTTTGAACATAAAAGGCCGAGCAATACCAAGGAGATTTGCTATTTCTAATAATATTTTTATTGAGAAGTTCTGTAAGAAGGATTGAAGCATTTTAGAATTCATCTGAATCGGTCATGCCTTTGTTGAGATATTTTTTTCAAATCTGTTAATGTAAGGCAAACTGATAGTACGGTGCTTCCCGTGCCATAAAGTATTAGGAATATCAGCACATAACTCTTTACAAATTTTGTGTTCAAATATTTTAATTTGTTTTGAAGAGCATGATTTTAGAGCTGTTCCTCAACTCTTTTGAATTTGATTTCCTTTTGTTGAAAACATAATTATTTGTATACAAGAAATTAAATTTACATTTTTAAGAACATAATTCTGTTATAAAGTTTTCAATTTCTCATTGTGAGAAAAATAAAATAATTTAAATTTGACAGGTTTATCCATGAGATAAGTAATTATCTCATAATTCTCTATTGTAAAATGACATAACATAGAAATGAATGGTAAATCTCAAAATAATTTTGTTTGTCATATTTTTTACTAAAACAAATAATATTTTAAAACATTCATTGTCTTAGCAAATATAAACTTTAAGGATTTCATAATTGATATGCGTCCTGGTACTATTTGCAGAGGACAAAGGTTTTTTTATCCTCTTGAAGTACTTGGTAGGAACGAATCATTCATACATACAATTTAAAGTGAAATCAAAATCTTAGATTATTATTCTCACCATTATGTGATATTTTTATTTTTGATGTGATTAAGGATTTGGATGAAGTTATCACAATCTTGATTGTTGACAATAAGTTCATCAACATCTTTATCAGAAATTGAGATTTTGCTAGGTTCTCCTAGCTCACTGGATTTATGAATTAAATTTATGTTTTTAAGAGATTTAGTTCTTTTATTATTTTTGTTTTAGAATCTTTTAATTCTTTTATTTTGATTTTAATATTTTTTATTTCTTTTTGAAGTTCCTGTAAAGTAACTTCTTTTTCATTTCCTTTAATTTTGTCGAATTCTTCAAGAGTTTGTGAAAAAATGACAGAATTATTATTAAACTTAGTATTTTTTTTTCTTTTGAATTACCTTCATAAGTGTTTCAAAGTATTCTTGTTTAATTTTTACTATTAAATCTAACAGAATATTTTATTGTTCTTCATTTTTATCCAAAACATTAATATTTTTCTGACAATAACTATCCCTGCACTCCATAGAGATGTTAGAAGAATCACTGTCAGAATTTGAAGAGTTTGATTCAGAATATTCAAACTCTCCTAAATCTTCATTACTATTTACATAGTAATCTATTGATTTTATAATTCTAAACAATCATTGTTTATCTTCTTCAAAAAAATTTAATTGATTAATTTTATTTTTTACTCGGTCAATATCGAGAAAATGACCATTCTGGCCACATTTAAAATACTTAATTTTACAATTATCAACAATTTTTTTATTGAAGTTTCTTCTTGAATAATTCTTATTTTAAGAAAAGTATTTCTCAAATTTTTTTTGTGGAATTTTCTCCTATAAGGTTTGTAAATTCTTTTATGATTAAGATGATGATTTGTTCTATTTTTTGGGAAGGAGCAATAGCAGGTAAGTCGTATTGCTCACAGAATTTGTCTAATTCATATTTGACATTTTTATTTTCCTTTTTATTTATTTTTTATTAATTTTCATGTTTATACATATTTTTAGACATTCTTTCTACATTGTAGTGATAATTGTATCATATGTGAGATTATTGTAGTCTATATTTCCTAGTTCATTATTAAATACTGTTGTAATTTTGCGGGCAAACAAATTTGGTAAGTCATTGATGAATTTTTCTTTCTAAAAGGGTTGACTACTATCATCCCTAGACATTATTCTGGATAAAAATATATTTTTATACCATTCAAAATCACTTAGGGTGGGACGCCTAAGATTGGTTAATTGGTTATGGATACGCGAAGTAACATTACTTGACGTTCCGTGAAATGTTCGATTATTGTGGATAATTAACTAAAGAAGATTCAATAATTTGAATGTTTGGAGGAATATGGTTTTTATGCCATTTCTTTTGTAATTTGTTAATTTCTAAATTTTTAAATGTTTCTTCAATATTATGAATGTTTGAAGATTCGTAAATTGTGGATGATTCATTGGTGAAATCTGACATATGACTTTCTGAATCAGAGCTACCATTTTGGTTAATTACTTTAACAGAAGTAGATGACTTAACAGATTTATTCTTTAAATTTTGAAGTATTTCATCAATTTTTTTATTGAGCGAACAATATTCAGAGTGATTTTATCTGAAAGATTTATTAATGAAGTTTCTTTCAGAGATTCATTATATTTAGGCTCATGAAGATTATTAACCTTATTCTCAGTTTTATCTAATTATTTTCATATTATTATTAAACATTGATTAGTATAATTGAGTCGTTCAATAGCTTTTTTATTGGGTTCTTTTTCCTTTAAAATCGTAAAAGGAGAAACACTGAGTAAATAAATTTTATGATTAATTATAATTTTTTCAGGTGGGGGATGACTAGCAGTCACCAACTGGAGTCTTCCTTCACTCATTTGCTCTTAGAAATTACTTTAATATTCTTTTCGTAAATATCCTCTATATAATCAAAGAAAAACATATCAACTCAAAATTATTGCATGAACGCCTTCCATTTACCAATGGTGATTTTTTTTATCCATATTGTATATTTCTCTGGACCTATTATGTCTATTGAGATTGGCTAGGTCATTCATGTGTTGGGTTAAACTCTCCCAATCAGGCTTGTATTCTTGACTTAGGGTGCCTAAATTCAAAACTAAAAGTTAGGGATTGACACGAGGTAATGATCCTTAGAGATCAGATTTAGTTGGTGATTCAGTTTCATCAAATTATTCAGTCTTATTATCATATATTGGCTGACTGACTTGAGAATTTATGGTTATGCCTTTAAATCTTAAATTTTTATTTTAAAATTTTTATTTCTTGTTCCAATTGATGGATTCTAAGATTTTGGCTATTATTGACAGTTGATTGAAAAAAAAAATTTATAGGAGTGCTAGACTAGCTAAACTCCCTAATTTGAGGATTAGACTAAAATATTAGAAATTAATTTTAACAGTATCATCCATGTACTACTGGATATAATCAATATCTTCACTTGAGTGTTGAATGGAGTGAGTTGACTTTCATTGTTTAAAAATCAATTTGTAAGCAAAGTAATATTAGATCACCTAATGGTTTTAGGGACTCTAATATTTGCATTACTTTGACTAGATTGAATCAATAATGTTTGATTTTTAGACTCATATTGATGGCTTGAAAATTCATATTGGTCTTCGTGACTTTGCAATGAATTATAAAAATCAAAGCCAGGGGTTGGGCACTTTCAAGGATTTGATAACCACTAGTTTTGATATTCAGAGTTAAAGATTTAAGAATATGGGGTCTGTTAGACTAACTGACAAATCTGAAAAACAATAAAAATGGATTAGACCATTACAAAGTGACGATTCAAATAATTCTAAAATACTATCATTAAAATTTATAAATATTGCATCACACAGATGTATTTAGGCCTCTCCTTGTAAGTGGTTTAACTTCAATCTAGACTAAATCAAATTGAAGGAAATTATATCATTCTTCAATGTGATGTTTAATTGCATTAGGAAAAAGTAATCGACAAGTTTCGTGCTCTTTCCCAAGAATATATATTTTTTCAATTTCACGTCATGCTGAGGTTTCAATAGACCATGTTTATTTGTAAATTTATTTACTAGGAATTTTGGGTATATTCCACATCATATGATCTACTTGATAATCTCCTAAGTATTCAAAACGTTCTTCATTAATTAGTTCTGGTATTGTATTTATTGTAGACCTATTGCTACAAGAAGAATTACTTCTAAATAATCTACTCATGACTCAAGATAATTAAATTATTCTTATGATTAAAAATTTCACGATGTATTTTAATTTTCAAACATGCTATGACTTATACAACCTCCTAAGAAGTCACTCTTCTCCCCCTCGCCTCTACAACTGCCCTACCCTCGAGATTTACATATCTTAGAGGTCTTATTGGGGTGAAGTATACCTATTGGAAACTGATACGTCAGTTTCACAGATTAGAAAATCAAAGATTATAGAGAAATAATCAAACATAAAAATAATCAGTCACTTGGGCGGATAGTCAGATTAAATAAAAAAATTATTCAAAGAAGCAAGTAAGCAACAATATACCAACCACTTGGGTAATGAAGAATAATAATTATGCAGAGTAATTAAAAATAGTAAATATCATATCAAATTTGGCTCTGATACCAAAAGAAACGGAATAACGTATAATTTAAGTAATTAAACACTGAATATTAGAAACAAGACTGGGTTACATCACCACACATAATTTGCTATGGTAGCAACAGTTACTTCACCACATACAGTTTATCTCACAATTAGGTATTAAAATTTTTAGTCACAGAATTCACCGGAATATTTCATTCTTGGTGGAAAAAGTATCTCATTGAAGAATATAAACATATCATCTTTATAGTAATAAAATTGATGTTGAAGAAACTTCAATCCTTAAAAAGGATCAGAAAATAATATATGATACTATTAATATATTTTTCTACATAATAATTGAATACTAACAATAATAAAAATAATTATTCAAATAATAAAAACACTAAGACTAAATTAGTTTTCACTTTTTGTCTGAATTATTTTTTCCAATTTCCTTTTTCAGTCTGCGGTACTTATCAAAATGTCCGCCAAAAATGAGCCCCACTCCGATGCCCAAGGGAGTCCTATTTAGCCGTTACAAAAGTTGACCACGCATATCACGCCACGTACTTATAACGTCCTTAAAGCCTGACACGTACTCCGAAGGACCTGTTTGACTGTTGGCCAAAAGCTATCCTAGTTTGCTATCTTACGCCAGGAGCACTAGTAGCTAGGTGACTGATTGACTTGGGTCCACCAGGTCCCACATCCGTTGACCTAATTTATAATTATCTTAATTGGTATTTTATTAATAATATATAATCAGCTTCTTTAATATGTAATTATTGTTCTGTAAATTAGTGATTAGTGCAAACTTTAGGAGCCTTGAAAGACTCAATTGTCCTCCTGACTAATTTGCTACACTTATTTTCTTGAGGAGAAATTGGTAATTGAGCATGGTGAGATTAACATTATTGGAGGTTGAACTAGTGCAATCAGCATTATTGTTAAAAGAAACTTTTACACTTGATCATTATCTTATTTTACTGGGAGAAGAGAAAGTCGATAAAAAGAAAATTAATCTAAGGCTTGGAAACTAAAATATTTTTCTTATTCAAAATAATTTTTCTTTGAAGAAATATTCACATTCACTCAAGGATGGATGGGATTCGATTCGGTTAGTGAGTTAAACTCAAATTGAACCAAACTATAAATTTCAAAATAACCGGACCTAACCAAACTGAACTTAGGATTCGAGTCCGTTCTTCAGTTCGATATTATTAAATAAAAATAATTTTAAATGATATTATTAAAAATAATATAAATCAAAGTTTTATGTGCTTCGGTTCGATATGAAATTATATATAAAAATAATATAAATTTAATATTTCAGTTTAGTTCGGTTCAAAAATTGAATATTTTCTGAACCCAACCGAACCGCATGATCATAAAAAACCGATCAAACCGACTATTTTCTGTTCGATTCGGTTTGATTTTGAACACCCCTACATCCACCTTCAATGATCTAAACATTTTAAAGTTGTGTATACAAAAACGTTCACATTGTCTAAGGGTGAATGATTTTTTATCGAATTGCCTAACTAAACTTAATTGAAAATAATCATTTTGATAGACTCTTTAAGAGTTTTCAGTTTGATAAAATAAATGAAAAGAACTTTCGGTTTACAAAATTAAATAAGTACTTATATAAATAAAATGAACTAATAAATATATTAGATATAAATAACAAAAATAATTAGATATTAAGTAATGATTATTTAATGGTTAGTTGATTTTTTTATTTCTTCTACAAAATCTTTTTTCTTATTTCTCATAACCGTGTATATTTTGAGGAATCTTTTTATTTGTTATTCCTAATTGAGTTTTATTTTTTAGACCTAGGAATATTTTAAGTTACTTCTATTTAAGATAAAAAAGTATATTAGAAACATTCAATTAATTAAAGTAATAAAACATTTCATAGTTCATTAATTTTTTACATAAAAATTAAAAAAATAATATAATAAAAATATCAAACTAAAAATATATGTATTCAACTTACGTATACATTCTTCTAATATAATTAACTTAATCTAAAAAAATTCAGTGAATAAGACTTATAAAAGTCATATAATTATAATTATGGTGTATAGTTTTATTTACAAATAAATGATTTCGTTTAATTTTTTATTTTATAGATAAATAATATATGATAAATTATTAAAACTAAAAAAACGTACACATATCGCATGTAGCACAAGTATAACTGAGCTAATATTTTTAGAAGATCGTATATTGCCAATTATAATATTACTCAAGTCAGCACATATTCTATTTTTTCAGAAAAAGCCAGCACATATTCTTTGAAGTTCAAAGCTATAATACTGATATTGTACCATACAAAGTTAATTGGGAGAAAAAAAGTGCATGTAGAAAGTCATTTTGATGTGATGATCTACGTGGATATTAACACTATAACAATGGTTTGAGTTTAAGTTGTTACGATCTCTATCAGAAATAAATCATCTCATATGCTATTCAACAGATCAAATGAGTTTGATATAGATTCTTGAAAAAAAAATAACGAGCACTCATTTAATCTGTTTGTATATTTTTTAACAGTTAGACCAGATATAACAGTAGTCTTAATCGGTGGATACCTATTATTGATAAAAAATGTCATGTTCTGTATTATGAAAGCAGTAGAAAGAGAAGAATATTAGGACACTTGGAGAATGAAACGTGTAATATGTAGAGCATAGGATCATGTCATAATATGAGATTAGACAAAAAGAAGTGCGAATTCGGTTCACTTTGGACGTCATGAAAGCTACGTCCAATCAAACATTATCATATTATGCTTTTGCATTTTGAATTCATATGATTGCTCCACATTTAAATATTCTTGCTTTGCTGAAGAATTTTATCATAAAAGAAAATTATATAAAAAAAGTCATTAAATGACATTTATCCACGTGCGCTTATTTATAGAATATAATTCGTGCGAGAATTTGGTTTAACTGTTTGAACGATGATGAATTATTCAAATGTAAATAAGTAATGCATGTCTCTATTTATTGACAAATTCTTCCATTTTGTCCGAGCAGAATCTAAAATATTTATCTTATCAGATAAAATGTCTTAAGTTATGAGTTATCCGTCCATTCTTAATGATTACTTTTAAAGTAGTTTAGATTCATGTAAATATATTAAACCAAAAAACTTAATTATACTATATAATGTGGATACTTCAGATACATAGATAAGATACCTAAAATAACCCTCTCAATCTAAGAAAACATGAAAGAATTAAGAAAAACTATAAAGCTAAAAATCTAAACTCACTCTTAAAAATAGAAGGGCTTAGCTTAACCCCCAACCAATCTGCAAACTAAATTAGCAGAATCCTGTAACCAAAAGCCTATCTCTAACCATAAAGACTATCTGAATTATACGCTCTAATCTTATCTTGAAACAACCTTCTATGTCTTTAGGCAACATACAATATATATAAAAAGGTAAAAAGAAAAAGAATATATGAGGCAACTTATAAGACAATTATGTTACATCCTTAATTCAACGTTGAATTTATGTGTGAAATAATTATGTGTTGCAGACTGTCAAATAAAGTTAAACTCAATTAAAAGTAATCTACTAAGATTTCAATAATTGTGATTTTAATGTATCTGATAGGTTGTTTGACCCTTTAATGTGTAAAGACTTTAGAGTAATTTCTATTTTTATGATGAACTAAAATAGAAATACTAAAAGATAAATTATCTATAAGTGGTTATGGTTTTCAGGTCACACGATAACGAAAAACCATTCGATTCTCTCTAATATCTCATCGTTAGAGAGTAAACTGAGAGGATTTATCAAATGAGACTCTCGGATATAGAATCGTGTAGATCTGGAAGGTCAACCGCTCGGCTCTAAACAACAATCTATCATCATAGATTCAGACACGCTTCTGCTCTATAATTGTTTTGATTATTGGTGTGTTCAATATGAAATATTGAGATACAGTTTATAATGAAAGAGATTTTGAACCTATCAAGTGGTATTAGAACGACTCATGTTGAATCATTGATAATCAATCTATTAAGTTCTAGATACATGATTATAGGTTTTTTTTGTTTACGTTTCAGTATCCTTGAATTTAATAATTGTTTGATAATGTATTAAATTTGAGAACAATTTTTTTACGGTATTTTTGGTTTAGTTTTGGAACAACCAGCCGGCGGTCTCACTGTCGCCGGTGAAAGATGATTGGCGCGGCGGTTTGGCTGCACCAGCAAGGAGAAGCCGCGGTTGTGAGGAATAGTCGCGGTACTTATAAAGAACAAAAGATTATATGCTCACGTTTCAGAGGTTGGATTAGATTGAGATCGCTGGATATACTGACTCCGATTTTGCTGGATGCCAAGATAGTATGAAATCTACGTCGAGCTATATTTTTCTGCTTGCTGGAGGTGCTGTCTCCTGGAAGAGTGCTAAACACTCTCTTATAGCCTCTTCTACCATGACAACAAAGTTCATAGCATGTTATGAGACGTCCAATCACGGAATATGGTTACGGAAATTTATCACGGGATTGCGCATAGTAGACAATATTCAGAGACCACTAAAGATATTTTGTGACAATAAATCAGTAATTCTTTATTCTAATAACAACAGGAGCTCGACAAAATCAAAGTTCATAGACATCAAGTTTTTGGTTGTTAAAGAAAGAGTTCAGAGTGGACAGTTGTTTATAGAGCACATCGCAACAAACTCCATGATTGTGGATCCACTTACTAAGGGATTGCCACCCAAGGTGTTTCATGAGCACACTGCTAACACGGTATCATATCAGTTGAGGATATTCAGTTCTAGTGGGAGTTTGTATTTTATTTTTAGATGCTCTTTTCATATAGACTATTTTTCAGTCATTTTGGTTTATAGATATTTTAAGGTTATTTTCTGCACAAATAAAGTTTTTTGGTATTCACACTCTGATTTGTGTATGGTTTGATCTCACTAATGTTTACGGAAGACCAATTGGAAATAAGCATGTTAAGATCACATTACATGAAATTTCTGTGCTACACATCAACATCACAATCCATGTCATTCAATTGTATTGATATACGTGACCATTGATGGGTTGAGTTACGATTGATGTAACAGAGACCGCTTCAATCCTATTTCAGTATGATTCGATGAACCAGATTGGTTATTAATACATTTCGGTAATGACAGTAAAATTGAACGCGTTCAGTTATTTTTTAGCAAAACATGATTATAAAGTTTAACACATAGCTCAAGTGGGAGATTGTTAGATCATTAATCTAACGTTGGACTTATCTTTAAAATAATTATGTGTTGCAGACTGTTAAATAAAGTTAAACCAATTAAAAGTGATCTACTAAGATTTGAATAATTGAAGTTTTAATGTATCTGATAGGTTGCAGATCCTTTAATGTGTAGAGATTTTTGGATAATTTTTATTTTTATGATGAGCTAAAATAGAAATACTAAAAAATGAATTATCTATAAGTGATTATGGTCTCCATGTCACACGATAATGAAAAACCATTCTATTTTCCCTAATATCCTATCGTGAAAGAAAAAACTGAGAGATTTTATCAAATGAGACTCTATAATTATTTTGATTCTTGACATGTTTAATATGAGATCTTATATTTTATTAAGATATAACTTATATCGAAAATGATTTTGAATCTATCAGATTAATCAATTTTACCTAAAATCAATGGCATGAGTGGTGCCGACTATTGCCATTGAAAACCAAACCAGATTTTAACAAAGTCCGTCCAAAGTACCACGAGCAATGAGGTAGCCGCAAAACAAGTGATCCAACCGACTAGTATAGAACACACAATCCAAACTCACCGACCGATGTCATTCAGAGATACATCATTCGTTGCTACTCCTTTTTTTTTTTCAGTTTCCCCTTTTTATATAATTAACCTATTTTTCAACTTTCACAATTAACTCAAAATTTTCTATTTGGTTTTCCAAATTACCTACTTTTACCCCTTCCCCCAATTATTTTATTACGTTGTTATCAAGTTCAAGAACTTAATCATTGTTTTACTAAGTGGAATATTTTTTTACGTGACTCATTTGAAATTAAGTGATTTGTTATTTGCTTTTGACGGGCAAAAGACTATATCGTCTTACTCACTATTATCTTCTAGTTTTATTCTAATATAATTCATAACACTTGATGACGGACTTGAGAAAAATATTAACATTGAGTATATCTACCAGTAAAATTAATATTGACATTTCACATTACGATATAACTATCACGATAGAAAACCTTTTCTTCAACTGAGAAAATAAATAAATTAGAGATTACGGATGAATTGATTGCTTGATTATAAATTAGTTTATTTTAATAATAAACTACATAATTATACCGTAAAAGAAATTGATCTCATTCATCTTATTTCCTTACTCCACCCTTAATGATTCAATGGTGAACAATGAATATTAATAAGCTTACTTTGATTTGTCAATAATTACATTTATTTGCTTTTAATTTTGCTGCAATTGAAGCATTAATTTTTCTCATATTTCATAGCTTTTAAATCTCTCCCCATCTCTTTCTCTTTCTTCATATATTCTTTTTGCCGGGTTAAGGAATAACCAGTCCACATGTCCAGGAAAAAAGATGCTTTCTTGGGAATAAAACTCCCTCTCCCTCTCCATATTCTTTTGTTGTTCTTTTCCAACTAAAGAAAGGCTCACCCTTTAACTTGACATTGCTCTCACTTGAGACTACAAACCCAAATGGCATTCACCATACTTGAACCTACAACACTTAACTCACAATCGGTGATATCGAAACTCGTTAGAAGGTTACTAGAGTGTTTCTGATTGAACTGTAAAGTAATATTTAAATTCAAATTAAATTTAGACAGTTCAAATCTGATTAATTTTTTCTACTACATGTAATAAGTTTTTAACGGATAGATAGAGATGTTCATTGAGCGGTTTAACTTAATTTTAGATCAGACCTATAATCAAACAAATATAATCAATTTGATTAATAAGTAAACCAATTTGTTATAGAATGTGTGCTATACTAGAGATTTATGCAATTTTTAAAAATAGAATGAGTATTTGTATAATTTAGATAAACGACGAGAAATGTAGGCGTAATTTTCTCATAATAAAATAATAATAAAAAACTTCATAGTTAAATCGACAACCACCAAGAACTGTCTAATCGATTGGCCACATTACTTAATTTTTCCAATCACTTTGATAATCTTTCTGTAGACAATATGAGCAGATTTCTTTTGCAAACTTTGGTGCCACATGAATTCACGCACCTTTTAACTTAATGGTCATCCAATGATATCAAGTTGGTACTAGTAACATAGAATAGTAATAATCAAGGGTCTGATTTGCCATAAAAACAATTTTCGCCTTTTCATAGTCTAACAGAGTATGAGAAAAAGGAAAAAGGATGCAACTATCGGACCTGGTGAGACTGATTTTCTTAATGAGGTACAACGGTGATGAACGTGAAACAGAAAGACCTTTGTCATTACTGCGACACCTTCTATAAATATTAAACTCCCTGATTCCTCATTATAATAGCAAATTTGATTTCTTGGAGTAGAAAAGGCGGAAAACAAGACCTAGAAATGAGGTTTAGAGCCTCTCATGTTTAAAAGAAAGGAGAGGCCTTTATTTTACTAAATCTAGACCATCGACCTTGTTTTCAACGAAAAATGATGGGAAAAAATAAATTTTCAGCTCAAATTATAAAAATGACCAGAATTTTTCATTTGCAAAAAAGATCCAAAATGATCGAAGTAAATGGTTTATTTACCAAAGTTACAGACTTAAATAAATTACTTATCATAGTCCGGCCAATAAAAAGTTTTTATTTACAGTTCTCTATTTTTTCAATAGTCCGTGTCAGTTCGGCATGTTATGAATGTTTAACCATTACAATAAAACTTTTGAAGTGTAGATTTAGTTCGGCACATTACGAATGTTTATCCTTTACAATAAAACTTTTGAAGTGTAGCTGCTCTTTGGACACCTTCTGCTGACTGGATTACCCCGTTTGTATTACGTAAAATTCTTAATGAAGTTTGATTTGATAAAAAAAAAAAGCAAAACCAGCAGCAAGTTGCATAAAAGCAAATCTCTTGTTCCTCTGAACAGAAAACTTTCCTGGTCATTCCACTGCCTCCTCAAACCTTATTAAACTTGCCGATAGCCTGTCAACACTTGTCAGACTGAAGTTCTTTATTTCCATGAAAACTTCTCTACCGCGTAATCTGTTTTCCAAGTACCGGTTGCCATTTCTATTTTCCACCTTGATTGAGCTCTGGTACCACAGTTGACTTTTTCATATATAAATTTCAGATTCGTTAACGAAACTCAAATGTAGTTTCATTAACAAAACATTGATCAAACCCATTTCAGATCCAAATTTGAGAGTGCTGCAAATGGTCGGTCATAGATATCAAAATTTGGAAAAAATGAGTAACTAGGCAAAATAAGTTCTCAACATAAAGAGGATGGAAGTAGCATATCAGACGAATGACCAAAAACAAAGAACTAAAGGCCAACGGCATCCTCAAGCCGTGACCAAACTGATTCTGATGTATCATGTAAAGCATAACAAATGCTATATTTGCAAAATAACTTTGAAAGCTCATGGATTTATAGAAGTAAGCATCCGAAACCTCTCTGATTAGTAGCCAACTACATCATTGCTTCCTTCCCCTTCCTTTCTTGGTTTGTTGTGCGTCTAATTGTTCTTTTCCTGTGACTTCTGATATGTCCGCTGCTCAGAGGGAAAAAAAAGTGAAAGAGGCATGTTCTAGTTAATATTTTTACCAAGTTTAAAACATTTTACAAATAGATCCATGAACATCGGAAACAATATTTGTCTCTGAATCAGTTTATTCTTATAGCATGATTTGGAAAAGGTTGAAATGTCATGAGCCGTGGTGGATCACAATTTACTCGTACAAGCATGAGTTGTTCAATTATTCAGACAAACATGAAGTTCAAATTCGATCTCTCTTTTTCCGGGATCCATTATGAAATTCAATCATCATTTATGTTATGAATAAAAGGAAACTTTTTGAGTATGATATCCAAAAAAAGCATAAATATTCCTTAGGTTGAGAGAGAACATGATACCTTCAGGACCTCGGGCCATCAAAGTAAAGAAAATATTATTAAGCTTTTCCATCTTCTTAGCGTCTTGTGCCTGGTCAGTCTTGAACTTGAGACACTGGTTGGGGNTATACATCAATGTAGCACTTGGGAAACAAAAAAGGAAAACACTTTATGGGATGTTACTTGTTAGTTAGTATAGTTCCTTTTTCCCCTTGAAATAAACTCATAATGCTTCCAATTAGTGGAACTAGATGATCCATTTGTAAATATAAGTGAGCGTACGATCGATCACAGTACAAAAAAAGAATAGGTGAAGTTTCTCTGCTCAACACAGATACAGCCTTATATCGTCAGTATTCTGGTATAAATCTTTACCAGAAGAGTATGTAAAGATCTCAAAAAATTTCCAGTTAAATGGGTGAGGTTTCATGTTCTGAGGTATGTTACCTACAAAGGCTCTGATGTACATTTCTACAAATAACACAAGCCCATATAAGTGTTTTATCACACAGTGATAAGATATACAATGATATTTATTTAGAACTTAAAACCAGGCATGAGCTAATTCTTAAGCCAAAATATCAATTCTTATTTCTTAGAGTTAGAGCTATTCAATCCAATAATATTGTCTCTCTTTCAGTTCTCCAACAAGAATAACGACTCTTTGATGGATGATTTGCTATAGCAGAAATCTTCATTTGCATGGGTAATCTTCAATTCCTATATAGCTACTATTTCTGATTGGGTGGATTGCTATCTTCAGGAATATAGTATCGTTTGCTTTCCTTCTGTTTGGTTTCCATCTCATATTTCAGAAAGTTCCAATTCTTGGACACCTACTCTGACAGGTCAATTGAAGATGGAGAGTGGACACTGATGCTGCTATTTGAAGGTATGGAGTATGGACACTGGTCTGGATCGATAAGTGGAAGTCATAAAAAAGAGATCTTTCTCTTCGTACCTCAGATCAAGAGGAAGGGTAGCATCTTAAGCTGGCCTATATATATTTATATGTATATAATCGCTGTCTTTTAACCATCTGTTCTTGGGAATGGGTATTCGGGATAGTAATGAAGTCATTATAGTAGCAATGGCCTTGCACTGGACTGGTGTTTGTCGGTTTTAGCAGCTCTGGTCTTCGTTTGGAGGGATACATATCCAAACAGTGGAATCTAATGCTTGAACTTCAATTCATTCCCAGACTTTGAATGGGAACAGTTGGCTGATAATGGAACAGTGGTTAATGCTGATAAGAAGTTCCCTTCCGTTGGCTGGAGTATGGTCAAGTAGCTCATAAGCTTGCTCCATTCTCCCAGATACTGAAGAACTCTATGATTTGGAGAGATGAAACTCCCGATATTATCGGTGTTCTTGCCTTTTCAGACTTTAATTTGTAATATTTTGTTTGCTTTTAACTAACAAAATAAATCCAATATTACGTCATCGAACAGAGACTTGGACTAGCGATCCCCACAAAGGCATTCATCAGATCAGGCAATTGATTGTAGATGGAGAAGAATAGATTCTATCAAGATTAGCTAGCATAGTAACCATAATCTTTGCAAAAATTGCATACCTCTCGGTTATCAGTGACCTTGAGAACTAATTTCCCATCGCAATGCCGATACTTCATGCAATACCGCGTCTGAATCCCCAATTTGAGTCAAAGAAGAAAAAAACGAAAAAAACAAAAGCAACAATTTCAATGAGCAAATAGACAGTCAAAGAAATTATTCTTATTTTGCATAACAAAAATACAGAAACTAATTGGTCACACTACTATCGAACTCTACAACGGCGAACTCGAACAATTTACTCGACGCTTACTAACTTTCTATGCTTAGATACTCTACACTTCTCGTTGTCGGTTCCTGTTCGTCCTAGCCTCGGTTTACTCGGTAGTCAAACAGAAGAAAGCAAAGAGACAGAGAGAATAGACGTTACAGAATCGGGATCGGCGCGAAACAACTGTACGGAGCGATCGACGAATTCGTCCCACGAAGTGATATAAACCATTGCGCGCCGAGGAGAGAAGATTGCAGAGCAATCGAGGAGACTAAGTTAGGCGCAGTCAACACAAACCCAACGCCATAATCGTGGGCTCCTCGCTCTCTACTCAAACCCAACGCCTCAATAGTGGGCTCCTTGCTCTCTACTCAACACAAACCCAAGACATGACTCAAGCCTCAAGATAAAGCCTAAACCAAGGACCGTTGTTCTGGACCAAGAATTTAACATCCGAGGTGTACGGGGTTGATTAACCTCTATGGTGAAAGATTGCCTACTAGGAGATATGAAAATCATAGGAAAGAGAATGGATAAACGTAGGTAGAGATGATGTAATTATTGAGATGAGGTGGCGGTCAAATAAGAATCATATTTGAGCGGTAGTTATTCACTTCTTATGATTTTATCAAATTTTTATAATAAATATTAAATATTCATTAAATCCATGATAACGGTTGTAAAACGGCCATTGCGGAGAATGTCCATATAAATCTCCATGTGTATTAAACAAATACAACTTTGGACTCAAGACAAAAGAGCTCTCGACTACACTTCATCATATTCTTAATTTTTCATCTCTCACTTTCTTTTATCCGTATTTAGATACTTGTATTCTTTTCTGAATATCATAAGGGAGAATTTTTTTTTACAGATTGGTGATTTCATTGAGAGCTAAAAAATATTTGAGAAAGATCTCCTCCTAAAAGTCAAAGAATTCTAAGAGCCAGATCTAACGTGGCTTGCAACGGCCAAAGCAGAAACAATCATGAGCAAAGAAACCATGATGTTCCGGCAACACTCGAGACAATTATGAAAAGAATTACGGAATTGGAGAATCGAAATACATAAACTTTAAACATAACTCTTCACGTGTTGTAAGACCAAGTCACCAATCTACAACGAGAAGTCTGACAAATGGGAAAAAAGATGAGCCAATCGCATTGGGAAGAAATGAATGAAACCCATGATACACTGGCCAACAAAAAATGAGGGACTAAATCGAGGTCATGATAAAAAAACATAACGAAGAAGGCGAGGAGCAATAAAAAAGCGTGGAGAATGGAACGGCAAGAATCCCAAGAGTCGAGGACGGGTTAACAGAACATGATATAGGGAAAATGCTCGATAGAAAGATGGTAGAAGCCAAAAGGTTGGGCACAACAATGGTAGCGGACTTGGAGTCCCTCACCCAGACTCTGCTGACTCCAGAGATCCCGTCAACTCCAATCCCTAAAAAGTTCACACAACCCAAGTTCAAGTACTATGCAGGAAAGACGGACCCGGTGGAGCACCTGAGACAGCTTCGGTAAATGATGTCACTTTATTAACATGAGGACGCGCTCGTATGCAGAATGATCCCAACAAGCCTTTACGCCAACCCGCTAAAATTGTACCACTCTCTCCCTCCATTTTCCATTAGTAACTTTTCTATTATGCCTTCTGTCTTTTTGAAACAGTACACAACCTATCGATTCGTTACCGAAGATTCAAAATGTCTTCTAACGATCTCGATTAAGAAATGAGATTCCTTATGCGAATACACACAAAGGTTTAAAAAAGAAATGGGGAAAGTAAAGAATTATGATGTTTGTGTAGCTCGGTTGGTGTTCAGAAGAGGGTTGGGTCCCCAATCATCACTATTATCCAAAGAAAAGCCGCTCAGCATGACAAAAACCTTCCTCAGAGCTCATACGTATATAAACCTAGAAAAGGAGAGGAAAAAAACATGATGTGGTTGTCAGAACACCTAGCTGCCGCTTTCAGCACAAACGCGAAGCGAAAAAAATGAAGCTCTCAGAAGTAAAGACAAACACGATGAAAACGGACATGATAAAAGGCTGAAGGGGCTTGAACGCTTCACCTGAAGAGAAAGAACGTATACTCCACTTACTATTCCAATTAACCAGATTATGTGGGAAATAAAGGATGAGTCGTGGCTGGAAATAGCACCACCAATGAAGAAAAACCCATGTGAGAATGACAAGCATAAATTCTGTTTGTTGCATAAAAGTTATAGGCACATGACAAAGGATTGCTACCAATTGAAGGACTACATTGAAGAACTCATCCACAAGGGCCATCTCCTTCAATATGTTACAAAAAAGGAAGACAGACAGACGGAAAGACAAACGTAGCCAAGGAAACCCGTAGAGCCGTTACACATCATTGACACAATAATAGCGCTGACGGAGTTAGAAAGAGCAAGTCAGAAAGAAAGAAAATAGTACTATAAGAAAGCAATAATAGTTAAGAGAAGATATGAAGAATATAGTCAAAGAAGCCCTGATTACCTTCAACGAAAAAGAAGATAAAAAGTTACTGAGACCCATAATGACGCTTTGGTAATATCCATCTAAGTGGGAAACTACCTACTGAGAAGAGTATTGGTTGACAGCGGCAGTGCCCCAAACATATTATGCCCTTTAACCACGAACAAAATGGGAATAAAAATAGCAAAGTTACGAAGCTTGGAATAGCCATTAGTTGGTTTCAACGGGGAAGTCACTTACTCAAAATGGATCCTCTCCATTCCTGTGCTAGCGTAGCCATTTAACCACTTAACGGAGTTTGCGGTCATTGATGTGCCTTCTCCATAAAACGTAATATTGGGCAGAGTATGGATTTATAAGATGAAGGCAATTCCATCCTCCTACCATCAAACCCTGAAGTATCCAAGCCCAAACGAAACATAGATAATTAAAGGGGACAAACGGCAACCCGATGCTGTACGATCACCGCACTTGATACTGCAAAGAAGGTAGCAAGAAAACAGTCAGCGAGTCAACAAAAATAGTAATTAAAGATGTTGAATAATATGCCCGAAGAAAAAGCGTCAAGGTATGAAGCGACAAAAGAACTATTGGAAGTAAAACTCAATTATTGTACAGAGGTAACTAAAGATAGGGGTCACCCCATCACAAGAAGAACAAGAAGAGCTCATCAACTTCTTAAGGAAAAATGAAGACATGTTTGTAGAAACCCCAACTGATATGTTGGGGATAAACGAGTAAGTTATATGCCATAGACCGAATATAGACCCGAGAAGACCTATGAAGTAAAAGAGACGGGTCTTCACTCCAGAAAGAAAAAAGACAATCAAAGAAAAAGTCGATTGGCTGACTAAAGCAGGCTTCATCAAAGAGGTCATGTATCCAGAGTCGCTATCCAATGTAGTCTTGGTCAAGAAAAATAATCGGAAATGGATACTCTGCGTAGATTTCATAGACCTCAACAGATCTTGTCCAAAGGATGACTATCCGCTTCCTTAGATCGACCAAATGATTGATGCAACAGTAAGGCATGAGTTACTGAGCTTTATGGACGCATTCTCGAGATACAATCAAGTCAAGATGTATCTGCCAGATTAAGAGAAACTAGCATTTATCACCGATCAAGGTATTTACTGCTACATGGTAATGCCTTTTGGGTTAAAAATGCAGGGGTGTAAATGTATCAATGCCTAGTAAATCACATATTCAAGAATAAGATTGGACGCGCGGTGTAGGTTTACCTAAATGACATCCTGGTCAAAATAATCAGCCGTCAAGACCACATCAAACATTTGGAAGAAGCTTTCTCAGAACTGAGGAGGTTCAATGTGAAGTTGAATCTGGAGAAATGTACGTTTGGAGTCAAAGTGGACAAGTTTCTCGGACACATGGTAGCACAAAGGGGGATTGAAATCAATCCTAAGCAAGTAAAAGCTATTGTAAACATGAAGACCCGATAAACCTTGAAAGATTTGTAAAGTCTCACGGGGCAATTGGCAGCCGTTGGAAGGTTCCTGCCCAAATCAACCGACAAATGCAAGCCTTTCTTCACCAAGATCATAAAGAATTCAACCCAGAGATGGGATGACGACTACAAACCCCTTTCAAAGCGGTCAAGGAATATTTGACTTCACCACCTGTCTTTTCTAAATCGGAACCCAAAGACAAGCTTTATACTTAGCAGTTTCAGAAATGACTATCATTGCAACGTTAATTAGGGAAGAAGGGAACTCACAAAAGCCAATCTACTTTGTGAGCAAAAGCTTGGCGAGCACATAAACCATGTATAAAAGATCGAGAAAATTGTCTTAGCTCTAATTGTGGCGTCAAAGTAAGTTGAAGCCATACTTTCAAGCACATGCAATAGTAGTACTGACGAAATTCACGATTGGAAGCGTCCTTCATTCACCATATTTAACGAGTAGAATGGCCAAATGGGCAGTAGATCTAGGGCAATGCAAAATAAGATATGTCCCAAGAACATCCATGAAGTCACGAGTGTTAGCAAATTTTATCGTGGAATTCATAGCAGGACAATACAAAAATATCACCAAAATCAACCCTTAGAAAGAGCAATGAGAGGTATGTGTAGATGAGGCTTCAAACCAAAGAGGGCCTGAGGCAGGCGCAATAATCCGAACCCATCATGGAGAAGTCATTGAACAAGCCTTGTCTTTCGACTTTAGTGCCTCAAACAACGAAATATAATATGAAGCATTGATAGTTGTAATCCGTCTTGCCAAAGAATTTGGGGTAAGAAAAATAAATATTTATTGTGATTCTCAAATTGTAGCTAACCAGATTATAGGAACGTATGCCACAAAAGATGAAAAAAATGACAAAATACTTCCAATGTGTGAAATGGCTACTGGGTTAATTAGACGAATATCATATAAGACAAATTCCATGAGTAGAAAATTCGCATGCATACGCCCTTGCTACGTTGGGTTCATCCGTCAACTATCATGGTAGAAGGAATATTTCAATAGAGTTTCTTGAGTTCCCAAGTACTGAAAGTTAGACATCTATCTGCAACACGGAATCCGTAGAACCAAGATGGATAGATCCAATTATCTAATACTTACAAAACAATGAACTTCCAGAAGATAAATTAGAAGCACGAAAATTGAGTTAACAAGCGGCAAGATACACACTAATCAATGACAAACTTTGCTAGAGATCTTTTTCAGGACCTTATCTAAAATGTCTTAAACCAATTGAAGCCAATTATGTTATGGTAGGGATTCATGAAGGAATCTGTAGGGGTCATATACGAGGAAGAACCCTAGCACGTAAGATCTTAAATTAAGGGTAATAATGGCCCATAATCCAAATGGATGCAAATCAATATACAAGAAGATGTGATAAGTGCCAAAGGTTTGCTCCTATCCCACGAATGGCTCCCGAGTCGCTGTAACCTCATCATTCCTTGGCCGTTCATCCAATGGGGACTCGACATAGTAGGGCCACTACCAATGGCTCCAGCACAGAAAAAATTCCTACTTGTGGCAACAAATTACTTCACCAAGTGGATAGAAGCAGTCCCGCTAGCGGGATTTTGGGAAGAAAAGTCCGAAGCTTCTTATGGAAAGAAATCGTATGTTGATATGGAATCCAAAATGTAATCATTTCAGATAATGGGATGTAGTTTATCAGAAGGATAGTTAAGGAGTTTTGTGAAGGACCATAGATCAAAGCTCTGCATTCAACTCAGTAGTACCCACAAGGAAACAGATTTGCAGAAAGATAAAGCTGAACCATCCTTGAAGGGCTAAAGAAGCGGTTAGAAGCAGCAAAGGAAAATGGGTTGAAGATCTACCTTGAGTTCTTTGGGCTTATCGACCGACTCTGAGGGATTGGGCAGACACCGTTTGCATTGGCATACTGGATGGAAGCCATAATTCCAACAGAAATTGGATTCCCAAGGGCTACATCAGAAATCAGCCAGGAAGAAAACTCCCAACTTTTGAAGAAACGGTTGGATTTGCTAGAAGAAAAATGGGAAGCAATTCTTATTAGATTGATAAATTACAATCAGCACATGTGAGCTTACTTTTCAAAACGGACAAAGGTAAGAGGACTTTAACCTGGTGAGTTAGTCCTAAAAAAGATCATGCGGTCAGATGAAAGAAAAGTTGGACCAAACTGGAAGGGCCTTACTATTGGTCACCGCGGTGCATGCGCGGCGGAAGCGTATGGTGCGTGGCCATTTAAAAAAACTTTTAATAAAATATCAAATCTTTTAGTAAAATAAAATCACGCAACGCTACGGTAATAAAAAAAGCTTTTTATTGAAAATTCTTTTTCAATTAGTCATGATCAATTATATATTGATATATTAAATTAACATCGTACAATGTTAGAAATCATATATCTCTTGTAGTCTAAATCAAGCGTCCTCGCAAAACCAATCAATTCTCCGTTTTCACGAAATCGTTCCAACGATTAGTAGACTCCGAGATCCACACCAAGATCTTATAAATCAATCCTCAAAGCATTAGGACGTGTGTGGGCACGCATAATATAACGAAGACACTTATCTGTCTCTAAATGTACTCAACACATAAGATCTAAAGATTTTACTGAGAATGACTTTTGAAAGACGATTCTCTAAAAGAACGTGACATGATTTTTTAGAGATTTTGATTAACTCTTAATCGTAGAAAAAAATCACTTTTTGAGAAATTTTATTCTTCTCTCAACTCTTGATTGGTGAACTAATTATCTCCTTCAACTGATTGATTGGTTCATACATATGAAGCCATCAGAATAATATCTGTATATTTTTCTTGATAATGGCGTATCAGATATTTTAGGATAATTGAAATAATATTTAATTATAAAATTATCAATAGTAGTGTGACTCACGGTTATTGTGCACAACTGCAGTGCCGCATAGATTCATAGTGCTTAGTGAACCGTACTAGCAACCATTCGTTAAAGATTTCATACTTTAATGTGTTACTGATAATTTTATTCATTATCTATGATCTTAATCCTCTCATACTTATACAAGATCATAGTCTCAATAATGAATATGAAATTTTCAGATATTTATATAAATTATTCAACAATAATTTTAAAAAATAATTATAAGAAAATGTAATGTTCATTAAATTTCATATCAAAATGTCAATACACATGCTTTGAAGGCATAACCCCCAACACTTACATAGTCTGAGTAGTAGGAAGAAATGGACCATACTAGCTAACTAATTAAGAAGGTATGTATCTTCCTAAGCCTTGGATGCATTACATATGAGAAATATATTATGCATAAACTTTGGATTACTTTAATGAGAATATCCTTACTCCGTGGCTTTTCCCTATCAAAGGGTTTTCCACATAAAATATGTGCCTTCAAACTTTCTTTACTTGTATTTATGATGAATAAGCTCAAGCCTCACCCAAACCAAGGGAAGAAGTGTAAGTGTGCCAAGCGGCCACTAAGACACAAAAAACATGGAAAAAAGGTCTAAGTGTGCTAAGTAACTACTTAAACATAAAAACACAAATAGTTTAAGTGTGCCAAACAACCACTTAAACACAAAAAACATGGGAAAAAGTCCAAGCGTGTCAAGCAGCCGCTTAAATATAAAAAGTAAGAAAAAAATAAGAAAAAAGTGTGCCAAATGACCACTTAGGCACAAAAATAAGAAAAAAGTCTTAAGTGTGCCAAGCGGTTGCTTAGACACAAAAAAACATGGAAAAAGTCTAAATGTGCCAAGCGGCCACTTAGACACAAAAATCATGAAAAAAAATCTAAGTGCGTCAAATGACCCCTTAGACACAAAAAACATAAAGAAAAAGGTCTAAGCGTACCAAGCGGCCGTTTAGACACAAGAAGCATGTGAACAAGTCTAAATATGTCAAGAAGCCGCTTAGATACAAAAAAATAGGAAAAAAGTCTAAGTGTGCCAAGCAGTCGCTCAGACACAAAAAACATAGAAAAAAGTTCAAGTGTGCTAAGATGCCACTTAGACACAAAATATATGGAAAAATGTCTAAGTGTGCCAAGCGGACACTTAGACGCAAAAATATGAAGAAGTCTAAGTGTGTCAAGCAACTAATTAGACACAAAAATATAAAAAAAAGTCTAAGCGTGTCAAGCAACCACTTAGACACAAAAATCATGAAAAAATTTCAAGTGTGCCAAACGGTCGCGTAGACACAAAAAATTTGAGAAAATACTAGGTGTGCCAAGCGGTCACTGAGACACAAAAACAGAAAAAAAAATCTAAGTGTGCCAAGCAACTGCTTATACACAAAAATAAGAAAAAAATCCAAGTGTGCCGAGTAGCCGCTTAGACACAAAAAACATGAAAAAAAATTCAAGTGTACCAAACGACCGCTTAGACACAAAAATATGGAAAAAAGTCTAAGTGTGCCAAGCGGCCACTTAGACACAAAAGGGAAAAAAGTCTAAGCGTGCCAAGTGATGCTTAGACACAAAAAACATGGAAAAGTATAAGTGTGCGAAACGGTCACTTAGACACTAAAACGGGAAAAAAAGTCTAAGTGCGTCGAATGGCCACTTAGACACAAAAATCGTGAAAAAAGTCTAAGTGTGCTAGACATAAAACAAGAAAAAAAAAAATTTAAGTGTGCCATGGCCACTTAGACATAAAAAGCATAAAAAAGTGTAAAGGTGTTAAGCGGTCACTTAGACCCAGAAAACATAAAAAAAGGTTTAGTGTTCCAAGCGGTCATCCATGCATAAAAGTCTAAGAAAAATCTCTAAGTGTTTCAAGTAGCTATATGAAGCACAAAGCAAGAGAGAATTCAGGCAAAATTAGAGTTTCGCTTAAGTATTCAAGAAAAAATCTAAAGCAATTATAAAAAGGAAAGTTGCTCAAAATGGAAAGTTCAAAGAGTAAAAAAATAAATATTTCATTCATTGCAGAGAAAATGAAAAAAATTACAAGAAAAAAGCAGAAAAGTACAAGGAAAAGAAAAGGTTACAGGAAACAAAGAAAAAAACTAATCGAGTTGAATATGATCAGTCGATAGGTCATATGGCATACGAACCACCTCAACAACAGCTTCCTTGGTGATAGGATCAGCAACTAATTCTAGGACAATGACAGTGTTGTCTCTTAACATTTTGATTTGCAGGAGAAGGAACTTCTTCAGTCAATTCATACTATGGAGGTGCCCGAGAGACACCATCGAGATAACTGATGGTGTAAGTGCCATTCTCCAATAGTATAAATTGAGCAGTATATTTCTCATAAGCCTCTTCCTCCTTTTTCTGCATAGCTTCAGTAGCAGGCGCTTCAAGCCACTCGGTAAGTTCACAAGTAGCATCTTGAATGTGTCTATTGATCTCAGCCCGCAACTCATCAATCAAAAGCCTTGCGGCTTCAAACTCACTCTTTAGCTCGCCAATCTCAGCATCCTTGGCAGGCAGCTAACACTTAAGGTTAGACACTTCTTGGCGGTAAGAGCATTGTGATATAATGTCGTCCGAAAGAAAAGAAGACGCCATTGAAGGAACTTAATGACAAAGAAAGAAGAAGGGAAGAAAACTCACTGAGAAAATGCGCGCGAGGAGAAAGAGAAGGTGATAATCTTTAAATGTGACCTTAGCGGACGTCAAACGATGGATTTGGAAGGTAAAAATAATAAGTGTCAAAATGAAATGCACATGAAGACAAAAAGTGATTGGTTGCAAACACGTGACGCAACAACATTAGTGGGAGAGCAAATGGAAGCTAAAAGGCTAGAGGCGTCTGTCTTTCGCCTAAGAAAACTAGTGATGGCATGTAGAAAGATGAAACAACGTCTGACAGGGAGCGATGATGAAAATTATGACATCATCCACCATGAATGAACGGTAGATTAAGGTGTTAATATTTTGCATCAACGACTTACAACCAAGATACAAAATAGGGGCAAATGTACGAGGTTGATTAACCTCTGTGGTGAAATATTGTCTCCGTGGAGATATGAAAATAAGAGGAAAGAGAATGGGCAAACGTGGGTGGAGATGATGCATTAATGAGATGACGTGGCGGTCAAATGAGAATCAGATTTGAGCGACAATTACTCTTTTCCCACGATTTTATCAAATGATTATAATAAATATTAAATATTGATTAAATCCATGATAATGATTGTAAATGGCCATAGAGGAGAAGACCTATATATAACTCCATGTATATCAAACAAATTCAACTTTGGACTCAACACAAAAGAGCACTCGACTACACTTCATCATATTCTTTATTTTTCATCTCTCACTTTCTTTTATCCATATTTAGATACTTGTATTCTTTTCTGGGGAGAAAAAATCATTTACACGAGGCAACTAAGAGACTAAGAGAGTAGAGATCCCTATACCTCCACGACCGAGGATATCATGATAGTCGATGTCCTCTTACTTCCCTGACCTGGACCAAGACTAACATGATAGTAAGGCCCCTTTACCTATCCGAACGAGATCGAGGCTATCATGATAACTGAGTTCTCCTTATCTCCCTGAATGAGACCGAGGCTACCATGATAGTAGAGGTCCACTTTACCGCCATGACTGAGGTTATTGTAGTAACTAAGGTCCGTCTACCTCATGGTTCGAGGACACCTTGATGGATGAGGTCCATTATCTGACTCAATTATAGAATGAATCTTCATGATTACAAAGAACTCTACGTTAATAGCATACACTCCTTATTGTACAAGGAAGGGAGGCACATTGAACATGGACAAATCATCATTTGAGATCCTTATAAATAGATGGTGGTCATCATTCATTCAGGTATGCATTTTCTCAGTGTCTAATTCATTCTTAAAATATATTATACTGATTTCATTGCCAGTGTGTATTAGGTTGGGCACCACATCGATGTTGAGTTAACATTATTGTTAGCCTTTCCTCCTTTTTATAAATTAAGAGCTTACAATCAAGTGTCGGTGGCAGCATATTTTGACTAGAGATTCTTCAGATCTACAATGATATCCAAAACTATTTAATCTAATACAATACAACACAGTTCTGTCTGACATATTTAATATAATAGAATAATAATACTATCCCGACTGTTAAACGAGTCTAAGTGTTTATTGTGTGCTAAGTGGAATCGAATCGCATCCTATTCATTCAGAAAAAGCTGGAGTCGTTATGTTACATCACGATGTATTATTCATTCAGAAAACATAACGTCACAATATGTTGTCTCTAAAAGAAAAAAAAGAAAAAAATTGATGTAATTATTTTTTCTTTACTGTTTGTACTGAACAAATATGAGTGGTTGAAATCTAAGTTATAAAATCATGACATATTAAACATGGCGTCCTATTTCTTTGACAAAAAAAACATGACTTCCTATTTGAAAATCCTAACAGAAGGCAATTCGTTTTTTGTGCAAACTGGTAAATGATAGGATGCTAAATTTTAGGGGTGTTCACGACCCGATTCGGTAATAAAATTGAACCGTTAATGTTAAAAGAATTGAATCAAACTGTGAGTTTTGATTTGGTTCGGTATTATTAATTAATTTTTTTAAATTATATTATTGAAAAAAATATAAAATTAAAGTTTTATTTCGGTTCGGTTCAGTTTTATAAGAAATTATATATGTAAAAATAAAAAATATATAATTTAATGTTTCAGTTTGGGTCGGTTCGAAAACTACCTAAATTCTGAACCGAACCGAAACTCTAATTCTCTCATTTTCTCGAACCGAACACAAATAAAAGACCGATTGAACTAACCATTTTTTGTTCGATTCGATCGGTTCAAGACAATTTTTAACACCTCTACTAACCTTATTGTTTTGTTCCCCAATTCACAAACTTCCCTAAATTAAACCCCATTTGCGGAACACCCAAAATCCATTATAATCACCCCAAACTATATTTGCTTTGATAATTTTGATCAACTTTATCAATTTTCAAAACTATATATGTGATATATTCCGTACACTTGTATCATAGTTACATAGTTTAAGAAGTTTATTCATGTATAGCTGACAAGTGCGTGTGAATTTGTGTGTTATGTAGACTACAAAATAAAACTTAGACTTTGCTCTTCAATTGTCAAAGTATTGGAAAGTGAGAAAATTGCATTCTCAAGTTTTTCTTGAAAAAGTATTTGACACTAAAAGGTATTTTCAATTCTTTAAAATAAAAATAATTTTAATTTTCCTCATCAAATAAGTTTTGTTTCTGAATAAATGAATTGATTGAGAAAAAGTTTTGGATTAAAGTAGAAAACTAGTCATAACTCAACTAGAAAAACCTTATTTAAATCGATCACTCTAACCACTCCCTTGTGCCATTTTTCAAACTGACATAAAACAACACACAACTGGTTGGTCACAGAGGAGTGGAAAAAGGTCCAAACCCATTAATTTCAAGCAGCAGCAACTACACCACCTCTGCCACTACCCATGGCCATATCGGGAGATAAATTTAATGAAGAAGAACAGGCGGTCGCGGCCCCCGGGGTTACGACAGATTCAGAAGGTGGTTATAAAGAAGAAGCTAAGAAGGGAACATGGAAGCACGCAGCTTTTCATGTGGCCACCACGATTGCCACTCCAGCGGCTTACGCTCCTCTGCCCTTTGCTGTGGCCTCTCTTGGCTGGCCTCTAGGTACATATGTAGACTCTGTCTGATTTTGCTTTTAGTCTTTTCTCTTGTGTATGTTTGGCTTCTGAGAAAATATGATTGCTATTGGCAAGAAAATCGGTTTCGACAATCGAGTGTCCATGTTCGTGTAGTTGTATGAAGACTACACTACGGACCGCTGTCTGTTTTCGTTAAAATTAACTTACATTTTAAAGGGACCGCTATCTGTTTTCGTTAAAATTAATTACATTTTAAAGATTATAATATAATATGACTAGAATTCATAATTTTAAATGTAGGTGTGGCTTAATCAAATACACTAACTCAATTTATCTTAGTAACGCTATCATTACATGGTGTTTCACCGCCATTCTTAAGTGGAGAGAGTGGACTAGTCTCCGCAATAATTGAATGAAAAAAATGATCTGCCGTACTACGATGCTTATTACTATTATAAATTATTAATAAGAAGTCCATCTCCCTAAATCTTGAAGTACAAATCATTGAGCCTGACTCCTTGGAGTTAATCAGAGCTTTGTCTTCCCTTTGCTGCTTCCTTCGGACGTCGGTCTGGTTATTGAGGACTGCAAAGAGGTTCTCTCATCCCTTCGCGTTCTCAACTGAAGCCACACTTCCAAAGCTTGCAACGTCGCGGCGCATAGGCTTGCCCAGCTGGTATCATCTGGAGGGGTTTCTCCCTACGTTATTTTGAATATTGTGTTAGCTATTTGCCCTGTTTAAAAAATTTATTAAAAAGAGAAAAAATATATTTTAAATTATGAGATAAATGTTTACTTTTACTCTATGTATGTTAGCACGTTATGATAATGTTGAACATCTTAGAGATCATCAGCTTTTGACAGTGATCAAATCAAGCCTACTAAGATTAGCTTACGTCCATGTAAGCTTGCCATACAAGCATCAATAGAGTTTAACGTATTTCTGTTATTTTTAATTAGTTTCTGTTGGAGTTAGTTAAACTGGTAGGCGAAACTTAGTTAATCATTATGTAAGGTTGATATAAAATTGATGGTTGATAAGTTTTCTTAATCGAATTCTCTCATTTTGATTTTCTTCTTTGTCAACCTTACTCTGTTCTCCTCTGTTTTGCGAACACTCACTTGGTATCAGAGCAACAGGTGCTCACTCGTTGAATTCAAACTCTTCAAACTGAAATCATGGCCACAGGTTCAATTAATAACACTGAAGGAAATTCAGGAGTTGAACACTCTTATTTGAAATCATTAAATCCTTCTCTGAGTTTTTCGTTACTTATCAAACTCGATAGAGAAAATTTCATGCTATGGAAATCACAAATCGTACCTGCAGTCATAAGTCATGGTTTGGATGATTATCTGTTTGGTTCGTGTACAAAACCTCCTCAGAATCTTATTGATGGAAACATTAATCCGAGTCACGTTACTTGGATTAGGAATGATCAACTGCTACTTGGTTGGTTGAGATCGTCTATGTCTGAAAGGATTCTTGGAACTGTTTTGCAATACAATCATTCAAGAGATTTGTGGTTGCTCTAGAGAGGAGCTTCTCGAGTCAATCAAAAGCCAGAATGTTGCAGATGAAGAATACACTGCAAACTATGAAGAAAGGAGGACAAACAGTAGCAGATTACTGTGATAAGATGAAAAATGTTACAGATGGACTTGCTGCAGCAGGTAACCCTATTAGTGAGAGCAAGATTTGCTCTTACATATTCTAAATGGATTGGGGACTGAATTTGATTCAATTGTAGTAAATGTTACATCAAGGTCTGATGACCTATCTATTGAAGAAGTTCAAGCCATGTTAATGAGTCATGAAAGTCGAATTGAGAGGATAAATGCTGAAAATGAATTGAATGTCAAGAATTCAATGCCTGTTAATTTTGCTGGCAATAATGCAAGAAAGAAAGGACAAGGGAACAATAATATCTTTGGCAGAGGAGGTAGAGGAAATAATCAAAATTATCGAGGTGGTTTCAATGGAGGAAGAAGAGGAAAAGTGGGTAGATTCACCAATAATAGACTTGTTTGTCAAGTCTGTGGAAGAATTGGTCATAGTGCTGCAATTTGTTACTACAGGTTTGATAAGAATTTTGGATCAACATAAAATTATTTACCTGGACGACCCAATCCAGGATCTCAATATCCAAACAGTTAAGGTGGAAACTACTCTCCTGCAGCAATGATGGCTTCATCATCTGAGATGCACGATGACCTTTCCTGGTACCTGGACAGTGCAACAACAAATCATATTTCAACAGATTTAAACAATTTTCACATTGCTCAGGACTACAATGGTAAAGAGAAGCTTGTGGTAGGTGATGGTAAGTCACTCCTAATAACTCACAGAGGTTATTATTTTCTTTCTGTGTCTCATAAATCTGTCATTCTCAAACTTAAAATCCATGATCTTGAAAAACCTTATAAGTGTTTCACAACTTACTAAGAATAATTCCTTATTCATTGAATTTCACTCTAATATTTGTCTTGTTAAGGACGAGGCAACCAAGAAGGTCCTTCTCAAAGGGAGGCTTAAAAGAGGTTTATATGAGCTGTTAGAACCTGAATGACAAAGAGTTGCAGCATTAACATGTCAGCTTGTTGATTCTGACACATCTTCTCATTCAGAACATGTGTTACTCCTTCTCATTCTATCAAAAATAGCTGTGCTAAGTCTATTTTACCTGTTGTGCATTCTTCTACATTTCAAGATGATCTTGAGTCAAGTGTTTGTTAATATGAGCAGGACAACACCAGTGTACATGTTCCTTCTGTTCACACTGCAGTCTGTAATAAGTCTTTTGTTAATGGAAATGCATCTGTTTCTTCTAATATTGATATTTGGCATATGAAACTTGGTCATCCTAGTGCCAAAATAGTAGCTCTAAGTACTAAATCAATGTAATATGAAAATTGCTAGCAAAGAGTCCAGCTTCTATAATGCTTGTCCTCAAGGTAAAAGCCATATTTTGCATCCCTCAACTTCTTTGTCCAATGCTATCAAACCACTTGAATTAGTGCATACAGATCTTTGGGGCCCTTCTCCTACTCCCTTAATTGATGGTTATAAATACTATATCTTGTTTCTTGATGATTTTAGTAGATATAGTTGGATATTTCCTCTTAAAGTGAAATCAGAGGCATTCAAAGTACTTGTTCAATTCAAAACTTTAGTTGAAAATCAATTGTCTGCCAATCTCAAAACTTTACAATCTGATTGGGGAGGGGAGTATCGTGTTTTCTCTAAATGTCTTGCTGATCGTGGGGTCCAATTCAAACACTCTTGTCCTCATTCACACAATCAAAATGGAAGGGCAGAGAGGAAACATAAACATATTACAGAAATTGGTCTCACCCTCATGGCTCAAGCTTCCATTCCTAAATCTTACTGGTGGCATGCTTTCCACACTGCAGTCTACTTGATAGATAGAAATCCAACAATCATTCTTGCTGATAAATCTCCATTTCAAACTCTGTTTAACAAAGTTCCTAACTATCAGTTCCTTAAAAAACCCTTTGGATGCGCATGTTTTCCTCATCTCAGGCTCTATAATCAACATAAAATGCAATACATGTGTGTCTTTATTGGTTACTCACTCTCTCACAAATGTTATCTTTGTTTACATCCTTTTGGAAGAGTCTACACTGCCATAAATGTCATATTTAATGAGCTATATTTTCTTTTTTTCTACTGGTTTCATGTCTGTCAATATGCATTCTTGTTCCGCTTCTAATCTTTTAGGTGCACAATTTCATTTTTGTCACGACTCACATGTTAATGCAGTGACTTCTTGCACTCTTCCTTCAGCAACTCAAGTAACATCTCTAAGACAGCATCCTTCTGAGCACAGTGATCCTTCAAGTAATTCTTCTTCACAAAACATTCATGAGAATACTTGTTTAACTTCATCTCAAGTTCATACTGACATACCACTTATACAGGTTCCTTTTGAATCTGTTCCTTCTGATAGTATATCTCAATTACCTACTAATTCTACATCTGGTTTAGTTCCTGCACAACCTTCTTATCATATACGCACCAAACGTGCACCTAAAACTAAACCAACCCCTTCTCATCAAATGATCACTAGACTAAAGACATGATCTCTCAAACCCAAAGCCTTCCTTACATCTAAACATAACTGTCCTTAGATTCATGCTTAACAGAACCTACCACATTTAATCAAGCCCTAACTAGTCCTCAGTGGAAAGATGCAATGGATGCTGAATACAAAGCTTTACTTCTTAATGACACATGAGACTTAGTTCCCTACTGTTCAGATATGAATTTAATAGGAAACAGGTGGATCTTTAGGCTCAAATACAATGCAGATGGTAGTGTTCAAAGACACAAGGCTCGATTAGTAGCAAAAGTTTTCACCAAACTCCTGGATTAGATTACTCTGAGACATTTTCTCCAGTTGTGAAACCTACAACCATAATGCTCACACTTACAATTGGGAAGTGCATCAACTTAATGTCAACAATGCTTTCCTTAATGGAAAGCTTAGTGAATCTGTCTTCTTGGTGCATCCTCAAGGATATGTTTGCAGCCAATTTCCTACTCATGTTTGCAAGTTAAAGAAAGCTCTCTATGGACTTAAACAAGCTCCTACAGCTTGGTATGGGAGACTTAAGGAAATTCTTCTACTTTTGGGATTTCAAAACACTATTTCAGATACATCATTGTTTGTGTTTAGAACTGACAGATGCATGATCATATTTTTAGTGTATGTGGATGACATACTTGTCACAGGTAGTGATTCTTATATAATTCACAGACTTATTCATGATCTGAATCACAAGTTTGCCTTGAAGAATTTGGGTCCTGTACATCAGTTTCTAGGCATGGAGGCTATTAGAAACTCAGCTGGTTTTTATCTCACTTAAGCAGGCTATCTCACTGATTTGCTACAAAAGACCAACATGATGCATGCTAAACCTTGTACTACACCCACTAATGTATCTGTGAAGCTGTTCAAAGATGATTCTGGCTCATTTCCTGAAGTCACCTTGTAGAGAAGCACCTCAGGGGCATTTGAATACCTTATGCTTACAAGATCTGATGTGGCTTATATTGTTAACAAACTTAGTCAGTTTGTTCAGTGTCCTACACAAGCTCATTGGAATGCCTGTAAACATCTTCTTCGCTATCTCAAAGGTTCTCTTTATGATGGAGATCTTATTAAACCTGCCATTGATCTCACTCTCACTGCATATTCATATTCAGATGCTGGTTGGGCATTAAATCTTGATGACAGACGATCAACAAGAGGTTATGTGGTGTTCTTAGGCAATTCTTTGATCTCGTGGTCTTCTAAGAAACAACTTGTTGTAGCACGATCAAGCACTGAGAGTGAATATCGTGCTCTCTCAAATACTGCAGCTGAACTTCTTTGGATTTAGTCTTTACTTACTGAATTACACGTTACTCAGACTCAATGTCCCGTGATTTGGTGTGACAACATGAGCGCTGCGTCATTGGCAGCAAATCCCATTCTCCATGCCTGTACCAAACATTTAGAAATTGATCTTCATTTTATTCGGGACAAGATTCTTAATAAGTAGCTTGAGGTGCGGTTTGTTCCATCAAATGTTCAAACGGCTGATGTTCTTACTAAATCTATCTCAGCAACTCAATTTCTCTATCTCAAGTCCAAGCTTCAAGTGGCCAAATCTCCCTTTTGCTTGAGGGGGGATGACAGTGATCAAACTAAGCGTACTAAGATTAGCTGACGTCCACGCCATCTTGCCATACAAGCATCAGTATAGTTTAACGTATTTCTGTTATTTTTAGTTAGTTTCTATTGGAGTTAATTAAACTGGTAGGCAAAACTTAGTTAATCATTTTGTATATATATATATATCTTGTAATGATCATTATGTAAGGTTGATATAAAATTGATGGTTGATAAGTTTTCTTAATCAAATTCTCTCATTTTGATTTTCTTCGGTGTCAACCTTACTTTGTTCGTCTCCGTTTTGCAAAGACTCATTGCTTGTAATAGTGGTATCGCTTATAGATTATTTTTAAGGATACACACATATATATATATTTCGGATTTTGTTTTTAATATAGACAAGAATTCTTGAACTAATTTGAATATTATTAATTTTTGGAGTAATTTTTAAATATAGGTGTTTGTAGTTTGGTGGGTGGAACGTTGGCCACATGGTATTCAAGTATATTGATCGCATCTCTATGGAAATGGGATGGGAATAAGTATGTTACCTACCGCAATCTAGGGGATAGCATCTTTGGTAAGAACAACATTGTTTTGTTTCCGCATATTAAATTTTGTTTTTTCTAAAAAACAACGTTGTTTTATTATTATTTTCCTGAAAACTCGTATTTATTTATTTTTTAAATGTTTTTTAATTTGTAACTGAGAATTTTGTTATCCTACCTTTTCTTTAACTACAAATTTGTTTTTTTTTCCTGATTCTTGAAGGGTTATGGGGATACTGGTGTATTGCAATTTTTCAACAGGTGGCTTCTTTAGGCAATAACATTGCTATTCAAATTGCTGCCGGGATTAGCCTTAAGGTTAATCAAATCTATACCAATGTTTGCTTCTTTAAAAGTTTGAATAATTGCCTCATTCGTTCTGTTTTCTTTAGGCAATAACATTGCTATTCAAATTGCTGCAGGCTGATCATTTTGTTAAGGGGTAATTTTTTTTATGTTTTGTTATAAATGTACTGCAGGCTGTTTATAAACATTATCAGAAAGATGGGAGCTTAAGCTTGCAACAGTTTATAATATTCTTTGGGATTTTTGAGCTAATTCTTTCTCAGCTGCCTGATATTCACTCATTGAGATGGGTAAATGCTCTATGCACTTTCAGCACAATCGGCTTTGCTGCTACAACCATTGGCGTCACAGTATATGATGGTAAGTCTGCAAATACACTTTTTTTTTCATCCCATGTTACATGAGAGTGATCCAAATACAGCTAGCGTTGGGCAATCCTTGGTTCGGGGGGTTAGTACTATGGAAATTTCCCAAGAAAACAATGTGTTTTCGACCAATTTTTCTGACAAATTATTTGTTATTTCCTATTTCAATGTTCTCTTGTAGGGAAAAACACTGAAAGGAAATCAATAAGTTACAGTCTACAAGGAAGCAATTCATCTAAAATTTTTGGAGCCTTTAGTGCTTTAGGGACAATAGCCTTTTCATTTGGGGATGCAATGCTTCCAGAAATACAGGTTAAACATTTCATACTTTCCTTTCTCTTTGTTTTCCCGGTTACTTCCCGATTTGAAAACTAGTTTTGTAAAAAAAAGTAAAAAAAAAAAATAGAAAATCATTGTTGCATTTTCAAAAAGAAAAACTCAAAACCGTGCTTAATTATAGTATTTAAATTTTCCAAAAGCTTATTTAATAAAAATTTAGTTAAGTTCTTAATTGAATGAAAATTCTGGTTTTGGCAGAATACAGTAAGAGAGCCTGCAAAGAGAAATATGTATAAAGGAGTAACAGCAGCATACACTGTAATTGTGTTGAGTTACTGGCAACTGGCAATTACTGGATACTGGGCTTTTGGATCACAAGTCCAGCCTTATATTTTAGCTTCTTTAACAGCTCCAAAGTGGACTATTACTGTGGCAAATCTCTTTGCTGTCATTCAAATATCAGGATGTTATCAGGTATAATCTTTAAACTTTTGTTTCTCTAAACTAAGGAAAGTTACACTATCCCTGAACTATAGTACATTTTGCATTTTGACCACAGACTAAGAATTTCAATTTCGTTGTTTTACCTTTTTCTTATTATTATTTTTTATCAAAATTACAGTATAGATTGGGAATGAAAGATATGACTCAAATTCACGACCTGTAGAGGTTTAACCAACTGCACCAACCCATTGCATTACCTTCTTAATTTTGGTTTATTTGAGTGACAACTTATCTTACATTTTTCATAAATTAGAAATCTCATTCCTAAATCCACGTGTTTCCAAATTCTCTATCTTTTATGGTGGCATGCAGGGAGTGGTTTACTTGAGAGGGGTATTTTTTTATATGAAAAAAGAATTACAATTAGTTGTAACTTCTTAACCTTGTAATGTAACATAGGTGTGCTTTTTTTAGGGTTTCTCAAATGATAAAGAATAAGTATTTAAAAAAAACACAGGGATATGTTTTGCCAATTATGCAAACTATAGGGGTGTAATTTGCAGTTAAGTTTTTTATTTTAATAAGAAACCTAATTTTTTAATACAATTTTCAATCACTAAACTGATAGATGTTTTCAATTATACTTAAGTGTCGACTATATCAAAGTTTAGGTTAACAAAACAAATTTTTGTTTACATGGGAAACTGCAAAAGACACTATAATTCAATTGTAAAAGGTATAAAATATCCATAACTAATTTTTAAAAAATTAATTCCAAATCTAACTGTTTTCTTTATGGAGATATACTGCAGGCCAACATACGCCTACTTTGAAGAAACAATGTTATCAAGCAAACAGATTAGCAAGTTTCCTTTCAGGAACAATTTAATCCGTCTCACTTACACTTCTATCTACATTTCTCTGATAACTCTGATAGCATCCGCGATGCCGTTTTTTGGAGATTTCGTGTCGATCTGTGGGGCGATCGGGTTCACTCCGCTTGATTTCGTCTTCCCTGCTTTAGCATACCTGAAGGCTGGAAAAATCCCAAATAATAGAAATCTTCAGCTTCTAATGAAGACGTTAAATATGGGAATAGCTATCTGGTTCTCAGTTGTTGCTGTGTTGGGTTGCATTGGCGCAATCCGGTTTATTGTGGAAGATATCAAGACTTACAGATTCTTTCATGATATGTAATATATTGCTATACATCTAATCAAAATGATTTCCATCACATAACGTTTTACGTTACCAGAAGATGCTACAATAGTATGACCCTTGTAATTTAGAAAAAATATAATTGAATGGCTGGGTTTGTTGTTGTCAATTTAGTCCTTCAACTTTCATAATTATTTATTTAATCCTTAGAATTTTCAAATTACAAGCGAGAAAACAAAAAAAAACGTTGTGAGTTGTGGAGGAAGTCTATTGAAATTGACAAAATCGCAGTCATAGGCTCACCACATGAGGTATACGCGGTAATAATGTCATAACTTAAAGTCATGTACACAAAAAGATTAGATCACATATTTAAAACTTTAGGGACTAAATTGTCAATAAGAGTGAACTCTGGGGTCTAAAGTGTAGCTTTCCCATAGGGGTGTGTGCAAGTGTCCCGAAAAAGCCGTCTCATCCTAAAAAATCGTTCCGAACCGAACGAGACGGAATATTTTTTTGTTTTAGTCGGGACGGGACGGGACACAAAAGTTTTGTCTCGTGCGGGACGAGACGGGACACGGGACAAAAGTCATTGTCCCAACTTTATCCCGTCCCGTCCCGATATATATATATATATTCACACAGTATTTTATTAATTTTATACCTTAATTTTTTTGATTTTTAAACTATAATTGATTTCTAACACTTAATCTAAATCCTAAAAATACAGCCAAAACAGCCCAAAAATCTAAAAACAAAAAGTCAAATTCAGACCAAAAAATGTCCACAACTAGCCCCAAAAAGCCGAAAATGTAGAAAAAAAGAAAAAATCTATCTCGTCTCATCCCTCTACAAAGGATAAGACGGGATGAGAATAAAATAAAATTATTTCGTCCCAATCAGAACGAGATAAAAAGACCTAAAACCCATCTCTTTATCTTGTCACGTGCAGACCCCTACTTTCCCATCTATTTTGTAATATTGGGGGATATATATTATCATAAGCTAGACATTTTATTTGAACTAATGCATTATTATTGATATTCTTGTAGTCAAACGTTGTTTTTTTTGCCAAGTGCTTATCTGCCGACAATGTTATGATGACCTTTTAAGTTTTAGCTAATAACAAATTACCATAGACATGAACACTGAAAACTATTTCTAATTCGCTAAATTTACAAAATTTAAATATTGAATTAGAAAAAGAGAAAATTGCATAGATATTTGATTGCACAATCTCGATGTAAAATTTGTTTTTAATCCTGGGCCTAATTTTCTCAATCAATTACTGTAATAAAATTTAAAATCAAGACATTTATTAAGTTTCAAACTTTAAAATCACTTATATTGTGTATAATAAATTTTTATAATAACATTCCTAAATACTTGGATTGTCTAAGTTGTCAATAACATTAAAATATCAATTTGTAATGGTGTGAAGCGAACATATAGACCTAAATGCAAATTCTTAATTTTCAAGGACATGATTGAAATATACTTACATGAAATGAACGAGAATCATGGTAAACATGGAAGATTGTTGAATCATCAATTTAGTCTTTTAAATTTTAATTTTATAAATCTAGTCCATAAAGTTGACGGTCACTTATACTACTTTTTGCTATTTTTGTATTCTAAGTCATGTACAAGCACTACAAGAAAAACAAATCATCGCAAACAAATCAACACGCAAGATTTATTGTGACGATTTATGTAATCGTCGCAATTGTTTCATTTATTATGAACAGCCGTAAAATGATGGTCATATTGCTACGGTTCTGGCATAACTGTGGCAAAATAATGGGTCATATTGCTACGGTTTTGACATAACCGGCGGCATATAGGAAAGCAAAAAGCCGGAAACGTGAAAAGAGCTAAAAAAATCGAGCGGGGAATTGATGAAAAACCTAAAAACGCGCCGAGCCTTCTATGTGTTTCCTCTCTCGATCTCTTTCGTTGATTACTTGGGGATACAATTCTAATATGAAGGGATTGATTATTGGGTTGCTATTGAATTTCAGCACGAGGGTGATTTCTCGTTCAGGGAGGCGTGGATGCATCTCACCGATGAATACCCAATTAAGTTCGAAGGCGATCGTCTCCCACCTCCTGTGTTGTCGCTGATCTTAATGAGGACAGTAAGAAAGAGGTTCTTGTCGCTACACATGATGCTAAAATTCAGGTTAATTGGTACCCCTTTCTTACTCTCCTTGATTGTATTTCCCTTATGTTTTTAAGAAATTGTCGTGGATGACTCAGGTTTTGGAACCTTATCGTAGGCGAGTGGATGAGGGATTTAGTCATGCCCGTGTGATGGCAGAACTGTCCTTGTTGCCTGATAAAGTCCATGTTTCATCTGGGAGACGTGTTGTAGCCATGGCCACTGGGGTTATTGATCGACATCCCAAGCAGGGACAACCTGTGGCGCAAGTTCTTGTTGTTGTTACATCGGGTTGGTCTGTAATGCGTTTTGATCACAATCTCAAAAAGCTATGAGAAACAAATCTGCAGGTCTGTCATCTGTGTTTGACGCATTTTTGCACTGTGCCTTCAAGGTGCACCCCCCTCTTCTTCTTGCCTCTTGGGTACACTAATCTTTGTTGTTCTTTTGACAGAATGATTTTCCACATAATGCTCACCATAGAGAAATAGCAATCTCAATAAGCAATTATACCATCAAGCACGGGGATACAAGAATAGTAATTGTTGGTGGGAGGTGGAAATGCAGCCACATGTATGTTCTGTTTTTCTGATTTTGGCTTGTTAGATGTACTAGCGTTATTGGTTGCAACTATTCTCCTAGATTATATACAAATTGTTGATCCGTTAGATAATGAATATGCTATGATGTGATTTTAATCAAATAAAATGCATGTTCTTCAAGCATCTCCTAAACTTAGAAAGAGTGGTGGTAGATCGTTTTATTCGACTTCAATAATCTCATACTAAAATTTAACTTGTTGAAGGATGACAGTATGGAATTCTCTCTCCCCCCNCCCCCCCCCCCCCCCCCCCCACAAGAGCTGTAATGAAGCTGTACATAGTTGGTGTTCTGTCCAGGGTCCATTATTTGAGCGATTTTGAGACACTTGATTGCTTTAACATATTGACCTAAGTTCTTTTCATGGTGAGCTATTCCTAATAATACTCTAATAAAGGTATATTGAAGACTCCGTGTGTTATTTTTTACCCTTTCCTCTTTTCTTACAAGTAACTTATTGTTTTAAAATAGATTATGATGGATCCCTTTGAAGAGATGGGGATGGCAGAAAAGAATGCTGAACAACATAGAAGAAGTACACCAGAAAAGGAGGTATGGTTTTGTACTAGATGTGATGAAGTTCTCTTATGAATTTCTTCTTTCTTACTAACGCGTGTACAAGAGTATTTAGCAAAATGACGTTCTGATTTTTCTACTATTCAATCATCGGCTTTATGGGTGATGCATATACAAGTTGGGTTTTGCTTCATCTCTTACATGATTTTTACTCAATTATGAGATATGTATTATTCAATGAAATATTCAAATCTTCCCTTACAATACACATTCTAAATGCTGTCAAATTGTAGTTTGAATGCAGGGAATTTAGAGAATCAATTCTTGGAGTTATGCCACATCATTGGGTAAGAGAATTGATTTGTACATATCTCCTTAGTTTTATTGATTTAAGTTTAGATGACTGTTTATACTGATTTGTGTTAATATATATTCTTTATCAGGATAGGAGAGAAGATACTATTTTGAAGCTGGTGTAGGGGAGGAGAAGGCAGAGTCTGAAATATAAAATATTTGAAAAGAGAATGTCAAATGCTTCAAAGCTTTACCTCAAAAAATTGATAAATGTATTGTAGAATATTAAATTATGGAAGCTTAATAAGTTCTTAAATAATGCTGATTATTTATGTATAAAATTATTTTGAATTACAATGACATGAAATTCTTTTGAATAAAATAACATGAAAGCTAATTGAATTCTCTATTTTTTCCCTTCTTCTTTTACATTGTCACACATGAACAATTTGGTCACACATGAAGGTGAAGGTGGTGGACCAGTAGGAATTCCCGACTTCGCTGGAGTCCCACACAGAAGAATTCCTGGATTTGGAGGGTATTCTGACTATATTAATTCAATTTTCATCCTCCTGGATATTAGTTACTTAGTTTGTTTATATATGCATGTAGAGGTAGAAGCACCACTTTGAAGTTGTTCCTCAGGCTCTTGTTCCTGTAATCTATGGAGAAGATGGTGAATGTTTGAAACAAATTCGTCAGGTAAAATCTCTCCAGTTTTAATTTATCTTTAGGTCTGAAGAGATCTCATTGCTTGTTAATGTGAACTATTCTATTGAGCTCATGAAAATGGGTGAATAACAACTCTAATAATTGATATTGTCATTGCATCAAGCGATTCTTAGAGATAAGTTGCACATGTTTTGTAATTTTGTTATTGTAGAATAAAGGTTCTTTTAGAGTGTGTTGACTTTTAATGAGAAGATTTCACATCATTAATGAAAGAGATATTTCTCCGCTCACAAAATTAATAATCTTAACTGGCATCATCTCCCATGTGAAGCAGGTTGAGATTTGAATAATCAATTATGTATGTTCTATTTTTTGCCTCTCCCCTTTATGCATTACCAACAGACGTGGCTATCGTGTTTGACTGCTTTTGTTAACTGTTTACAATTTAGAATTTACTCAGATCACTGACACGTGTTAATAGAAAAAGCAGGAGCTTAGTGTCTATTCATGGGTCAACCCTGGTTTTGTATTCAAATTTAGCAAAGTGTTACTTAGGATTGTATATTTATGCAAGTATCCAACAATATTATTACTATCGTCTCTGTAAGTTCTTTTATTTTCTATTATATATCAAAGTAGATAATTTTCAGGAGAAAAAGCTAACGTTTGCAGCTAGAAAGAAAGAAAATTAGGTCTTAATAATGTTGTCATATAATCTTGCTTTGATAGCCGTATGTCAATATTTTGTAAGTCACAGTGTATACATGGGAAGAACTAGGACTTCAAATTTGGGGGGTGAGGGTGGGGTGGTGGGGTTTGATGAAGAATTAGGACTTCATATTTTTTTTTAAAACATTAGATAGTCTATTACGACGGTTTGTAACTGTTGTCATAGGTGGTCTACGGCGACGGTTTTCTAACCGTCGGTGTAGGTAGTCTGCGATGACGGTTTTCTAACCGTCGTGATAGGTGGCCTATGCGACATTTTCCTAATAGTCGCCCTAGACTGTCTATGGCGACGGTTGCAAAAATCGTTGCAACAGTTTTCCCGACGGCGGCAGTCCTGACGGTTTGATAACCGTCAGAATAGCTATATTGGCGGTTCAAAATCGTCGTCGTAGAGCTGACTTCTTATAGTGAAGTTAATTGCATGGTGAGTAATATATTAATAGGTCAAATTGTTTAGTGTTAGATTCAAAATTCATTTTGGTATAAATCGTATCTCAATAAAATTTTAAGATTTCATGTTGAACACGCCAAGAATCAAATCAATATAGAGCGGAACCGTACCTGAATCCATGATGATAGATTGCTGCTTAGATCTCATCTGTTGGCATTCCAGATCTACACGATTCTCTAGTCGAGAGTGTCATTTGATCAAGCCTCTTAGTTTTCTCTCTAACGTTGAGATATTATGGAGAACATAATGGTTTCTTGTTATCGTGCGACCTGAAAATCATAACCACTTATATATAATTCATCTTTTGGTATAAAATTTTAGCCTATCATAAAAATAAAAATTATCTTAAAGTTTTTACACATTAAAGGGCCCGCAACTTAGCATGTATATTAAAACTTCATTAGGTTTAACTTTATTTGACAGTCTGCAATACATAATTATTTAACACATAAGTCCAACGTTGAATCAAAAATCCAACAATCTCTCACTTGGACTTTGTGTAAAACTTTATAATTATGTTTTGTAAAAAATAACTGAACGCGATTACTGTCATTACCGAAATGTATTTATAATCAATCCAGTCCATTAATCATACCGACATAAGATCAAAGAAGTCTCTGTTAGATTAATTGTAACTCAACCTCTCAATGGTCACGCATATCAATACGACTGGATGACATTGATTATGCTGTGAACGTGTAGCATAAAAAATTCATGTAATGTGATCTTAACATATCTATTCCCAACTGGTCTTTCATAAACTTTAGTGAGATCAAATCATATCTAAATCAGAGTGTGAATACGAAAGATTTTATTTCTACAGAAAATAACCTTAAAATTTTCATAAACCAAAATGACTGAAAATATGTTTATGAAAAGAGCATCTAAAAATAAAAAATAAAATACAAACTCCCACTATAATTGAATATCCTCAACTGATATGACACTCATGTGAGCAGTGTGCTCATGAAATATCTTGGGTGGCAATCCCTTAGTAAATGGATCCGCAATCATGGAGTTTGTTCCGATGTGCTCTATAGACAACTGTCCATTCTATACCATTTCTTTAACAAGCCAGGAACTTGATGTCTATATACTTTGACTTTGTCAAGCTCCTGTTGTTATTAGAATAAAGTATTGTTGATTTATTGTCACAAAATAACTTTAGTGGTCTCTGAATACTGTTCACTATATGAAACCCCGTGATAAGATTTCGTAACCATATTCTGTGATTGGACACCTCATAACATGCTATGAACTCCGATGCCATGATAGAAGAGGCTATAAGAGAGTGTTTAGCACTGTTCCAAGAGACAGCACCTCCAACAAGCAGAAAAATATAGCCTAACGTAGATTTCATACTATATTAGCATCCAGCAAAATCGGAGTCAGTATATCCAACGATCTCAATCAAATGAAGCAATTATATCAAGTGAATAAAGATTATCATATCCTAATAAAAATGAGATCCAACTGAAATTGAATCATAAAACAAACCAGATTTTCCATCGCCAAAAGAACAAACATAACCAGCTTTGTCTAAAATGGAAATAGAAATCAAATTTTGTCTAAATGATGGTACAATAAAAGTTTCATCACGATCCAAATAATATTCAATTTTTAATAATAATCTAAATTTACCTATTGCTTCAATCTCAGTTGTCTTGTCATCGCCCACGTAGATGAATCTTTTAGCATCATTTGGCTTTCGGTAATTCAGGTAACCCTGCATAGACACACTAATGTGAGTTGTTGCACCAGAATCTATCCACCACGTTTGTATAGAAACCAACCTTAAATTAACTTCAGAACAAACCAAATTAAGAAGCATATTTTTTTTAGCACGCCAAGCGTGATAGTTGGTGCATTGTTTACCGGTTTCTTTTGTTGTTTCTTATGTGGTGCTGTATCTGCAGTTTCCTTATCATTCTTCATTTTCTTTCCCTTGCCCTTATCTTTAGAGGTAGAGGCCAGGTAAGCAATATTTGTCTTATCATGTTTCATAATTTCTTCTTCCTGAACATAGTGTTAGATGAGCTCATTCAGAGACCAAATTTATTTATGTCAATTATACCTCACCTTAAACTGGCTAAACTATGCCGAAAGGGATATAAAAAACAGATACACAAGCAAGTCCTTAGAGAGTTCAAGCTTGTATGCTTTCAACCTTGAAATAGTGTGAGATATTTCCATAATGTATTCTCTGATATTACCTTTACCTTTATACCTCTTTGAAATTAGGTCTGGCAAGAGCGTACCAATTTCTGTCTTTTCGTTCTTGACAAACTTCTTTGCAATGTCTGCAAGGAAATCATTAGCTGTAGTTATCTTTTCAGATATAGTATCCCTGATTGCTTCTGGAATGACCTTCTTCATGATCAACATACACATGCAATTTGATCTCTCCCACATTTCCATCTCTCTTTTATCATTAGAGGTACTCTTATCCGTAAGAGGTGCATGAGAATCAATTCTTAACGCAAAATCGAGATCCATGACTCCAAGAACTATCAAGAGATTATCTTTCCAGGATTGAAGTTTGAGCCATTTAGAATTGTAATTGAATTGATGTTGGCCATGATACTAGCAGGAGTATTAGCTGAACAGAAAACAAGAAACAGAATAAGCTCACATAAATCCTAAAATAATAATAAATCCAAACAATAGTAAAAAAATAACTCATCTCAAGACACCGAGCACTCCATTAATATTATGACTTTGACCAAAAATATTAACATGTGAGTGATGTCTTGGTGTAATAATCAAACACTGATGATAAATAACATGTCAAATAAGAAACTTTCATTTGAGCCGATTTATTGTTCACATGTAAAATTAAATAATAATAATGTATTTATTACCACAGAAGCACATGTAATTCTATCAAATAATTACCTTCATTTGGCCGGTAAATATTCACATAAGTTAACGCACACATAACCTTTTATATTCAAGATAAATTAATTTCCACAAGAGATGACACTTTTACGACATGTTGCTTCAACTAATTCATCTTAATACATATAACATACTAATGCTCGAATTTAAAATTGTACCAAAATTAAACCTTAAATTAATTGATAAACAATTAAGTTTTCCTCAATCGCCGTGGTCAGATGGCAGCGGCTTTGCCTTGCCAGCGCGGACAGTCCACCACACCGGTCCCCTGTCACTGCCAGATACAACGCTGGCTGGCGGTCCGAATTTGAACAAATTTATACAGAAAAATACTGTTCTCAAATCTAATAAATTGTCAAACAATTATCAAAATCAAGAACTCCAAAAACATAAACATATAAACACATATAATCATGGATCTAGAACTTGATTTTGATTATCAATGATTCAACATGAGTTGCTCTGATATATTTTGTTAGATTCAAAATCTCTTTTGGTATAAACTGTATCGCAATAAAACCCCAATATCTTATGTTCAACACACCAATAATCAAATCAATATAGAGTGGAAGTGTACCTGAATCCATGACGATAGATCGCTCTTTAGAGTCGAACGGTTGGTCTTTCAGATCTACACAATTCTCTAGCTGAGAGTCTCATTTGATCAGGCATCTCAGTTTTCTCTCTAACGATGGGATATTAGGGAGAATAGAATAATTTTCCGTTATCGTGTGACCTGATGATCATAACCACTTATATATAATTCATCTTTTGATATTTTTATTTTAGTCCATCATAAAAATAAAAATTACCCTAAATTTTTACACATTAAAGGGTTCACAACCTATCAGATACATTAAATCCCCAATTGTCTAAAAATTATTTGATAACTTTTAATTGAGTTTAACTTTATTTGACAATCTACAACACATAATTATTTTACACATAAGTCCAGCGTTGGATTAAGGATCCAACATTTAGTGCAACAATTTTGGATCATTTAACATTTTAATCTCAAAATTTTCAAACGAATATCTGTAGTCTTTAAACGACATTAGTAATGTTTAATGAACTGAAAATATACACCTAAATAAAATGAAATCACACAAATTATAAAGTTTTGTTTCGAGGTTGAGGGTGATGTGTGTATGAGTGATATAGTCTATACCAAGTATGCTTGGGAACATGAAAGTTGGTGGTCGGAGGGTGAAGGACAAGCAACCTTAGGCAGCCGTCGGAAGGTTGCAAATGCCTTTAAGACTCTAAAGGTTGGTGAGAAACTCGAGGAGAGAATATTCTCGAGGTTCTTTGTCTCGGGATCGGTGAGAATTGATTGCTCTCATAATAGTGCTAGAGACCACTTTTTATAGATGTGGTCGAGTGGGGATCACATGCATGTCCTTTACAACCGTATGTCAATCACGTGACCACGCCAAAAAATGTGGTCACATGCCATATCCTCAAGATGACTTGGGACACAATTCACGTGATTACTTTTCATACTCGCAACTAGTCGTGTCTTTGTGACAATGAGTAGCTGGATGACGAACTCACAAACGTTAAACTCACATCGCACAAAGGAACCCGAAGGAGACTTCCTGCAGTCGAGTTTTTCTGATAGCGGATCGAGACACATGCAGCGGAGCACGGAATGTCCAGCATAGGGACGGGTTGGGGTCCCCTCAACCCGCCTTGGGGGTGGGTCGAGAACCCCGACTCGCCTCGCCGCGAGGGCAGGTTGAGTTACCTTGACCCGCCGCTGACTAATCCGACTCTTAAGAGATGGTTCACGTCTTTTTACCCTTCCCCCCAAAAAGGGGCCATCCAAGGTGCCTAAGGAGGCCATACTCGTCGAGTAGTTCTCCTCTCTTGGTATAACATAACATTTGTCACTTAGCTCGAAAGCGAGACATAACACTTGACACATGATCTTGAAATGAGCTCGCCACCCTTATAGGTCCAGGCGCAACCCTTACAAATGTATACACTATTATCTTATTTCAGACTTACCGTGCCATGTAGGCGCCATGCGGGTGTATTTAGACACCACATGTTCAATCTTGACACGTCACTCTGAATGGAGCAGATCCATATTTACATTAGCCCCATGTACAAGTTCAAATGTGTAGCAATTAAACTTGTACATAGTCTTTTCATGCGTTGTGGTCTTGGTTGATGAGCCACATGTTCAACTGTGATTGTCATCTTTATTGTTGTAGTCCTTAGCCAGGTGCAATGATATGCCAGTTGCTCTCATTTAGGTTCCAATAAGAGATGCTAAAAGTAGTTGGCTAGGCAGGTCTATTTTAATAAAGAATCTGATTGTGCTGGCATTTACGAAAGGGTGACTAGTTGAAAAAATATATACACGAGCAATGCACAACCTTAAGTCTCAATGTAAGCATGAGTGAGTATACATGGTATTATATGTGGAATATGCATGCTCATAATATCTGTCCAAATACCAAAGTATCATGACAAGTGAATGGAGTCATGCAACATTTTCCACCCACATTATTCTCGTATATGATAGATACAGCTCAATGATGTGTTCATAATCATTTCTAGAGATAATTCATTAAAATCAGGAGCAAACGTACCACCACTAAGTGCATACACTTAGGAACCTACATGATACTGCCTAAAAAGGTGAACATACACAAAAATATAATCAAGTTGCCTAAGGAGGCCCGTGGATATTGGACTATCATTATTGGTCATGCTCAAAGGGTTATATACACATCCATACTTCAGATTTTATCATGCATCAGTTCATACTTTGAGCTTTCATGCTTATTCGTTCATGCTTCGAACCATTATCATGCATCTCTACTTCGCACATACATCGCTCTTACATACGATTTTTAACATAAGCATATTCATAATAAAACTCTAAGTTAGATTCATTTATATGACAAGAGCCATATGCTCATGTTAAAAGTCAAATAGTTAAGATAATGATGAGCAAAGCAAATAACTAAGTTAACTAGTGTATTTCATACACGTTATGACGATCAAATTATGCTTTGAAGGGGTTCCCATCAATGACTAAGTTCCACCCAACTACCTTTGCTGAGATATCTTCATTGCATTTCAAGATAAACTTTACCAAAATGTCTTAAGTGTGTACCGGGGACATACTCTGCTGGAATGTCCCAAATGCGTTCATGGAACAAGCTTTCACTAAAACATCTTAAAAGCGTTCCATGATCAATTTTTGTTGAAACGTCTTAAATGCGTTCCAGGAACTAACTTCGCTGAAACGTCTTAAATGCGTTCTAGGAACTAACTTCGCTGAAACGTCTTAAAAGCGTTTCAGGATCAATCTTTGTTGAAATGTTTTAAATGCGTTCTAGGAACTAATTTCGCTGAAACGTCTTACACGCATTTCAGGAACAATCTTTGCTGAAACGTCTTAAACGCATTTCAGGTACAATCTTTACTGAAACGTCTTAAATGCGTTACAAGATCAATCTTTACTGAAACATCTTAAATGCGTTCCAGGAACTAACTTTGCTGAAACGTCTTACACGCATTTCAGGAACAATTTTTGCTGAAACGTCTTAAATGCATTCCAAGAACAACTTTCACTGAAACATCTTAAAAGCGTTCCAGGATCAATCTCTGCTGAAGCGTCTTAAATGCATTCCAAGAACAACTTTGACTGAAACGTCTTAAAAGCGTTCCAGGATCAATCTTTGCTGAAACGTCTTAAATGCGTTCCAAGATGGCAGACCCATTATAGGTTTTCGGGCTATTCTAATAATCACAAAAGTTGAAGCAAAAGTAACAATGCTAAATATGATAGTTTCTTTTTTATGCACTTCTAGTTGAACATCGTTGATACGACTTGAAGCTTTTGAAGGTCATCCCATCTATTATCAGCCATAGACGTGATCTCATGTGGCCTTTCCTATTCGTACAAGCATGCTCATAGACAAATAATTGTAATTTTCAAAATAGGGATTTCATAAATAATCATACGTATTGTGACTTGTGTACATAATCTTTGGACCTTACAACACATGATTGCCTTTGTACTTAACGTACCCCTCCTCGGGTTTTGTAGCATACCAGCCACTTCCTGCCACGATGATCATGTAGCATGCGGTGGGAAACGTTGGTTCCCCGCGACTTCCATGTTCGCGTTATTAGCTCTCCTTTTTGGAGCTTGTTATGGAAAATCCGTCTCAAAGTTTTACAATCTTTGGTCGCATGGGTGGTGTCTCGGTGGAAGTGGTAATACCGAGGTGATTCTATTTCTTCTCTAGTGGGCAAGTTTTCCACCAAAGGTCTCTACATGACCTTATCCTTGACCTAGACATCCAAGAACGCTTCTACCTTATCCAAGGAGCAGGGGAAATGTGGTGGATCATCCCTTTCGTTTCTGTCTCATTTTACACCTCGTCCTTGGGGTTGTGCCATGGCCACTTATAACGTATATCTTGCGGGCTTCCATGCGAATCTCCCGCGCACACTCTGCTCCGCAACCTTTGGTCTACACACTAAAGTGTTGTTGCGTTGAGCAGCTACATGAAGGTGCAAGAAAGTGGCAATGTCGCGGTTCTCTAAATGCGCCCTATACTCATTCATCATTCCGCAGATGCACATCTTCACCAAGTCTTCCTCCTTCCACTTTTCCTGGAAATCCAGTGCTTTGTCTTTGAACCGTCTGACGTAAGTCATCAGGTCCTCATCTTTTTTTTTACGCTCACGCCCAACTCGAGAATGCTCATCTTTTCCTCAGACATGAAAAACTTTGTCATGAAGGCAGAAACCATATGCGACTATGTTAAAACTGATCCCGACGCCAGATTGATGTAACATGTGTATGCTCGCTCAGCCAGCGAATTTGAAAACTCCCTTAGCCTCAAGAACTTATCACATCCATGTGGGCCCAAGCCATCAATGAAATGTACGACGTGCTCTCAAGCACATTATTCCCTCCCACTGTATTTACAGAACTTTGGGGGCACATAATTAGTCGGATATGGTTTCATGGCCAGCTCGTATGGGTAAAAATGACAAAAGTCCACTATCGTCTCGCTTAGGGCGGCTTTGATGCGCTCCATCTTCAACACCTTTTGTAGTGTCTCTTTTGTAACAAAAATGAATGTGTTAGTACCATCGACCAGGATGGCATGTCCCAGCACGGGACGCGTGAAGGCTGTTAGGAAGGCTGCTGGCGGAATGCTAACATTTGTGGGGTCACCCGAGTGACCCATGTTCTGATAAGTGTTTGTTGTCCTTAACCCGGATGAGCCCCTGCGATTTATTGATGGAGTCTCTCTATTGGCGTCAGTCTGGATCGTCTTGTGAAGAGGGATAACATAAACAACAGGCGGTGGTGGATGAGGGTTCTGGGCACCCGCGAGGAGTGCGGTCAGCGTACTTATAAGGGTACGAATATCAGCATTAGAGGCCTGAAGCTCCCTAATGGCGTTAGTTTGCTTAGTTGCCTTCGTTGTAGTAGAAATAACGACGGGGAGGTTGATTCTCTCCCTGGAAGTAGCATATTCCATGTCGTGGTTCTCAATAGTCGGGTTAACATTCTCTCCTTCCAAATGAGAAGAAGCTCTCGTGATTCGAATACGTCTTGCCATACTCGAAGAATGAAAAAGATGGTAGACAGATCACTCCCCAATGGAGTCACCAAAATATTATGGGGTTTAAGGTGATGTGTGTATGGGTGATCTGGTCTATGTCAAGTATGCCTAGGAACATGGAAGTTGGTGGTCGGAGGGTGAAGGACAAGCAATCTTAGGCAGCCGTCGTAAGGTGACAAATGTCTTTAAGACTCTAAAGGTTGATGAGAAACTCGAGGAGGGACTATTCTCTAGACTCTTTGTCTAGAGATTTGTGAGAATTGATTGCCCTCATAATGGTGCTAGGGGCCATTTTTTATAGATGAGGTCGAGTGGGGACCACATGCATGTCATTTACCACCGCATGCTAATCACGTGAGCACGCCTAAAATGTGGTCATGTGCCACATACTCAAAATGACTTAGGACTCGATTCAGGTGATTACTTTACGTACTCGCAACTAGTCGTGTCTTTGTGACATAGAGTAGTCGGATGACAAACTCAGCACAAAGGACCCTGAAGGAGAATTCTTGCCGCCGAGTTTCCCCGACGGTGGATCAAGACACGTGCAGTGGAGCACGGGCCGTCCACCATAGAGACCGGTGGGGGTCCCCTCAACTCGTCGTAGGGGCGAGTTGAGGTCCCTTCAACCCTCCGTGGGGGCGTGTCTCGACTCGCCACGTCGTGAGACTAACCCGACTCTTAAGAGATGGTTCGCGTCTTTTTACCCTTCTCCTCGAAAGGGGGCACATCCAAGGTGCCTAAGGAGGTCATACTCGTCGAGTAGTTCTCATATCTTGGTATAGTGTATCTTTGTCTTAATCTTACCAGACCACTGCCCCCAGATTGTTCTCAGGCAAGAAAAAGCCTTCGAGCATTTGTCACTTAACTCGAAGGCGAGACTCAACACTTGACACATGATCTCGAAATGGGCTCGCCACCCTTATAGGTCCAGACGCGGCCTTTACAAATGTATTCGTTATTATCTTATTTCAACCTTACCGTGCCATGTAGGCGTCACGTGAGTGTATTTAAACGCCACATGTTTAATATTGACACGTCACTCTCAATGACGCGGAGTTTCAATCATATTAAAATTGGAATTCATGGACCAAATTGTTAAAATGTAAATTACGGCAACCAAATTCACAATCAAGTCAAACTTGGAGGTATAAATGCAAAAACTATAGATGCATACTCGCGCGTCACTTTCCAACCCATTACACCCAACGACCCACCAGTTTCCCCAATAGAATATCGTCACTTTTTGCTTTCCCATTGATCAGTATCAAAATCCAGCGAACCAGGTCCAGAATCTCTCTCTTTCTCTCTCTCTCTCTCTGCGGGAGAGAAACTGAATACCGAGGGGTGAAATTAGCCTCGATCTCTACTCTGGGTACAATTTCCTTTAAGCGATTTCTCAGATGTCCTCATCCAAACCACCCTACTATGATGACCCTTTCTTTTCATCTTCTACCTCCACGACATTTGCCTCCCGCGCCAGAACGTCGTTCAATTCCAATTACGCCATCCGCCGCCCATGGAGCCAGCTCTTTCTTCCATTTTCAACCTTCAGTCGCCCTTACTCCTTCGGCGAAGCATCTCTCCGCATCAAGCATAATCTCAGCCACTTTCGCGTGAATTACGCTTGTATTGTCCTTTTCGTCCTCTTTCTCAGTCTCCTATGGCACCCGATCGCTATGATCGTCTTCTTGGCCGTTTTCATTGCCTGGTTCTTCCTCTACTTCTTTCGGGACGAGCCACTGGTGTTCTTCAACTACACAATTGATGATCGAGTGGTGCTTACTGTGCTTGGGGTGCTCACTATTGTCGCTCTGGTACTGACCCATGTGTGGCTGAACGTGTTGGTTTCAGTTCTAATAGGGGCTTTTCTTGTTGTGTTACACGCAGATTTTAGAGGCACTGAGGACTTGTATATGGACGAGCAAGAAGCTGTCGATGGAGGGTTGCTTTCGGTTGTTGGCAGTCCAATTCGAACCCCCTATGGCCGCATTTAGATGATTTTAATTTCCATGTCATTTCGGATGGGTTCGTTGAGCCGAGAATTGGGATTATTGCTTATTGTGCCAATCTGCTGAATGGTTTTGCTGCAATCAGCTCGGAATCAGAAGTGGTACTCTGGTAATATATTGTTTCAAAGCGAGATTACAAGAACTCGATGAGTGAGTAAAGAGTTTAACAGCTAGTCAGGTAGAAATTTGATTAGATTCAATCCCTTGGTTGATTTATTTCCTTATTAGCTACGGATTCTCTCTATTTTTGGGGTTCTTAATCTACATATCTTGTAGCGTTTATTGATTATGTATAGGTTCTTTCTTTTGTTAATCAAGATGGGATGAATGCTTTGGATTGGGGTATGACAGTTTTTTCCTCAGGTGTGATTTTTGAAGGTGTTTTAGCATTTTGCAATCTGGGGTGCATATCGATTAAGAATATAAATCTGTACTTTAAATGTAAATCATGTGTTTCGCAATTCCCATCTACAGTGCGTTTTGCAATTTGGGATCGATATTTGAATATTCTGGTGCTCATTTTGTTTCAAGTAATAACTAAATGATGCTCGTTTTCTTTTGATTTTGTCATCTTTGCTTTATGCTGTGATTGAATTTGAGTACTAGTCTTTACTGTACTTACCAGAGAATGGTAAGCGATCATCATCTGGTAAAAGGTTAAATATAATGCAAATCTGTGGTTGGCCATTACTGTACAATTACTGTAAGGTCGTCCACAGTCATATCAAGATCCTTTCATCTTTCATAGAGAGGTGTCCTTGAGTCTTTCAGCTTTGAAACTGGACTACTGTCAACACCAGATGTCCCTCTAACTGAATTTGCTTCTTTCACTGGAAAGCCTATGATGTGAAGATAAAGTTTGTAAAGAAAGTTTAAGCCAGAATTATTATTACCTAATCTATCCAAAGTCCATATACCTTTATCACAGTGCCTGTGTGAATGTTTCGGAGGACTTAGCTCAGGGGTTAGATGAAATCTCATACAACTCCTGTTTATCTTATTTACTGCCCGTTAACGTACACAAGTTATAATACAAACTAAAAAAATTTAGAGAAAATTACATATTACACTCTCGAACTTTACAGTTATTTATTACCTTAAACTTTTAATTTGATCATTTAAAAACCTCAACTTTACTTTTTCATCCAAAACTAACATTCTATCTATTTTTCACTAACTTCCGTTAAATCCTAAACGACACCGTTTTACTAAAGTCCAGACGGTGCTGTTTCTAGTCTCCCCTTTACCCAAAAAGCTCTCGACAATTTGGGAAAAGAGTGATACTAACCATGCCGAGAGTATAATAGGCCTCGACATTTCCGACGTCAGCACACTTCTTCAGGAACCGGTGAGCGGACTCAGACCAATTTCTGGCCCTGATTGCAAACGTTTCCGGTGAAGCCTTGGATGACACCAGCGAATGAAAAGCCTAATCCATTTAATCTTTTACAACTGCCACACATATTGAGCCACGTTAGGTTTGTGATAGCTACAATAAACCATACATTCGCATCGATACAGTTATAATAACTTTATGAAACTGCTTTTCACTGAAATGTCGGCGAGTTTTCCGGAATCATCATTTTCCGGTGATAATAGAACGGGAAAAATAAAAAAAACAGAGAGAGAAAAATTGGAGAATCAAACGAGGAGAAGGGGAGAAGGAACCGTTTTGGTGACATTGCATTGGCGCAAGCTTTTAAGGCAACACTAATTGATATGATTTTCTTGAAGAATTGGGGTCTTTTGCGTTTTCTTCCGGCTGATTTTTGGGTCTCACATATGCTGTCAAAGAGGGACTACAAACGGCACCGTTTTGGTTCTAACGGAAAGTAAGTGGAAATGGATGAAAGGTTAGTTTTGGCAGCCATTATTGCTAATCTCTATTTTTTTAAGAGGGGTCGTAGCATAACAGAATAAAGCCCATGAGGAGAAGAGAAAAGTCTGTGACCGTCCAGTCTGGAAAAACATAAAAAACACGCTCTGTAATTCAGCCAAAATGTCTGAGAGCTATTCCAACAGTTTGGGTCCTTTGTCAAAACAAAAGTTCCATCATTACATTTTCCAAACATTTTATGAACGTCGTGAAACATGTTAAAGCAATTCCAAGGAATAACAATTTTTGGAAAAACTATAAATTTGAACTTTGCAGTTGCTGTCAATTTTCTATGGTGGAAAATGAAATAAAATGATCAATAAATGAACCAAAACAACACTTAATTTAAAAAAACAAATCAACTTTCTTAAAACTCACAATTTCTAACTCATTTTCTTCTCTGAAAAGACAAATGCCATCGGATCATTTACTAATTGAAGGATTCGAGTAATACTTTTCACACAATATTAGGGTAAAATGGTCTTAGAATTATAAAAAATCGGATCAATTTTCCAAAATAACTTTTCTTTGGAGTCATCTTGGTTTTTAGTCGCCACACTTCAAAACTGAAGTACACAGGAAACCAGAAGCATAATCTATTTTGTAGAGATCTGTAAGCAAAAAATAATCTATTTGCAGAATAATGTTAATAATTTACTATTGAGTGGAATTATAGTACTACTGATACAATCAAGTTAAACAACTTGTGCGTTCGAATTACGTCGTGCTCGATTCGAGCAAATCGAGCACGGCGTTTAAAAAAAGAAAAAAGACTTCAAATACGTCGTTATCGATGAGAATAACAAATAACAATAAATTTTAAGGGAAAATGAAGTTTTTTAAAAAGAAAAAAATGAAGACACTTAACTAACTCTCCTTGAATAATCATATATGATGTGCCTAACCTGGTATCAATCATCCGCGAAACACAGCTTAGCTCAAACTCAGCTCCTCTATATCATTTTAAACATCAAAAACCCGGAAATAATGGTCTGCGGCAGGGTGAAGGAAATGAAGTGTTCAAGAGACTACCTTTCGAGCATAAGCGAGCATCATTATGAATTCCTTTGCCGATGATCCAATGGCAGCTGGAAATCGTTGGGACGTTGCGGCAGTTTGAAGCCACAAATCAACTAAACTATGAAGTGTCAATGCCGGAATCACTGGTTGCCCCAAACATCTAATCTCAACCTGTATCCACATAATATTTGAACCATAAACTGCATCACCCTCATTTGAAAAAAAAGAAGAAAATTTTCATAAATTAATGATGTGTCTATCGATCATTCATAATATCCAGACTGCCTATACACTATTTTCCGGAGGTTATGAACAACATTAGATGATTACGGCAGTTAGGAGATTAAAAAAAACATACTTCAGAGAAGTATTGTAGTTTTGGCAGTCGTTGAAAAGAATCTAGAAATGAAAAACACAAAGAACAAGAAGAAGAAGAATATATTCACTAACCTCAGATTCACTTCTGAGATCTAGTTTCGTCATTAGGTACTTCTGAATAAATGACACTGGTAAGTTTCCATCCCTGCCCACATAAATGAATTACATACATCATCAAATAGCTCCGGGAGGGGAGCTGTGTGTAATTATTGAAATAGAGGAGGTGTTCATGTAATTAAGCTAATTAAGCTAATTAAGCAAAATAAGACGGAGGTTGGTGTAATTTACTCTAAAAAATAATACATGCCAACTATATAGGATATAAACTGTCTTGGGTCATTTTGCAAAAGTTGTTCCATCCAATTCCAAATCGCTAAGCAGTTAAGGAGCTTCAATCCGTAGAATAAATCCCCAAGCATAAAATCGATTGAATTTATTTCCATTATTTTCAAAACTACGGACACCTGATGCTAAGAATAAACTCTGAATTCTTGTTTTCATCCAACTCTTGAGTTGTCAACAATGGGACCATATTTTACTCCCTCCATTCGTCTTAATATAATTGATATAGTTACATACTTGGTAGAAAATTAAATCCTATTTAGAATTGATCTGGGCCTTTGGATTGCTTTCAGAGACAACGTTTTGATCCATCTAGACGGATTGCTATTCAATCATCTAGGTACTTAACATTTTACCAAAAGAGAAAGCGATACTATAGCCAGAAATGAACTGAATGCAAGGTCAAAGGAACTCACTTTATTCTTAAGTACTTGGCAGGGATCTGCGGCAAGGGCATATCTCCTTCCCTGAAACCGATTATACTTAGATTAGAATATGCACAAAGTAAATCATCTATTCGTAATCAAGTACAATATTATAGTTAAGAGGTGTTTTTTTCTCACTGCTCTTCCGAAGCTATTAGGCACAACCATATTGGAGTAGCATGTCTTCGGTGTTCAGCACTAGAATTATCGAGCACAAATTGGAGTGAAATGCCTGATTCTGCAAAAGCAGTTTCTGTTTTCCGGCGAACTCGGCGCAACTTTTTTGGTCTTTCTATTTCTGAAGTTCCGGGATCGGGGGGGCTATTCTTTTCATCCTCAACTTTCAACTTGCGTTTTCTTTCCTTGTGTTTAGACTTAACCACTTGAGCTTCACCCTCAGTAACTCGAGGAGGTTCTATTTTAGCATCAACTCTGTGTGAATTAGACTTGAAAGACTTAGTCCTATTCGCAACTTCAACCAAGCAATTTAAAGGTTTCCAAAGATCCAATTTCCCTTCCACATGTTCAGGACTAATCTCTGCTTCTTTATTATGAATTTGTTGGCTGGGTTCAGCAGGAGAGAAGCTCTGGTAGCAAAATATAGTAGGTCAGAAAACATAATTAAGTTTATATGTAAGCTACTAAGAAATATATCAAATCATGAGCTGAAAAGGGAAGCACGAAAAAAAAAGTCCATTTTGACCCTTTACCTTCCTTTTAGTTTGTGTAAACTTGCTTGGCCTTTCAGGCGAGCTAGAGCTTTCTTGATGATCATCCGTCGAATCTTCTTCCTTTTTAACGCGTTTATCAATGGACTTGGGTCCACGGGAATTGGTAGCATTTCTCTCGGAAGCTATTGTCCTTCTTCCGGTTGTCGTGGCATATGTTGATACTTTGGGGGTGCTAACCACCAATGACGAAAGAGATCTCTCCTTTCTTCTAATGGGCAATGCCACTTCCATAACTTCGTGCCTTTTGACATTTTTTCTTTTCAAAGGGAAAATTTTGGCCCTCAAGTCTTGCAGATTGTGGTCTGGTCTGAAAATTAGACATCAAATAGTTAATCCAATCATTCATGGTTCACGCACAATAAACTTTCTTATAGTAGCTTCAGAAAGAACAATAGTTCTGTATTTCTGGCATCTGTAATCTCAGTTGTGATTTTATGAGTTCGAGGCAGCCAAGTTGTTTGCATACATATATGGAAAATATGTTAAAGCTATGAAGTCAAAGCTGCATTATTCCAACAATCGAAATACAATGATAAATCAACAAGAAGATACAAAATTATGTTCCCAATGGAAGAGACAAGAACCAGCAAGAAGAAGACCCATACTAAGACTGAGTTAAAGCTATTAAAGTTCACGTAAGAAATCTAAGATCAATTATCGTTTCCCAGATACAAGTGCTCTTTTTCTTGCAACTTTACCCACCATAATTACTTTATTTCGCCATGTGTTCTGCCAATTTTTGGGGGAAAAAAGACACAGAGACAGACAGATACAAGAGGGGGAAAAACTCCATAATACTTCTGCTGCAACCCGTAATTCCTCTATCTTAGCCATGTATATATTGAAGCTACAAAGTGAATGACAATAATTAAAGAGAAACCATGTGATGTGTGCAAGCACGATTCGACTAAACTATTAGTAGGAAACTTGTGGAGAACTGAATCAAATACTTTTTACTAGCCGCTTTTCATTCACCTCTACAACCTCCAACGTAGTGGACAAGCAAAGTTCGGAATAGTCTGCCCATTGCTTCTCATAATTCGACAAATCCTTGTTATCGTGAAAGACTATAAAACTATTAAAAGACATCATATACACATGAATTATCTTAATAATAAGTTCTAATGGCCTCGTGAATGTTCAATACGATAAAAGCATCTTATGTGCATCCCCAAATAAGAAACTTAAGCACCAACTGGATCGATGCAAACCATTTGCTCAACATGATGTTAACATTGGACGGGATTGTATAGGATGGCATTACAAAGTAAAAATCTGACCTTAATTTCTCCAATGGAACACATCCTAGATCAATATTGCAAACTGGACAGCATTCTATTTCTTCATCTGAAATCATATCAAATATGCACTTCCTGCAGACTGGATTAAGATAATTCAGTCAGAAAAAATCATGTATCCAAAGTCATATCAAGGAGGAACAAGTAGAGGTGATAGGATCAATAGAGCAATAGAAAAGTCATTCAACAAGCACTCAATCACATTCTATGCTGCAGCAATTAACTTTTCAAACTCAATGACAGAGATGAGGAAGAAGGGTGAAAATAACTTAAGAGAAAGACAACAAAGAAAAAATTCTTTTCTTCCACTTGACGCCAAAATTGCTCCCGTTCAGACCTCGACCAAAAATTGGTTTCTGAAAGAAGTGTGAAAAGAAGTATCTAGCAAGAGAATTAAATGTTAAACAACAATATCATGAGAGAGAGTCATTAAAATCGTCGACTGCAAGAAAGACTAAAATCTATTTTCGGACTTTAAAATTTATTTTCAGACAAGTGTACCATTAAGATGGGGTGCTACATGAAAAGTGAATTGAAATATTTAGACATCCAACTCGAAAGGATCTTCAATTGTGCATGCCCGTGAAAATGGAAGATCGCAGAAAGAAAAGACACTAACTAATCGTACCCCAATAAGTGCTTGAATCAATGAAAAGCCGAACCAAGCCAAACCCATACAAGAAAATGCAAAACAAAAAGAACCCAGAAGACAAACTACACAAAATTCTTAAAAATAATCTACAAAGACTCTAAATTTTGCCCCCAATTAGTGCTTGATACGACAGACTCACACGTATGAAGGCATTCAGAAATTGTAGTTGCTTCTCTCAATAGCTTCTTGCAAAGCGGACAAGTCATGCATGCCGAAATCGTATCCCTCCTCACTTTAGCTACTTGATTCGCCATCATCACAAACCCAAACTCAGCTATGGCTTCAAGCTCACCCACGTATACTAACTCTGCATGCTTCCACCATATGTTTACTCGCAAATTCAACGTCCACTTCCCCAAATAATAACCTGCATTAAACTCATAAACACACATATTGCAACCACAATACAATAACAAAACCGATAAAAAAGATTATGGAAAATCAGAGAAAAAATTGCGTGCATATAGAGTAGGAAAACATGCCTATCGATCGATCTGGGGAGAAAAGGTGATAACTTTTGGGAAAGAAAATCAAATGGGGTCGAGTAATTTGGGGGAATTTGACGTGGGTTTTGATTGAATTCGAGAGAGAGAGGTTGTAAATTATTGATCTGGAATCGATGTGAGGCTCTCTCTTCGTCGCATAGAGTCTGAAGTTGAACAAGAGTTGTTTTTTTTAGTAAATTAAATGCTTTTATTTCTCGTTAATTATTATTATAAGTTTTTTAAGAAATTATAAAAGACAGGTTCAATTCCATCGGCTATGAGACTATATCCATAACTACGAGACTTAGTTGTTGATAGTGTGAACCGTAGGTGCGCTGTTTATTAACATGAGCACTGGGTTACGTGTATGCGACTGCGAGTTGATGCGAGTTTGGTGCTTGTGTGTGGTCAAGTGCATTTTAGCGATCCTCCGGCTGTACTTATGTCTTTACTCGTTTTTTTTAGTTGAATAAAATTCACTTTTAATCCATAATTTTATATCAATTTAATACAGATTCTATGGTCTTTAATTTCTCAATCAAATTCTTTAAATTTGACTCCACAAATTGTTTAATAAATTTGTAATTATTTATATGGTATTGTTAGAAAACATAAAAGTTATTGTGAATCAATAAAAGATATTACCCCGAAAAGAATAAAACATTGTTGGAGATAATTAGATTGAGGCGTGGCGAGTCATTGTCCTTAAAATCAATTCCGCGCCCTCATGAGAAGTATCCCGGCACATCAAAGGTCCACTATGCGTCCGGCCTCTAGGATTCAATAGCCTAAAGCTTTTGTTATTATACGCATGCACTTGTGATAGAGGAACCACTGAAATTATTCACCATATCCAACATAGAGATTTGAGGAGGGATGTTAATGGGGGTGAGGCGGGGCGGGACGACTTCCCCCATCCCCACCCTCACTTTAATATGTTAACTCCATCTCCGCCCCATTCCCTATTTACAGGGATACGGGTCGAGAATGGGGAATCCCCACTAGGATTGGGTTACTCACGGATGCCCCACGGGTTTTTCATCTTCCTTTAAACTTGATTTTTATGTGTAAAACTTCTCAACGATAGCCTTTGACGATAACAAACGTAAAGATTGTGATAATAAATTAATGGTGATAAAAGAAGCAATTGAGACAATTTATGAAAAAAAAAATATGAATCATCCTATTTAACAGTTAAAATAGTTAGCGTAGTATGGAATTAACAAAAATAATGTTAGGTTGTGTTGTGACATAGAGTTATTTTTTAATATAATACAATTTAAAAAAATATATATATGTGAAACATAAATGAGGCGGGTAACGGGATAGTGACTATTATATTCATCTCTGCCACATAACTGCGTGGGGCTATTTGTGATTACCCGAACCCGTCCTGTTACTCATTTCTCCACCAAAATCCCAACATATTATTAGGTCCCCGCGGCTTCAGAGACCACCTGTGATTTTGACATCTCTAAATTTGAGAAAATTGATTTAGAGAAAACTCATATATGATTTACTCACACAAAAAGAAAAAGGTGCTTATATAAAATTCAACATGTATAACCGTTAGAAATAATAAAATTGTATATTAAAAATATAAAATAGAAAATTAAATACATTTGTAACTTCCAAATATAAATAACAATTTATCTCTTTCTTTTAATTTGTAACACACTAATTATAATTTTACGATATTTTATTAAAAAAACATTTTATACATTTTTGAATTATGATTAATTTATTTATCAGGAAATAGATTTTAAGATAGTTTAGCTGGCTGAAATATGATGGTAGGGTGTTTGTTAAATACTTGAAACAAAAGGTGTGAGAAATTTTTGTTTTTTCTTTTACAATGAAAAATTAGGTACATGTTTGAACCTTTGTACTCTCCTCTTTGTGATGATCTCCCGTTCTTGAAATGTCGGTTCCTGTTCTGAAAGTGACTATCTCACGTTCTCAAGATGTTGATTCCCATTCCAGAGGCGATGATCCCCCGTTCTTGTGATGTCAGTTTCTCATTCTGGAGGTGATGATCTCCCATTCTCGAGATGTCAGTTCCCGTTCTGGAGGCGATGATCTCCCGTTCTTGAGATGTCGGTTCCTATTCTGGAGGCGATGATCTCCCGTTCTCGAGATGTCGGTTCCTATTATGGAGGCGATGATATCTCGTTCTCGAGATGTTTCGTGACTTCAGTCAATCATTCATTTTTTTTCTCGACGCTTCTCATGAGTCCTGGGTGACTCCCTTTTGTTCCACGTGGCAGTGAAGTATTTTTTACTTGTTCATTTGCCCCCCCATTGCGCTTCGGCGAAGTTCGTCAAAGTGCAATGAATGCTTCCAACATATGTCTGATTTTGGTAGCTTTGATTCTCTTCTTTTTTATAGACTCTTCGGTCTAGATCCTGCATGTGTCATGTGAGATTTTGCTTATTCATTCTGAGAGAAAGACCATAGGTTCAAATAAAGAATCATGGTCCCATTTTGGCCTTGGGTTTCAAGATCATCTGCTGAGTTTCAAGAAATATTTCATCTTTGCTTTCTTCAGTTGTTTCCATTATGAATTATTTGAGCATCGTCTGATCCGTTTAAAAATGGATATCTCAGTTTTGAAATTTCTGATTTCCTCCTGAGAACGATATTTATGGACACTCTCAAGGATTTTAGGCTACTTTCATGGAGTCATGGTCCAATTTTGATTTTCTACGGGCTCATCGATAGAGTTTCCCCTGTTTCTTCATTTTTTATTTTTCTTCTCTCGTACGATAAGATCTGTAACATGAATATTGTACAAGAATAATATAATAATTGAAATAAGTAAGGAGTGAGTGTACCATTTCATAATTTTATTGTAAGAGCTTGAGTTTGACACCCCACTTCTATTGGTAGAATTTTTTTCGTTTTTCTTGCTACAGACTTATTGGTAGAGTTTCTCCCGTTTCCTTATTTTCTTTTTCTGTTTTCAATTTTTCCTTCCCTTTCTTGCTTCTTTTTCCTTTACTCCTGCTGTCTTTTGCTTAGCTTCGTTCTTTAGCTCTTCTTTTTTTCCCTTCTTTACTCAGCTATTCTTTTCTCAGTGTTTCTTTTACTGAGATGAAGGTCTTTCCTAAACTTATTTTCTTTTCTGTTCTGAAATTCTTTTCTCAACTTCTTTTCTTTTTTGTTTTGAAGATATTCCCGTTCTTAAGACATTTCCTCTTCCGTTCTCCAAACTTTCCCGTTCTGAAGATGTTTCCTTTTCCATTCTTCAGACTTTCTCTTTCTGAAAACATTTCATTTTCTGTTCTGAAGACATTTCTTTTTTCGTTCTCCAGACTTTCCTTTTTCGTTCTCCCGACTTTCCTTTTTCGTTCTCCAGACTTTCTCGTTATGAATTCATTTAATTTTCCATTCCATACTTTTTCGTTCTAAAGACATTTCCTTTTTATGTGTTGAAGACATTTCCTTTTCCGTTCTTCAGACTTTCCTTTTCCATTCTCCAGATTTTCCCATTCTGAAGACATTTAATTTTTCGTCCCAGACTTTCCCTTTCTGAAGACATTTCTTTTTCTGTTCTGAAGACATTTCTTTTTCTGTTCTGAAGACATTTCTTTTTTTCGTTCTGAAGAGATTTCTTTTTTCCTTGGTATTTCTGCTTCGATCAATGAGAATCACTTTGTTTGCACAATTTTTCTTCTATTGAACTCTCATTTTTATTGTACTTTAATCTTTCCTCAAAGGCTCTAGCAAAATGTTGGAGGTCAAGACCTGTTCTTGTACCAACTTCAAGTTGTTAATGAAAATCCGTGCTCAGATACTTTAGAAATTTTTGCCTCCCAGTTCTCTTGGAAATAGCTGTTTTCTTTTATAAAATTGGTTCCCGAGGATAAGACTTTAATTTCTTTATGAAAAACATGCTTCCTCAAAAACTTAGGTTCAAGTAAAGAACTATGGCCTTGCCTTTATTTTGAAATAAGGAATTTACAAATTGACATTTTCTTTTGAGAACAATGTCCGTAGACATTCCCAAGGACATAGGCTCATTCCGTGGAACCATGGCCATGTTTTGATTTCCTTATGAGAACGGCGTACATAGACGCTCCCAAAGACTTAGGCTCCTTCCATGGAACCATGACCCCATTTTAATTTCCTTCTGATAACAGCGTACGCAGACGCTCCCAAGGACTTAGGCTGCTTTCGTGGAACCATGTCCCCGTTTTAATTTCTTTTTTAGAATGGCGTACGCAGACACTCCCAAAAACTTAGGCTCCTTCCGTGGAACCATGGCCCCATTTTAATTTTCTTCTGAAAACAGCGTATGCAGACGCTCCCAAGGACTTAGGCTTCTTCTGTGGAACCATGGCCATGTTTTAATTTCCTTCTAAGAACGGCGTACGCAGACGCTCCTAAAGACTTAGGCTTCTTCCGTGGAACCATGACCCTATTTTAATTTTATTCTAAGAACGGCGTACGTAGACACACCCAATGACTTAGGCTCCTTTCGTGAAACCATGACTCTGTTTTAATTTCCTTCTAAGAACGGCGTACGCACACGCTCCCAAGGACTTAGGCTCTTTCCGTGGAACCATGGCCCTGTTTTAATTTTCTTCTAAGAGTAGGACTTATGAACTGCCGCTCCCAAGAACTTACACCCTGTAGGACTTATGAATTACTCCTTCCTAGGACTTATTCCCATAGTTCTATTGTTGAAGAAGAGAGAGTTGACAACCTACACGTTATCACGCCATAAGTTTTGATTGAGAGCTCCAAATCAAATTCTGTAAGATTCTTCTAAAAGTTGATTTTCATTTATATGCTGCCGATAGTATATAACCCTCCATGTAATTAGCCTCAATTGGCGTTGAATAATTTTTAAATCTGTCTGTTATACATAATCTATCTTCTTGAATAACCTTCATGAAAATTATTATAACTCTTGTTCGGAAGCTCTGAATCAAGTTCTGCAAAAATTTTCAAGTAGTAGATATCTATATCTTTTTAAAGGCATATAATATGCTATGTAAGTCTATACAATTAGAAAATAAATTAAATTTGAAAGACATGATTAAATTTACTTTCCTGTACGAAGACTATCATACTTTGATATGGAACTCAACTTGAATTTCGTAAGATTCTCCATGAAGCATACTCTCACATCCTTATGATTATGCGACTCGCCATGTAATTTTGCTTCCAACTTTTTTCGTTTTAGTTTCCATTTCTGTTCTCGTTGTCGCTTCCATTGTTAAGACATTTCTGTTCACATCATCACGACGTCTCTGTTCCCGTAGTCAGGATGTCTCCGTTCTCGTTGTTTATTCATCTTTTATTTTCCTGCACTCATAAATTCATTTTGAATGACTGAATTTGCTTAAGTTGTAGATTTTCATTTTTTTTCTTCTCATTCTAAAACATTTAAACGTAGTCTCATTGGTTTTCCCATTCTGAAACGTTTAAGTGGCAACTTTCTTGACTTTCCCTTCCTAAGAAGTTTGAATGTGATCTTCTTTGCTTAGTTTTTTACTCTGGAGTTTTTGTTCTGAAATTCCTTCATAACTTTTTTTTCTTTTCTAACAACTTTCTTTTCTATGTTGAAATAGACGATCCCATTATACGTATTCCCGTTCAGACCCAGAAGAAATGGATGTGCTAGAAATGGAAATCAGAGACTGGGAAGTGAGAATACCTAGTGGGATTTTAGGAGAAGACAAGGGAGATGATGTGGATGGCTGAGAGGAACTACGCGGAGAGGTGGAGCTTGGATATCTTCCGGGACAAAGACAATGTTGATTTTCCATCTCGGATCTAGGAGATCGTCCCAATCCCGTCCATGAATGTTGAACGTAACTATGATATTCTCCCTTGACTCCTGGGAAAAATAAGGGGGTTTGTTCCTTTTATTATCAATAAAGACAAATTAGTAGAAAGAAATTTTAGTAAAGATAAACAAGAAAATGAAAAAACAAAAAGAAAAGAAATAAGAACTGGAGCTCCGACGACTTACCATAGACTCCCCATCTACGGGGAATCGTCCAGTGGCCATCACCGCCCCAGTTCTCTCCTATCTGGAGAACATCCCGTTTCTAGCCTTTGTCCCCTTTTAGGATTACGGTGATCATTTTTTTTCAGCACCAGGGCGATGGGCTAGATAGCAACACTCAGACTCGGCATGCTTGATGATGTAGCACGGCCTAAGTTCATCTACTCCTAAATCTAAACCATGCCTTTTATTCAAGGCTTCAAAACCAAGTAAAATCCTATACGAGATTGGGGGTAAACTGTGATGGAGATAATTTACAGATGTGGAAGAATTCCTGAAAGAAAAGGGAGAAGGAAGCTTAAGGCCCAAAGCCATGTACATGAGGCTTAAGGTTATTTGTATGGAGGACTACAGGGATGGCCTACGGCCCCATTTTCACCTAAATCACACACTACGCCAGAGGGAAAGGCGTCGTAGTGGGAATCTAGAAGATGTCCTAACTCAGCCTGATTTCTAACCAAAGGTTCTGGGGGATTAAACTTAGAAGTATCGCCTTGCGCCATAGATGAAGGAGAAGGGATTTCAGACAATAAAATCAAGAAGAAGAAGATAATAAGGGATAATATCTTACCACAAAAAAGTGAAGGTAGGAAGAAGTAAAACAAGAGAATCCTTAAACAGGCTTCGGGTTAAAAAAAGGAAGAAGAAAATGAAACGCGCTCTTTGATTTTTTTTTTAAAACGAGAATCCGAAAGGATTTTTTTAAAGGACGTGACTGACAAGATAGAACCGTCACCTACGTCAACTAATGGCATGGCGAAAACTGGGAAAAGGAGCAGATATAAAGCACGCGTCGCCCAAAACAATTGAAAATGGGAAACGAAGAGCCATCATAGGAAAAACATGTGCCTCCCTTGATTTAATTAACTGTTATATATATTTGTTTGTTATCCCTAAAGAAGTGCATGTTCCTGAGAGAAGATAAGATGATCTTTGACAATGCACATGCAAATCAAGAACTCTTCATCATTACACATCAATAAGTGAAATCTATTGATTGTAATCGGGGGCAAATGAACAGGGAAAAAACCACCCAAGACACGTGTAAAGAAATAAAGAATCCTAAAATAACGTGTGGACCATGAACATGGCAAGATTGTGGGCTAAATGGGAAAGAACGCAGAAGCGGGAGACCTCGTCAGAGCAAGAAAAAATGCTAAAGTGGGAGACCTCGTCAGAACGGAAAGAACGTTGAAGCTGGAGACATCGTCAGAACGGGAAGAACGATGAAATAGGAGACCTCGTCAGAACATTGAAGCGGGAGAACTCGTCAGAGTGAGAAAGAACACTGAAGGGGAAACCTTGTCAGAACGGTAAAGAACACTGAAGCGAAAACCTCATCAGAGTAAGAAAGAACGCTGAAGCGGGAGATCTCGTCAGAACGGGAAAGAACGTTGAAGTGGAAGACCTCGTCAGAACAAGAAAGAACGTTGAAGGAGGAGATCTCGTCAGAGCAAGAAAGAGCATACAAGAGGGAGACCTTGTCAGAACCATAAAGGAAGGAAAAGAAGAAGAACGGAGACAAACGAAAAGACTCAAAATGACAGACAAACGACAGTGATTAATTGAGTAAAACTGAAAATACTCGGATGATACAGATTGACAGACCACCAAGTGGTTATGGCTGATTGGCTTAAAGCCATAAGAAATCGCCAAGTGGTCGTGATTGATTGACGGCTGAGCGAGACAGAAAAGAAAAAAGAGCCATACGTAGCAGAATATTCCCACGAATGGTGTGATCCCTAGCATAATGAGTGCTTTTTTTATATTATTATTTTAATTTACTCATGGGATTCGGGAAGTGTATATAAATGTCAATGTACTAGAGGAAATGGGGCAATACAACTCTGACCCTGAGATTCTCCCATTCTTCTCTTATTCTTAAATTCTCCTCCATTTTTTTATTGACACTTATAAAAATTAGGCATTACCGTTATTCTCCTGACCAAACCGAAAAAATTATTTACAGTATTAATACATTATGTATATTTCTAATAATGGATTTCAATAAAATAATGTTTTGAACGGTTTCAATACAATAATGATTACTAATCTATTGCATTCATATTTTCAAATTCTCATTTATAAAATTTGCCAAGAATCTAAAAAGACACATTATTCTAATAAATTTAAATTGAATTAAAGACCCTTAATTAATTATCTAACTCATAGCTTAAACAACGATTTCTATTGTCTACTAATTTATATATTAATTATTGAACTTTTCAATAATTAATAGTTTTATTATTATTTTTATATATTCATTAAATATGTAAATTTGGACATCGAAAAATGGTGTCAAGTTAAATATGACACTTGACGTAGTTTGAAGTGACCTAACTTTATATATATATATATATATATATATATATATTTATATATATAAGATTTGAAAGTATTATAATAGAGAATAAGTAGATGGTGTTCCTCTGCAGTTGGTGTCTAACTACATAGGAGAAGTCGGATCCCAGTCGTCCAAGGAGATTTGGACAGCTGGGGATCAAATATTAAAAAAAATTATTTTTTACTTTTTCTCTAAGTCAAGTTTTATCTGATCTGAACAGTTGAATCAAATCGGACGATTCAAATTCGTCTAACCGTCGTGTCTGTCGTTGGAACCCAACCACAAACAATCCTAATCAAGAATAAGTATCATCCACCCTCGACCAAACTTTTATTCACTCTTTGGCGATCCTTCCTCTTTCACCACCTCGTTTGTCTTGTTGACCGGCAGCGTAATTCAGTTCAAGACATATTTTCTACGCTGCAACTACTACTACTTCTGTACGAAAATTAGATACGTAATTTTTGGCTCGTGTTCCTCTCATTTTCCCCCTTCTCCAAAATATATTTCTGATTGAATTTCAAATTTTCTTTTTGTGTCCGTTGAACAAGTAAAAGATACTTCACTATCACGTAGGACAAAAGGGACTCACCTAGGACTCATGAGAAGCATCGAGAAAGCAGAAATGAATGATTGATTGAAGTCACGAAACATCTCGAGAACGGGAAATCATCGCCTCCAGAACATGAATCGACATCTCGAGAATGGGAGATCATTGCCTCCAGAACGTGAAACCTACATCATAAGAACGGGGGATCATCACCTCTGGAATGAGAACCGACATCTCGAGAATGATAGATCATTGCTTCCAGAATGGGAACCGACATCTCAAGTACAGGAGATCATTGCCTCCAGAATGGGAACCGATATCTCAAGAACGGGAGATCATCACTTTCAGAACAGGAACCGACATCTCGAGAACATGGAATCATTACCTCCTGGATATGACAGAACATCATAACGGAAATGAGTGTTCAGACAGTCAAATGGTTGTAATTGATTTGCCCGAACCATGAGAAATCATCAAGTGGCTATGTCTAATTGAGTTACTGATGACAAAACAGCTGAAAAGAATGGGCAAAGTAAATGATCCCACGCCTTGAAAGTAATCCTATCACCTGAAAGCATAAGGGATGTGAGCATTCCCTTTTTATTATCATTATTATTGTAAAACCTATAAGTACAAGCTCATGTAAAATAAAGGAGGAGAGAAGACCTAAGCAAACTTCAACTAAAGGCATTGTCATTCCTCTATTCTCTCATCAACAACTATGTAAAATCCTTGACACAAGCGAATATCAACGATCTTCCCGTGATTTTTCTTCCCTTTAAGGGGTTTTCACATAAATGATGATGTCTTTATTCTCTTTTTCTCTCTTCAAATTATGATCTTTATTATTTGTTCGTAAAGGATTTTCCATACCGAAAAAATCATTTACATTTTGATGGTTTCATTGAGAGTGAGAGAAAAACTCAAGAAATCCCTCCTAAAAAGCCAAAACCCACATGAAACGCTATGTCAACAAAGAAAGCCGGAGCAACAATGACAACAGGTTGGAAGCAGAGATGGGGACGACAACAAGTACAAAACTGGAAACAGAATAGAAAACGGTAAACTCGCTCATTGCATATTTTATTGACTTATTTCTATTACATCAATATCGACTTCTAAAAAAAAGAGAGGAAGGAGATTAGAAAAGAGATCCATTTGAAGGAAGGAGGAGTTAGAAAAAAATCAGAGTGGATAAGAAAATAAGAGCTCAAAAAGCTCATATCAGAAAAACTCATAAAACTCATACCAGAAAAGCTTATAAAGCTTAGATCAGAAAAGCTTAGAGAGCTCAAAAATCTCAGAAGAGCTCGTAAAGCTTAGATTCGAAAAACTCAGAGAGCTCAGAAAATTTAGAAAAGCTCATAAAGCTCAGATAAGAAAAGCTCATAAAAAAGCTTCAGAAAAGTTGAAGTCAGAACTTTAGAAAAATTGAAGTCAGAGTTTCAGAAAAATCAAAATCAGAGCTTCGAAATGAAAAAGTTGAAGTTCAGATCAGAGAAGCTTCAGCTCTTCAGAAAATGAAAAGTTAGAGTGTTAGAACTTCAGAACAAAAATCTGAGTGAGTGTTATGTCGAGGCGCACTCGTTTGAGGAGTACTATTATTGGGGATGTACCCTTGGAAGAAAGGAACGCCCATCTGAGACACGAGGCCCTAAGTTCTTCCCAGGCGATTTTGAGTCTTTCTCCTAATTCCGGTGAGACTCCTGATGCTCTTATTTCCTCTTCAACTATTCCCCTTGCTCCCGTTTCTCCAGCGGATGCTTCCTAGCAATGGTCATCTTCTAGTCCACCCCATCCTCAGTCGGATTAGGTGCCCGTCCATTCTTCTGATACTCAGGGAGGAGAGGAGGACCCTTCTTTGTGGAGTTGGAGAAACTTCCGCGGGGTTCCACAAGTTCCCTCTTCTGTCAACTTCCTCAACGACCCCCGTTCTGCACACATTATACTTCATAGGGTTCAGTCTGATACAGACATGGCCACTACTCGGGGCATCTCAATAAGAAATCAGCTCTGCTCGCTCACTCACTGTTTAATGAAGATATACTCATTCATTTTCTGACTTTCTTTACTCGCTATTCTCTTTTGCTGGCTAAGCGTTTTGGTTTTCTCTTAATCTTTTCTGTAGGCCATCATTTTTCATAACAGCCTTCAAGAGCACTTTCTTGCCAATGAGCATATTGTTGCCCAATGAAAGAGGGAGATTGAGAGTTGTCATGGGGTCCTTGAGACTTAGAAGGCTAAAATTGAGTGGCTCACGACGTGGGAAGCCAAACTTCATGGCATGGTTGAGGATTTAGCCCAATGGGCGGCAGCTGCAGCGACAGAATTCTCCAAGCTTGAAGATTCCTTGAAGGCCACCAATGAAGCGCTTGAAGATACTTAGAGGTGTCAGACTACTTCCTATGAGAACCTGAAGATCGTGGAAGATAGGTTGGCTACTGCTGAGGTGGCTCGGGAGGAAGCCGAGTGGAGAGAGAGAGAGACCGAAGACATCTACTAGGCTTTGTTCGACAAAGCTAAGAAGAAGGTTAATCTGGCGGGCTACAAGGATGGGAAGGAAAACCTCCCTCCCAAAGTTTCTCTTGAGGATGCTCCCACTGTCGAAGATGCTTCAATTCCCGTAACTGAAGATTCTGCCATTCCTGTCGCTGAAGACTCCACCATTCCTATTGCTGATGATGATGTTGCCAACCCTCCTACTGCTGAAGTTGCTTGTATCGACGAGTCTTAGCTTTCCTTCTGCAATTTATTCTTTTTTCTTCTTCTTTTTTTGTAATCTCCTTTTTTATCAATGAAAGGTCTTTCCTTCTTGGCGTGTTTCATTAGTTTAGTATTTTATACTTAGCAAGATTTGAGTGAGTGAAGTAGAACTTAGGAATCCCGTGCTTCCAACATTTTTCAACCAAATATATTTTTCAAATATTTTGAAGAATTATTATTTAGTAACTTAGTCACATAGCAATTATTCTAAATAGTAATTATTCTAAACAACACAAAGCAATTAGTATTTTATACTTAGCAAGATTAGATTTCAAACTTCAAAGCATTAATTCAAATCATTCTAAACAACAATTTCTAAGTTTCAAAATGTAAATTTCTTTTTGCTCACAGTGATTTTTCTGCTTTCTTAGTTATTTCCCGTTCAGGGCGGATGAGTCTTTTCTGCTTCCATTGTGTTTCGTTTCTTTGCTTTCCACATTTTAGAGAGAATTTTTTTCTGCTCTCAAAGGCTTAAGCTTCTAGGTCGCCGAATTTTTTTTAGTTTCGATTTTTTAGAGAGTAGGTGTAACACCACAACTAAACTTGCATTTAATTATGTGTTTACTTGATAATTGTTGCATCAAATTGTCATGATTATTGATTTAATGTTTAATATGAATTAATTAAATATTTTACAGAGGAATACTCCGAGTTACCCTAACGACTCAAATGTTCCTAAGTTTAATTTTAAGTGATTTTTTTGATTTCTAACCATTGTTTATCTATGTTGATAAATAATGAGTAAATTGATTATTTGAGTATGTAAATAGTTTTTCTAAGAAAAGAATAAGAAATTTAATGGCAAGGAATCAGATTTTGGATGACCCTTATGCTAACCTCATGGTTCATTCTAAATGATCATTCGACCAAATTTTAAGTTGGTTGACCGTGTACTATATATAGCTATTTTCTTAACTGTTTCCATTAGCCAAAACAATATTTTTATCATGCAATTAGATTTAAATTTGCTGTGCACAATATTTAATTAGAAAGTGAGATTTCACCTTCCCAAGCAAAAACTTGGTTGTGCTAAGATCCTCTTTGCGTATGATCTCTCATATTTTCCCATTATTTCATAAGCCAAAGCATTTGTGATTTAGAGTTAGACTCTTTTATTTCCCCTTCTATCTCCAACCAAATCAATTTTTTGTTTGAAATTTAAAAACCGTTTCAAAGTCTCTTTTCTTATCACTTCAAAAAAAAATAGCGAGTTGGCAATCTCTAATCTCCTAAAGATTTGCCAACAATTCGACCTTCGCTTTAACCATAATTGCTAATTATATTTAAAGACCTTTAACGTAGCCGACTTTGGCACGTTGAGAAAGAAAAAAAATAGCATTTAGTTCCCTTTGTGCCCCACCTTGCTTCCACCGCCCACACAAAGCTCCTTAGAAAAGTCTTCAATTTTGTTTAACTCCCTCACTAACAACGCCACTTCCAATTAGGAGACCTTGTTTGGTTCTCCCTTTATCTTTCCATCAACAGCAGTAGTATCTAAGTCTCTTTTACTATGTGAGACGAGAATGGAAAATCAATGTGTTGAGAGAGTTCAAGTTTTACGCAAGACATACAGGTTAGTCAAAATCCCAAGTCTTTTATCAATTTTTCTCAGTTTGATTCTTGAGGGTTAAGTACTATAATATGAACTTATACTAAGAGAACACAAATAATCAATTGAGGTTAGCACAAACCCAAAGTTAGGTCTTTTATGCTTTTAGTGTGATTCCTCAAAGTTTAACGTTTTATCACATGAAAAATATATTATTTCTAGCAATTTCTTCTTGAATGATTCAATTTGTAGAGATAATGTATTCTTGGAAGTCTAAAGTCTTTAACTTTCTTATTCTTACTTTTATTGGAGTGTTTAAGGATGAAACAATGAAGGATAAATGAATTTGATATTTTTAGCTTTAAATTATGAAATCGAACCTTGATTAGTTATTATTTCAATAGGTGAGTTCAGGTTTTATGATTTTAAACACATGTGTGATAAATTGCCTAGTCCTATTAATTATTTAAGTTTGTTTTAATGATTTCTTGCGTGCATGAGTTAATGGGTTAAAGTTAGTTTTCATTATTGTATGATATTTTATTTGTATCAAAAAACTTCTTTTCAAGTACTATACCTAACATGAACAAAGAAAAGATTTTAAGCATAGTTTTTCAAAAACGGTATTTTCTGACAGCTTGTGAAATAAGTAGAATTTCTCTATACAAATGAACTCATCTGAATCTGAAACTTTTGCAGCAAGATTTTAAGTTATGGATCTATATATTCTTAAAATTTCAGAAATTTTCGACATGTTTTGATATGTCTAATTATTTTTCAATTAATAGAGTCTGCTGTAATTTTTCTTAAAACTAGCAGCAAGAGGTTTTAGAAATTCTACGGATTTGTTTTGGGTACATTCAACCTAAGAATTTATATTAAAGTTTTTTTTAACGTTGTAAATATGACAGCTAAGCTTCGATGTTAATGAATATCTTTTGACTAATGAAAATGTATGAGAAAGTTATGTTTTACCGAAAGAGTCATCAAAACTATATACGTGATGTTTAGTTTCGTGGAATCATCTTGAACTTATCATGCATATAGATGTTAGTTTGAATTGAACATACTACCATCACTAATGTATGTAATGTTAGAGGTGAAAAAAAAGACTTTATAATGAGGTTTGCTTGATATGAATATTTTTATGTTAGTTTCGTGAAAGATTAAAGAGTGTGTTATGAAGTGATGATAACTCCATTTCAAGTTTTCTTTTAGTTGATTTCAAGAGATATTTTGGGCTTTATTCTTGATTAAAGACTCAGTTTTCACTCTCTACCTTATATATCTTAAACAATTAAGTTTGTACTTTGTCTTCAATAACTATTTGAAATTTATATAATATTTTAAGGTGTAAAACTTAATAGTTTTAAAACTTTGAGCGTTGCCAACTCGAAGCGATCTCTATTCATTTGAATTGCTAAGGACGTCAGATAAATAGAATTTTATGCATACATTATTGCTTGTCATACTCAGAAAAAAATCATGAATGAATTGGATGTTGTTATGTTCTTGATGTTTTCTTACATGTAAACCTCATCTATGTGATGACTTCCTTATGTTATTGAATGCTTAATTGTATGTGAATGGTGTTTGTTATGATAATGGATGATTATATGTGCGAACACTTACACATTATGGTTTATAATATGAATATAATTAATAATAAATAAATATCTAAAAGACTAAGTGTATGCTTATGCCATGAAATGGGTAAGTGGGAAATGGAACATGGGGGACCGGTGGACCCGGTAATGTTTAATGTTAATGTTAATAAATGATCATTTGAGTTGTTCAGTGATGATCGTTTGACTTGTCCAGCGATACAATGTGAATGCATGATTATTTGGTTTGTCCGTCGATGCTACCAAGGGTCCGATAGTTGAAACGATTTATGTAATAATGGCTTACTTCATCTGATTGGCTAAACATTACACGAGTGAGCTCGCGAGTAAGGTAAAGAAAAGAATGCAATGAAAATTATAAAGAAAAGAATATGACAAAATTTACTTGAAAAGAATGTAATACCAATGAGCATAATTAACGCATTATAACGATTTATAAAGTATGTGTCAAACACAAATGATTTAACTGGATTGGGATACGCATGCGTTTGTTATGTATGTGTAAAATTTAGCTTATTGAGTATAACTCACCCCGTTTTACTATTAAATATTTAGATGATGAATGATGGTGATGAATGCCAAGATTCTGGTTAGACGTTCTGGTACGAGTCGAGAAATTTAATTTAATTAGTTGAGTAAATTACTATTTTGAAGTTGATTTTAAATTTATTATTTATGAAAGATCTTCGAAATATGATTTAAGCTTAAGGATGTTTTGTTTATAAATTCATAATCTTTCACTAGAAAAGTGTTTTGAGTTTTTCTATAATAAATGTGTTGTTCCATTCAAAACCACAAATCATGAATTGATTTAAAAAAATTACCTAGCCGCCGCGTTATTATTTTAAAAATTATTGAAGTAATCTCAGTTGGCCTTCGGGGTGTTACAGTAGGCGTTCCCGCTCTCAAGGTTTTAGGCTTTCAAACCATCCACCTGATTTCTATTTTAGAGAGTAGTTTTTGTTTCGCTCTCGATGACTTAGGTTTTTATGCTATGGTCATTACTCAATTTTCAACATTTTTAAGAGAAGGTTTCTCCCACTCTCAAGAGCTTAAACTTCTAGGTCGCCGACATTTTTTCCACATTTTAGAAAGAAGGTTTCTCCCACTCTCAAGGGCTTAGGCTTCTAGGCTTTCGGCCTTTTTTCCACATTTTAGAGAGAGTTTTTCCTGCTCTCAAGAGCTTAGGCTTCTAGGCCGCCCACATTTTTTCAAATTTTAGAGAGAATATTTTTCCCGCTCTCAAGGGCTTAGGCTTCTAGGTCGCTGACTTTTTTCTTTTCCAATTTCTTTTTAGGCAAGGGTTTTTCTCGTAAAAATCTGATGTCAATTCCTTCCTTCTTTCTCACACCCAAAAACATGAGAGAAATTGTATATTAACAATTTAAACGAAGTATTTCTTAAGGTAAATGGCGTTCTAGGGTTTATCCAATTCTTCTCATTTCTCTGTCATGAGGTGATAGTAGCCACTTCCGCCTACTGTTTTGATGATGAAACGACCTTCCCAAGACGGACCAAACTTTCTTTCTCTTCTAAAACTAGGCTTTCCTTTTCTGATTGTAATTAGCTATTTGCACGAGTGTCGTTTCCCTTTTCTTCTTCTAACAAATCAAGACTTTCTTTCATGAGTTATTCGTTCTGTAGTTTTGTCAGTTCTGATCTGAGAGTTGGATTCCTATTTCCACTAGTATAACCGTTTTTGTTCCGTAGGCTGAAGAAAATGGTGTTTCGTCTGTCGCCTCTCTAGGAGTTGTTCAGTATGCCCTACTACTGCTAGTAATTCTTCTACCCATTTTCCCTTTGCTGACTCTAGGTGTTTCTTTATGTTGTCAAGTATGATTCAGTTTGATCTTTCAGCGTGTCCGTTTCCTTGTGGGTAGTAGGTTGTACAGAATCAATTGGTAATTTGCAGGTCTTCACAAAAGTCCTTACCATCTTTCCAGTGAATTGAAGTCCGTTGTCAGATACTAATACTCGAAGAATTCCGTATATGCACACTATATTCTTCCACAGGAATCTCCTTACTTCTTCTTCACGAATCCTAGCAAAGACTTCTGCCTCAATCCACTTGGTGAAGTAGTCAATGTCAACTAGCAGGAAGTTTTTTTGAGCGGGTACCATGAGGAGTGGTCCGAGGATGTCAAGAGCCCACTGCATGAATGTCCAAGGACTTGTCACGATGTTGAGTTCTCCTGTGGCTAATTTTATTACAGGGGCAAATCGTTGACACTTGTCGTACTTCTTTGCATATTGCTTAGCATCCCGATGCATTTTCGACCAATAATACCCTTCATTCAATATTTTGTGGGCTAGAGACATGTCCCTGGTATGATTTTCGCACACCCCTCCGTGCTTCTGCTAACACGTATTCGGCTTCCTTTTCTTTTAGGCACTTTAGATACGGCCTTGAATAAGACAGCTTATACAATAAATCGTCGATTATACAGTACATGACACTTTGTTGCTGAATCTTCCTAGCATGAAGTTTATCTCGGGTAGAATCCCTTCTTTTAGGCAACATATTACGTCTTCCTACCAGCTCGGTTCCATCCCAGTTTTCACCTCTACTACCTCTTCGGCTGCGAAGCTTGGCTTTTCTAGAAACTCAACTGGTATACTTCTTTTTTGCGGGATTTGTAGTGAGGACCCCAAATTAGCCAACGCGTCCGCGCGCCCGTTTTTCGCTCTTAGGATATGGTGGATTTTGAAACTATTTAGTTGCTTGAGCAGTCCCTTTGCCTGTTGTAGGTAACTAATCATTCTTTCGTCCTTTTTCGTGAACTCCCTTATTACCTGCTTTACTACCAACATTGAATCACAAAAGATTTTTATTTTGTTTACCTCTAATTCCCGTAATAGAGTGATTCCTGCTATCAAGGCTTCATATCCAACTTCATTGTTTGAGGCGTTGAATCCAAATGAGATGAAGTGTTTGAGTGTTTCACCAAATGGAGTTCATAGTACCGCTCCGGCTCCTTTATTGTTTGAGGCTCCGTCAACGTATAATTCTCAGGTCCCGTTTTTGATTACTCGTTGTCTGCTTTCTGATTCTTCCTTGGCATTAAACATAAAGTCTGCCATAAAATCGGCTAAGGCTTGCCCTTTAATTAATCTTCTCGGTTCGTAATGGATCTCATATTAGCTTAACTCGATTGCCCACTTTGTCATTCTTCCGCTTATTTCAGGTGAATGCATGAGACTTTTAATTGACGAATCTGTCAGTACCTTTACGATGTGTGCCTAAAGTATGATCTTAGTTTCCTTACGGCTACTACAACAACCAATATTAATTTTTCCATCCTTTTGTACCAGGTCTGGGCTGCCACCAGACTTTTATTGATGAAGTATACCAGGTTCTGCTTCCTTTCTTCTTCTCTAATCAGAACAGCACTGACGGCGGTATGTGAGATGACTATGTATAAGTACAAAGGTTCCTCCTTCTTTGGTTTTGACAATAATGATGGAGTTTTCAAGTACTCTTTTATCTTGCTAAGAGTTTCCTCACACTCGTCATCCCATCCATTGGCTGAATTCTTCCTTAGCTCTACAAAGAATGGCTAAACTTGTCGGCTGATCTTAACGGAATCTATTCAAAGCCGCAAACCTTCTCGTTAAGCCTTGTATTTCCTTCTGATTTCGTAGGGATTTCATCTCCATTATGGCTTTTATTTGATCTAGGTTGACCTCAATTCTTCACTGTGTGACTAAGTGGCCAAGGAATTTTCCAGCCGCCACTCTGAAGGTGCAGTTTTTTGGATTCAACTTCATCGATTCTTAGGATGGAAAAGGCCTCACAAAGGTTTTTTATGCGATCTTTGCGCTCTCGACTTTTCACCAGCATGTTATCTATATAAACTTCCATGGTTTTTCCAATCTGCTCTTGGAAGATTAGATGTATCAACCTTTGGTAGGTTTCACCTACATTTTTAAACCAAAAGTCATTACCTTATGATAAAAACTACCATGTCTAGTTATGAAAGATGATTTCTCCTTGTCAGGCTGGAACATTTTCACTTGGTTGTATCTTGAAAAGGCGTTCGTGAAGCTCAGAAGTTTGTGTCCTGAGGTGGCATCCGCCATCTGATCTATTCTGGGTAACAGATATTCGTCTTTCGGGCAAGCGTTGTTCAGATCTGTGAAGTCCACACAAATCCTTCCTTTACAGCTTTTCTTTTTTATCAAGTCTTAGAGATGATAAAAAATAAACTTTGGATGAAAAGACTGACCTCACTTACGAGGGAGCCAAACCACGCGCATAAGGATAAATATTGCTCATTCCACAGGAGAAATGGACATTTTACAAAAGACTTCTTCCAGTTGAAGGACTATGTGGAGGAACTAGTGAAAGAATGATACCTTAATCAATTCATGAAGAAGGAGAAACCACAGTGAGAAGCTGAAAGAGAAACCCATGATGGGGAAAAATGGATAACGGGAAGCAGTCACTCCGAATAGTCGACATCATCATCTTTTTAATTGAACTAGATGGGACTACGAGAAAAGAAAGGAAAGTGTACAACAAAAATTCTATTGGAAGGAAGCTGGAAACAGGAAGGCACCGCCAACGAAAGCAGGAATCCCCCACTCATTTTCGACGACACGGGCTTGGAACATGACAAGCGTCATAACGACGCCCCTGTCATCTCAATACAAGTAGGAAATTATCTACTGAGAAGGGTGTTGATTGACGATGGTAGTGCCGTCAATATTCTCTATCGATTAACACTCAAAAAAAAGTCTATGGGGGAACGACAATTACAAGGTCTACCATAACCATTGGTGGGCTTAAATGGGGTTGTGAGCTACTCAGAAAGATTGATCAACCTCTCAGTTAGTGCAAAACCATTTAATTACCTCACCGAATTCGTGGTGCTTGACACGTCGTCCCCATACAACTTTATTTTGGGGAGAACCTGGTTACATAAAATGAAGGCAGTACCATCCACCTACTACTAAATGCTGAAATATCCGTCCCCTGAAGGAATCAAAACAATAAAATTAGGAGATCCAGCTACCGCCAAGATCTACAATGTAACCACATTGGAATCAGTGAGGAAACAGAAGACGGGAAAAGCGGAAGAAAAGTTGGTGGAGGGAGATGAGAAATAACAATCACATAAGGATGCACATGTGGGTCCTAGGTACGAGGCAGGAGAAGAAATTGAACCTATTTGCTTAGATGAAGAAACATAGAAAATTATGAATATTGGGGCCCACTTGGAGGAAATGGAGAAGGAAATGTTGACTGACTTTCTACGGAGAAACAATGACATTTTTGCAACCACCACTCAGGAGATATCAGGTATACCGGAAAATATAATCCGTCATAAACTAAATATTGACTCTTCAGTTAAACCAGTGAAGCAGCGAAAAAGGAGTTTCGCACCAGAAAGAAACATGGTCATTAAAGAAAAGTTGACAAACTACTAAAAGTGGATTTCATCAAGGAGGTAGATTTTTGAGATAGTCAACAGGATGTAGACCTTATCTCTAGGATGGATGTCATCCGCGAGTCTCCTTCGAGCGACAGTTCTGTTCCGCTTGGTGTCTCCCCGCTCATCTTCTTTTTTTGTTCTCTGATTCTGTTTTATGCCTGCACTTGAGCTCCGCTCTTCTTTCTTTGACTCATTAATCCGTTGTCATGTTTGTTTTAATAAACTTCTTTTTTCTTCTTTCAATGTGATGTATGCTTGCGTCCTTTGGAAAGTCTCTGTTATGGTCAAGGGCTCTATCTTTGATAAATCTTCAAAGAAGACTGATTCCAGATCCAACCCTCGTCTAAAGGAAAGTCTCGCCACTTTGTCGTCATAACTTTCCACCTTGGCCATTTCCTCCTTGAATCTGCAGGTGTATTCCCGAAGTGTTTCTTTTTCCTTTTGAGCAGATATCATCAGAAGGTAGTCTGAGTCCTCCATTACTGCCTGGTAAGTAGAGTACTGTACCAAGAAGGCAGTGGACATGACAATAAATTTAGTAATGGATTAAGCAGGGAGAGAGTAATACCATTTGACTGCAGTCATGTCTAGACTTATGGGGAATATCCTACACATCAATGTGTTTTCATGTTGGTATAGCGCTATGACTTTCTTGAACCGTCCGAGATTATCTACAGGGTCAGACTTCCCTTCATAACATTTGGATTTAGGCGCCACGAACTTCCTCAGAATCGGGGCGGCTATAATTTCTGGACATAATGGAGTTCTGGTGAGTGATTCTAGGTCAGTTTTACTTGTGTTTCCTAGGATACTCAGTTCTTTCCATCATCTCTTCCATGACAGCTTCCATCATGACTTTTGGTGGGCGAATTTATCCCGCCTCCTCCTTTTCGTGTTCCTTGGATTGAACAACATCGCCTTCATATTGTACACTCCTAATGTTTTCATTGTCACCTTCTCGTCTGACTTCGCTTCCTTCTTGGCAGTTCTCCCTTCCCTCAAGGTTAGTGTGCTGGCTGACTTCTGCCCGTGTCTGTGTAAGGTCTCGTTGCAGTGTAATGATCTATTCCTGCATCATCTGACATGCGTGGTGTAGTGTTTCAGCGTTTCGCTGTTCCATTTCTTGCATTCGGCTTAGGATGGTCCGAAGCATCTCAGTTGGGGGAGCAGGGTGATTGGCTTGTTCATCCCCGTTCCCATTCCCTTCGTTGAGGGAGGTGTTTGACCTGGTTCGAGGCATGGTTTGATTTTCTAGAGGGTATCTTTGAGATTATTTCACTTCTTTCAATGAAAACACCAAAATGTAAAAGATTTTTTTGGTTTGTTCAGGAGAATATCAGTAATGCCTAATTTTTATAAGTGTTAGTCAGAGAAAAGAGAGGAGAATTTAAGAGTAAGAGAAAAATGGGAGAATCTCAGGGTCAGAGTTGTATTGCCCTCTTTCTTGCTCTGATGAGATCTCCCGCTTCAACTTTCGTTCTTGTTCTAGCGAGGTCTCCCGTTTCAGCGTTCTTCCCCTTTTTCTGATGAGATCTCCTACTTCACCGTTCTTTCTTGCTGTGACAAGCTCTCCGTCTTCAGAGTTCTTTCTTGTTTTGACGAGTTCTCCTGTTTCAGCGTTCTTCCCGTTCTGACGATGTCCCCCGCTTCAACGTTCTTTCCATTCTAACGTGGTCTCTCGCTTCAGTGTTCTTTCTTGCTCTGACAAGGCCTCCGCTTCTGCGTTCTTTTCCGCTTCTGCATTCTTTCCCGCTTAGCCCCCAATCTTGCCATGTCCGTGATCCCCGCGTCCTTTCAAGGTTCGTTCTTTTTGTACACGTGTCTTGGATGATTTTTCCCCTATTTAAATACATTATCAAATTAAATCAAGAAAAATGTAAATACATTTCTTCTTTGACGTGAAATTACATATTAAATGTATGGTTTTCACATAAATTACTGTAGTATAATTTTAAATGATGTAGTTTATTCAAATAATCTTATCATATATAAAGTTAATATGGACACCTCCTATTATGTGTCACATGTGTTCGTATCTAGCTTTACCATGTATGATAACACATAATCATTAATTATATGACTAATGAAATTATTATATTAAAAATGTTATTTTAGATGTGTTTAATAGAAAGAAAACTAAAAATGAGGCACATAAATTGCAACGTGCATATGCATTTTTCTAAATAAAATAAAGAAAGCAGAGTTACAACTATTCATACTTAATCCACATAAAACACCGTATAATGGCGTAAGACGTAACGATTATCAAAAATTACTTGACAAAAAAAGTAATATCAAAGAATTTTGATGATATTATAAATGTTTATATTTTGAATGTTGTGTCTTAGAAAATTTAATATTAATTTAGCATTAAAGAAAGTAAGAAGATGCATATGAAACTAAATTATTAAATAATTACTGTAAAGTAATTTGAAAATAAATAAAGAAACCCTATTAATATTTTTAGTATTGATTTTAAAGTTTTCTTTCACGTTTGGCGATTTTCATTGTCCAATGTCCATTATTTGATAACTATATCTAATTCCACACTGAATGTCTCTTAAAATACAAAGTTCTACATTGATTTTTTAATTAATTGCCATCATTATTTATGAAAACGGTAAGTTTAGAAGCTTAGAGGTCACTTTCCAAACCTCTTGTTAAAGTTAAATTTGAAACAAAATCTTATTTTTATTCTTTTTAGCCATATTTTCTTAGGGATATGAAATGATAAAAATTTATATTAACATAAGAAAATTTCTTTAGACAACAAAATAAAAGGGATTGAAAAATGTAAAGAAATAGCATATGTGAGCACTGAACTATTGTATTCAAGATAAATTAGTAGCTGAAAAGATTGCATAAAAAATAATTAGTTATTTTAAGTATGATATATAAAAGAAAACAATCATGAATAAGTTGCAAACAAATCATATATGAGTTACTAAATTAAGCTGTTGGAGGAAGTTGGTGAGATATAAGAAAAGAGATAGCGATACAACTACTTACACAACCTATATGATAATATGGAGTTTAATATGAGAGCTAGGAAATGAAAAAAATAGATATTTAATAGAAAATCTTAAAAAATTGAATGTATTTTAACTACGTTTATTCTTTTTTATTTAAAGTATATTTTTCTATCAATTATGTAGTATCACATGCATAGCACGAATATTTAACCATTTTTCTTATAATTAAATTATCATGTTAATTTAGAGTAATTAAGTTAAAATACAATGTTAATCATATACCACTCATATCTTTTATGATCTTTGACACCCACTTGAGATTCTACTACTCAGGTATAGTAGGAACATTATCATTTAAACTAGTTGAAATTTATCTACTAAAGTTAGTTGTATAACTCAGCGTGATGTGTTTGTTCAATAGGAATTCTGTTATCTTTCGAGATCTGAAGTTAGTGATATGCATCTCTCATGTTTATAATACTGATGATATGTGGCTTTGATCCGAAGCAAGCGATGAAAAATTCTCTGTTTCTAGTGCTTATGAGGTCCTTTTGGGTTCCCCTCCCCCTATTGTTTTTTGGTGTAATTAAGTATGGTTTTCAAGGTGTATCCTAAAATATAGCTTTTTGGTTAGCTTGCACGAAAAGACTAGCCACTAAAGAAAATGTCCTTAAATGGAATATATATGCTAGTCCTGATTGTTTATTTTATGTTGATGGGGTGGGAAATGTTGATAAGTTGTTTTGTTGTTGTTCGCCCCTCCAACAAATTTGGAGGATTCTAATTTTGAGTAAGCTAGACTTATAGTTTGTTCATAGAAGTTGGGAGAATTTGTTGATTTGGTTGAAGTTTCAGAGTAAGGGTAAGAGTCTGAGATTGTTTTTACTCAAACTTTCTTTTAATATTTTTATCTATCTTGTATGGGTCGAAAGGAACTGTAGATATTTTGATGGAGCTACACAGGATAATGATACTATTTTACTTTGTACAGACTATTAGGGAGAAATTGTGGCATATTAAATTTTCTAGAACTGATTTAAATGTTAGATTACAGTATCTATGAGGTCATAGTACCACGTAAGCACTAGAAATGGAGAATTTTTCATCGTTTGCTTCGGACGAAAGTCACATATCATCGTTTGCTTCGTGGCATACTAAATTCCCTAGAACTAATTATTGGATTTGGACATCGGGATTAATGTCCTCCATCTTTTAATATTTTGATGGAAGGCGTTTTTTATTAGTTCGTGGTGGGTGTTCGAATTAGTTTTGCTAGTTTTTTTCAAGTGTAGTTGGCTTTGTTTATACTTGGGTATGTTCGATGTATATTATAAAGTTTGTTAGTTGCATATATTTGCATTTTAACCAAAAAATGAAATCTTAATTTTCATCCAAACATTTTTACAACATGTCGACACAATTGAATTGCATAAAAATGTTGAAATCCTAATTTAAGGTATAATTGATTCTAATATCAATTAAATTACTTATGTACCCTCGTTAATATTTAGGAGAAAATGATAAATATTTTGTACTGTTTATTATTAATATTTCATATTGTTGTCTTCAAATGAAAAGATTTGGTGCTGTGTCGTGTTATGTTTTGTGAAAGAGATGAAGAAATGTGTATTAATTTTAAGAAAATAACATAATATGATTTGAAATTATATTAATTTAATTTAATTTAAATTAATTTTATTAAATTTTGTCTAATATTATTAATTTAATTAAGTTTTAATCAAATTAAAATTATTAAAATTTTAGCTCAAAATATTTTTAACATAATATAACTAAAAGGCATTTTAAGTAACTTTCAATAATTTACACAAATTTACAACAAAAATCAACCTATATTATATATGACAATACTAATTAATTGTCACTCATCATTTTAAATATTACGATGTGCAACTAAACATAACCATCATACTTTATTATAAATTCAATAGTCATCAATTCAACTATAATAGCCATTTTAGATAATAAGAACCAAACGTGTCTAGGCCCATATAATTATTGGATTTGGACATTCGGATTAAAGTCCTCTCCAATTATGAAAAAACGAGAGTACATGATTTTGAAACTCCGTGAAGGCTCAAACCATCTTGGAAAAAAAACAAAAAGTCACATATAATTTTGTAACTCCATGATAAACTTATCTAGTCCATTGAGGATTGAGCCAACGACCTTTATCAGCTCAATATAATCCTCTATTGTTGGATCTTCAACAAAAGGTGACCCAACTATGAAAATCAAACTTCAAAGTTATTTCTACTTTAGAGTTTTACTTTCCAAAAGCATAATTCCTATTGTGGTAAGCAACTTTGTTATTCTGGGTGTATTTGATATAAGATTGCTGGTAAATGATTTTTGAGATAAGATTATTGAAATATGATTGTGGAAAAATATATGTTCAGAAAATTCATATTACTTTGTTTGTCACATGTGAGATTGTTACGATTTAATGATGAGATTGTTAAATTACTTGTTTGTTTCGATAAAATGTGTTGTAACGTGCATGTGACGTGGAGCGGCAATTGAAAAAAAATCATTTTTGAAGAAAACAAATTCAGAGTCGCCGCTAATCAATTTAGGATCTGATTGGTCACCCAATTTTAACCCAAAAATTTTGGTCTATGAAAACTTAAAGTTGATTCAGGAGCCATTAAGTGTGGGGAAGGTGTTAGCAACCCACAACACTCATTATTAAAATAGTTATCAAATTCAATGAAATGCTATCTAAATTATATTAGAAAAATAAATAAATAAAAGGTGAAAGAATTTTATTTTTGAAATGTCCCATTAGGTATGCCTTGTGTCATAAAATGAAACAAGATAAATGACACTTAATGAGTGGTTCCAGGACCACTGAAAAGTAATTTTTTTTAAATCAAAATATTATTGGAGTTACTCTCGATATCCCAAAAATAACTTCTCAACTCGGTAGTTCGAGAAATTTGGTATCCCAAAAATTTCAATGTCCGTCATCGGAATTTTTTTAGTGAAAATTAAATAATAAAATTAACAAAATTTAAATCTAACTGTTATGCTTTTAATTTATGAACGTTAATTCTGATGAAAAACAAATAAAACAATAATCACAGTACAATCATGATGATATGACAATAGTACATAAATAAATAATAAGAGATAACAATTATAAAGAAAAAGAAAGAATAATGGAAAGAAAGGTTAGAGATGGTAAAAATGTATGATAAATTTTTAAAAAAAATGTAGGGTGAAAATAAGGAAACAATATGTGTAACAAGTAAAAAGATATATATAAACAAAATAAATTAAAACAAACAACAATATCTACTAATAAAAGAAAGTGGAAAAATAAATAACAAAAAAGGAAAAAGAAATAAAACACAAAAAANATTTTTTAAAGAATATATATATAATTATTTCATAAATAAATTAGTAATAAATATTTTATGTGTAAATAAATTAATCTATGAAAAGTGCTTAAATTTATACATAATTGGCATAAACATACTACTCTTTACTACATAGTCTACTAATTAGCATTTTTTCTTTTCTTCTCTCATTACTAATCAAATAGTAAATGAATGATCATGGATGGTAACTAGTTCAAACAAGTGTCACTAAACAAAAATAAGTAAAACTTTCAAAATAGAATATTTTTTGTTTAGGATATAAATATACCTTCTTTTTTTATTTTAGACTACTTAGTTACTAATTACCATTTTTCCTTTCTTCCTCCATTACTAGGAATGATCATAGATGGTAACTAATTCAAACAAGTGTCACTAAAATAGCAACAAGATCTAAAAAAGAAAAGACTTATGAGAACATTAAAAAAATTTTAAAGCTTAAATATTTGCATAACTTCATATAAATTTTTAACTCTATATTTTATACATTTTTATGTATGAAAAATTATCATAGAAGATTTTTGCTACAATGTACACTTTCAACTCATTAAAAAGTTGACTCACATTGAGTTAATTTATACCCCTCAAAGGCTTTATCCCCATCCTCATTTATTGAGTTGTTAACAAAGATATCTCATTATCAAGTTTGAAGAAAAATCATAACTCAAGATTAAGAGTACAAAAATGAAGAAAATGAACAAACACTTCTATTTTTTGTTTATGGAAAAGGAAACAAAGCATATAAACTATATGAGTATGAAGGAGAAAGAATGAAGAACAATGAACCATACATCTTATTAGTAGAGGTGCAAGAAAAATTTAAACTACATTAAAAAAATGAGAGAAGAGGAATATAAATGAAAACTCTATTTCTTTCTCTCTTAAAAAATCTATCATATTTCTTACACACTCTCTCTTAAAAGACCTCCATTTCTCTCTCTAAAAAATTCTTCTTCTCTTTCTCACTCCAAAAAGTCTCCTCTCAAGTGAAATTATGGTTTCACATTTTTTTTAGTCTTCATGCTCCCATTTTTATTTTTTTAGTCCTTGAACTTTTTTTCTTATATTTTTAGTCCATTGTCTATTTATCAATTTTAGACATTGGGCTTTTTTTATTTTTCAAAAATCACACATTGTCTTAGACTAGTAAATAGGCTAATAAAAATGTGCATATTTAAATTATTGGACTAGACAAAATATGGTATTTACAGTTGCCCCCTTTTGTTCACACTTCTAAACTTAGAAGGTGTACAAATGTTAGATACGTATTTTGATCGGCATGAGAAAATATTATATGGATAAGGGGAATAGAAACCTCGACTGATTCGAGCTCTATGAAATGATAGAAATGTGAAAAGGACCTGGATAGACGCAACCTTCGACCTCGGCGCAATTCGAGTTCAATTTAACCGATATATGAAAAATGGACTTGAAATAGACACAGGTTTCGACCTCAACTCAATTCAGGTTCGATATAATCATATTAATTGAAACGGACCAGGCACTGACAATGGGCTTCGACCGCAACAAAGTCGGGTTCGATATAACTGAAGATATTTGAAAAGAAATGGACCTGGAACAGTCTTCGATCTCGACTCAATTCAGGTTCAATTTAACCAAATATTTGAAATGGACCAGGTGCTGACACTGGGCTTCGACTGCGGCAAAGTTGAGTTCAATTTGACCAAATATATTTGAAAGGGAAAAGGACCTTAATAGGCTTCAACTTCGACTCGATTTGGGTTTGATTTAAATGGATATTTTGAAATGGAACAGGTTATAACTGTAACAAAGTCGGGTTCGATGTAACCAAAGATATTTGAAAGGGAAATGGACCAGGCTTCGACCTCGACTAGGTTCGATTTAACTGAATATTTTGAAATGGACCAGACGCTGGCATCGAGTTTCAACCACGACAAAGTCGGGCCTGATTTAACCAAGATATTTGAAAGGGAAACAAACCTGGAACAAGCTTCAACCTCGACTCAATTCAGGTTCGATTTAACCAGATATTTTGAAATAGACCAGGCGCTGACACCGGGTTTTGACCGCGACAAAGTTGGGTTCGATTTAACCAAAGATATTTGAAAGGGAAACGTACTTGGAACAGGCTTCGACCTCAATTAATTCGGGTTCGATTTAAGCAAATATTTTTAAATGGACTGGGCGTTGACACCAAGCGTCAACCTTGACAAAGTCGGGTTCGATTTAACCAAAGACATTTGAAAGAGAAACGGACATGGATAGACGCAAGCTTCGACCTCGACTCGATTCGGGTTCGATTTAACTAGATTAATTAAAATAGACCAGGCGGTGACACTGGGCTTCGACCGTGACAAAATTGAGTTCGATTTAACCAAAGATATTTGAAAAGGAAACGGACCTAGAACAAGCTTCGACCTTGACTCAATTCGGGTTCAATTTAACCAGATATTTTGAAATGGACCAGGCGCTGACACCGGGCTTCGACCATGACAAAGTCAGGATCGATTTAATCAAATATATTTGAAAGGGAAATGGACCTGGAATAGGCTTTGACCTCGACTCAATTTGAGTTTTGGTTTAACTAGATATTTTGAAATGGACCAAGCGCTGACACCAGGTATCGATCGCGACAGTTCGATTTAATCAAAGATATTTAAAAGGGAAACGGACCTGGAACAAGCTTCGACCTCGACTTAATTTGGGTTCGATTTAACTGGATATTTTGAAATGGATCAGGCGCTGACACCGGGCTTTGACTACGACAAAGTCTTGTTCAATTTAACCATAGATATTTGAAAGAGAAATAGACCTGGAACAGGTTTCGACCTTGACTCAATTTGTGTTCAATTTAACTGCATTAATAGATGTTGAAGTTGATTTATGCAAGTCCCATGTAACAACAAAAGCTAGATTAATGCAAGCTTTAAATGTGAAAATTCATGCGTGGATTTAGAAAGAATATCACTAAATGATTCATGCACTTGACTTGTATCAAAACAACTAATGTGATGCATGTCTACGATTGCAAGATAATGATTTTGAATGCATGATATGTATGATTGCGAACATTTATAAGAAATTATTTGAAGATTTTTGGAAGTTAACTAACGTGGCCTTTGATTTTAAATGGATGCTCTTGATGGTTTAAAACCGAAGCAACTAGTATGATGCATGTTTATGAAATTCTCGACTTATATTGGAAGTGGGATGATCATGATAATGTGAACAATATGCATGACTGTGAGCATTTAAGATAATCTTATGATGATTTTTTTAAATGGGTCATTGTAGTCACCTCTATCATCCTTTTGAACAGTCGTTTGGACTAGGATCATGGATTGTCATGAGATATTGAGCATATGATAGAGAAAATGGTGTACCCTTTGTATTAGATCATGCCCCAGTATTCAGCTTTTTACCAATGGTAGAAAAACAAATTATTTCCCCTTTGTTCGTCTGATTCTCTTCACTTGTATATATCATATTGTTTTGTAGCTACATTCCCCTTCTTGTTCATGGCGTCTTTTCAGTAAACTTAAAACCTTCTTTTATATATACATGTTGACATTTGTTCCTCCTTTTTTCTTTAACCAATGATGCCCTTTCAAGTTTTCACCATTACCTGAAACTCTTTTTAGTGACTTTTCAGATTTTCACCATGCCCTCAAACTCCTTTTTGTGCCAAAAGTCATGCTCTTAAGTAAATTCAAGAGTAATTTGCAATTTCATCTACATGCTCTAAATGTTGGAGGAAAGAAATGGAGAAAGTAAGAATGATAGAGTGAATATTGTGAATAAAGACTTTTTATTGACAAAGAATTGATAAACAAGGATTTGAAGATATTATGAGAAAATAAATTGTGGAATAAGATTTTCTCAGTTTCAGAACAACTCTTTTGAGAATTAAAGCATTTCATATACTTCTTTTCTCGCTTATAGTGATCATCATTTCCTTCTTTTATTTTTCCTTTTTCCTTTTTGTTCTTTTTGTTCTTTTAATAAGTAATGTCTTGCTTATGACAAATATATATTGAGGTCTTAATTTATTTAAAGTTATACTCTTATTGTAGATAGATCTTCTTTGTCTGCAGAGGACTTTCAGTTGGGTTGTAATGTAGGTTAGGATTTTTAGGTTGCCAAAAGAAAGGATATCAAAGGCTCAAAACTCATCTTAAAATGATATGTCTAAACCAATGATCCGTTCAGAATTCTGCCAAATAAATACGGCCCCCAGTGTGGATTTTGACATTTTGTCATGAGAAACCAAAATGAATAGTTGTACATGAACTTTTTATAACAAATTACCCCCGTATGGAAAAAAATGCATTTAGAATTTGTGTTGAACAAATTTCCCCTAAAGTAAGAGGACAGTAAAAAAATCACAAGGCTCACTTGGCTGACCCTTTTTTTTTACATTTGCTATATTTTTTTGTTGATTTTTTTTGCCTTTGTCTTTTTCTTTTGCGCCAGTTTGAGAAAGTTTTCACCTTTTCAGACATATATATTGACAAAAATAATAATTTCCCAATGTAGGGAGTGATCATTAGCTGGGTGTCATGAAATGAAGATTCTTTTTAGGCTCAATTGGGCTTGCAATGGATAAAAGTGTTTGGAATTGCAGAAAGAATGCGTCTCCATCATTTCCAATCAGAAGTAAATTCAACAAGAACATGACCTGAGATAAGGATAACACCATTTTCAATGTCTTTATTCACAAAAAGAAGATTATTTTCACTTTTATTCGTCTCTTCACTGAAAATAACACCATGAAAAATTTGATACTACTGATGCGTTTATTCTCAAAATCATTATTCTTAATCTGGGTTAGTTTATTGGGTGAATTGAAAGAAATGAGAGAGATGCAAGAATATGACGTCAATAAATGAAGAACTAGAAATACACTTATTAACTTTGAAATGAGCATAAATGCAAATAGGATAAAAAACTAGAATTGAAAGTAGGAGACGACTATAAATAGATGAAACACGATGAGAAGATGTATGTCAAAATTTTCTCAGATATTGAGTAGAGCTTTGAGGAATTTGTCATTAGCTCGTCACTCTTGAAGGTCCCTAAGAAGCAATGGCAATTCAATGGTACCTCAATTATTGAACTTATAGTCATGACAACAATGATATGTGAAAACATCGATATATTGCAACCATTAAAACATCCACCGCATCAAGTTGTTCCATCATCACATGAAAAGATACGTTCCACGAAATTTACCATGGCATTCTCATGCTCTGGTGGAGAGTTGGGGCTAGTTATTAGTTGTCATCATCTTCTTGAATTTCTTGAAGTTTAGCCAACCGACTTTGATTAACATCTGAACTCTAGCTTCCAATATTGTGCATTTTTTAGTCGAATGTCTCATTGCCCTTACATGATAATCACATCGAGTAGTTGGATTGTGGTGGCTGAAGAGGCTTGTAAATGACCGGCACCAACTGGTTATTCTATATTAATTATGGTGATAATTCTGTATAGGACATCAGAATTGGTCGTATTGGATGAACTGTTGGTTATTCCTATTTTCCCTTTGAGGTTGGTCAACTCGACCAACATTTTGCGGGTGAGTTGGTGGTCTCAGATAAGATCTTAGGTTATTTCGAAATGTTGGTTCTTGGGAATGATATTTGCATGGCACTAAAGGGGTATTCGCCACACATGATGTCGCGAATTTAGGTCATTCAATGTACTTAGAAAGGAACGATCCAGGGACTTGTGAAGGGTACTTAAAATTGATTGTCTGTACCTCTCCTTCTTTTTATTTCAACGGTATTCAATTTTCTGTAGAGGATGCTTCTGACAGAGCTCCTATAATTCTACCATTTTTATCTCACATTATATTATTTCACTAATGACTATAATATCAGAAAATTCACTTGGAGCATTTCCAATCATTATATCATGAAGACCTCAAGGTATTTATGAACATTCCAGCCATTTTTTGACAAGGCGGGTTATACTTGAGCAGTTAATTCCCTCCACCTTTGAGCATATTCTTTAAATCTTTCAGTATGCCTTTTTTCAACCTTTGCAGATCAAAATAATTAGAAGCCATGTCCATATTGTACTTGTATTATCTCAGAAAAGCATCAGCTTAGTATTTACATCTCTAAATATTTTGATCATCTAACTGGATGTGCCAGCGAGATGCAACCCCCAATCAAACTGTCTTTAGAAAAAAGTTGATCAACAACTTATCATCATGCTTGCATGTAGTCATTTTTCTGCAATACATAATAAGGCGACTCCTCAGGCATGTACTGTCATCATACCTTTCAAGCTCATGAAGTTTGAATTTGTGAGAGATGGTTATATCTAGGAACAAACATAATTAGGTGGCATCAATGGTACCGTATACATATGTTCCTTCAATAGCACACAACCTCTACTCTAGAAAATCCAACTTATCACTCATCAGTGGAATTTCGCTTAGTTTGATAACGAGCTTTTGTGTTTTTGGGTCATCGAGATCAAGTATGATGATTCACTCATTATCATGTTCTCTTTGTGAGGTGAAATTTTGATTATGGTCAGGTGCCGATGTTGGGGTGCCGTACACAAATTTTCTTGAATGCATCAATTCTTGAGGACTTGGAAACATATAGTGCTACACATTTATTGGTATTGATGGAGCATGGAATTGGTCTGTCTGATGACATCGTTAGAATGGAGTGACTCCAGGAGGGTAAAGTGGAGTATCGACGTTGATTTTATGGTGATGGATCCCTTTTGCGGATTTTTCTTTGTTGGTGGCGAGAAGTTTCAGGACTCTGGCCATTTGTTCTTTTTGCTCTCAAATTTCTTATTTAATTATCTCTGGTGATTGCTTTTTCTTGTTCATCCATGATTCTAGCTTGAGATTATGCTTTTTAAGGATAATGGAGGCGCACCCAATATATTTTCTTTTTCTCTTTCATTTTTATTCATTTTTTTAAAATGAAAAAAAAAAAAGAAAACTACATTAGCATATGCATGAGGGAAAGAAAGAAACGAAAATGCATGAAGGAATGAAAGAAATTTCAATGCATGAAAGAGTAAAAAAAATTTATAAAATAATGAAGCAAATGATTCACCTATGATGCATGTACTAAAGTTAAACTTATAATACACAAAAGAAATAATGAAAATTCTGATGCATAAAATGAAGAATTATATACAAATCATGAGTTTAGAAAAAATGTTGATGGATGGAGTTAATGATAATTGTAAAAGATGGAGAGAAATAAGATTCGCCTCCCAAAATTTATTGTGCTTGTATGCTAAAATAATAACAATAGTTATCAACAATGGTGGTGATAATGATGATGAGGATGAGGATGATAATGAGGATGATGACGGCCATGATGATGACTACGATGATGATGATGATCATTCAATCAAAAAAATTGAAAACAAATTATGACAAATATCAAGTATCACATAAATGTTCAACATGACCTACCTAGCACAATTGGGAAACCCTAGGATTTAGTTTTGATTGCTCATTATAGGAGGCTTTAAAGTTGTCTAGATATGTGTAGTTAGGGTCAAACTTTTAAAAGGCTCTCAGGATGTCCACATTGTTATCCAAATGGAGTAATAGAGGTCCCTAATGGTATCCCGAAAGGGTCGACCTGAGTGAGAACTCTCATGAGCCTGCACGGAACCCTCAATTCCACGAAGACATTCCACTACTCATTCTCTCTAATCCTAAAGGGAAAGCCTGGGTTATGGGGCTAGTGTATGTGTGTGAATTAGAAATTATGTAAAGGAATATACATCGTAAAAAATAAACTATACACAGCTACAAGCATGAATAAGAAAAATGATGAATCAAATAAACAAACAAAGGACCACACAAAAAGGATAGCGTATGTTAAAATTTTGGCTTGACTCTCTATCGATCTAAAAATGGTTAGACTGATTGCGTCTCCAATGGAGTCGCCAAGCTGTCGCAACATGCCTGCGACGTGAGCGGTGATTGAAAAAATCATTTTTGAAGAAAATAAATTCGGAGTCGCCACCAATCAATTTAGGGTGTGATTGGTCACCCAATTTTAAAACAAAAATTTTGATCTACGAAAACTCAAAGTTGATTCGGGAGTCATTTGTGTATGGGGAAAGTGTTAGCACCCACAATACCCATCATTAAAATGGTTATCAAATCCAATCAAATGCTATAACACCCATCATTACAATCACGATGATATGACAATAGTACATAAATAAATAATAAGAGATAACTACTATAAAGAAAATGAAAGAATAATGGAAAGAAATGTTAGAGATGATAAAAATGTATGATGACTTTTTAAAAAAATGTAGGGTGAAAAAAGGAAACAATATGTTTAACAAGTAAAAAGATATATATAAATAAATTAAATTAAAATAAACAACAATATTTACTAATAAAAAAATAGAATAAAAAACAACATAGAAGAAAAAAAAAATAAAACATAAAAAATAATAATAATAATAATACAGAGGGTGATATCACCCTCTGTTTTTTTTTATTTCATTTTTAAAAAATATAGATATATATAATTCTTTCTTAAAAAAATTATGTTTAAATAAATTAATTTATGAAAAGTGCTTAAATTCATACATAATTGGCGTAAACATACTATTTTTTACTACATAGTCTATTAATTACCATTTTTTCTTTCTTCTCTCATTGCTTATCAAATAGCAAATGAATGACCATGGATGCTAACTAGTTCAAACAAGTGTCACTAAAAAAATCAACAAAACTTTCAAAATAGAATATTTTTTGTTTATGATATAAATATACGTTTTTTATTTTGAACTACTTAGTTAACTAATTATCATTTTTTCTTTCTTCCTTCATTGCTGGGAATGATCACGGATGATAAATAGTTCAAACAAATGTCACTAAAATAGCAACAAGATCTAAAAAAGAAAAGACTTATGAGAACATTAAAAAAATCAAAGCTTAAATATTTGCATAACTTCATATAGATGTTTAACTCTATACTTTATGCATTTTTATGTATGGAAAATTATCATAGAAGATTTTTGCAATAAACGTATATTTTCAACCCATTAAAGGGTTAATTCACATTGAGTTAATTTGCACCACTCAAAAGATTTATCCACATCCTCATTTATTGAGTTGGTGCTAAAGATATCTCATTATCAAGTTTGAAGAAAAATCATAACTCAAGATTAAGAGTAAAAAATGAAGAAAAATGAACAAACACTTCTATTTTTTGTTTATGGAAAAGGAAATAAAGCATATAAATTACATGGGCATGAAGGAGAAATGATGAAAAACAATGAACAATACATCTTATTAGTAGAGGTGCAAGAAAAATTTAAACTACATTAAAAAAAAATTAGAGAAGATGAATATAAATGAAAACTCTATTTCTTTCTCTCTCTCTCTCTAAAAATCCTTCTCTCTTTCTCACTCCAAAACGCCTCCTCTTAAGTGAAAACCCCTACCTATTTATAGGCAAAATTAGGGTTTCACTTTTTTTTCTTGTAGTCCTTATGCTCCCATTTTTATTTCTTAGCGCTTGAACTTTTTTCTTATATTTTTAGTCCCTAGTTATTTATCTATTTTAGACATTGAGCTTTTTTTAATTTTTCAAAAATCACACATTTTCTTAGACTAGTAAATAAGGTAATAAACAAAATGTGTATATTTAAATTATTGGATCGGATAAAATACGGTATCTACAGAATGTGAATAAGATGTTATAACTATAATTATAAATTTCTAGTATTTAGCATTGAACGAGATTATGTTTATGTATGACTTGTTAATTAATTTACTTTTTCTTCATTATTTATTACTTAATTTATAATATATAATTGTTAATTTATTTATTTGGTAGAATAATTTATTTTATTTTTAATTCATTCCTACTTACCTGCTTACTAGTTTATAATGGTTAAATTATTACTTTATCATAATGACTGCATCATAAATTTATCTAAAAATATTTAGATACAATAATTAATTAATAAGATACAAATAACACAATGAAAACGGATGACAACTGAGAAAATATAAAAATAAAATAAAAAATAAATTAAACATTGAGAATGTTAAATTCTTTGTTTGATTTGATGGAATGCGCAAGTAAGTGTTATAACAATTTATCAATTTACAGTTTTACATTTACCCTTGGACTAATATATAATGCTAGACTTAGAAATAATATCATCTATCCAAGAGACCATAAACACATAATTTACCATGCTTATGTTCATATTGGTATTTCAAAAATAAAAATTAAAGCCATATTGGTAATTAGTAAATAAATTTTAATTGATCACATTAAAAATATATTTTAATTGTCTAATTACTCATTGTTTAACATGTATATAAAAGATGATGAAAGGGGTATCAAGATACTTTTAAATGACTAATGAAGGTATCATGATGTCACACATGGAGATGCCCTTCAATTTTCAGGTAATCAAGACGCATTCAAATGACTAATGGAGTTATCTTTGTATTCCGGGTATAAAATTTTTTTACAACTTCTTTAAACTTAACTAACATTCCAGGCATTTGGGTTAAGACGCTCCCATATACCAAACGGCCTGTGTCTCGTTCGTAAAATGGGCTTTCATCAGAATGAGGAGAAGTTCGATTTTTCCTAAGTTGTTATAATCATTATTAATCTATAAATATAATATAATAAAAATATTCTTAATCTAATTTATACATTATTAACATTAACAATACACAATCAATATAAAGCTGTCAAGAATTGTGTTGTCCAAAAAGTTTTTGGTCCACTAAACGAATTTGTAAATTTGAATTTTTGTATCAAATGCACAAATTTTAAAAATGGGATGTATGACTCAAACTCACAACTTCTTAGATTTCAAGTTGTTGAAAATATTGATGAAAAATTGTGCTGGATGGACCTTGTTAAATGAAAAAATGAATTTGACCATTGATATCTTCTTAACGAAATATGGTCTTTTTACATGAGAAGACTAAGTTACCTATTCCTAGACTAGGGTTTAGCAAAAAAACTTTGTTAAACTCTGATTCAGTATTCCGACGCTAAAATTAACATTTACTGGATTGTAGTCTAATAAAATATTTTAGCTACACCATACTTTAACCGAGATGAGGTTGGATAGAAAAACTTCAAGTTAAAGGAATAACTTAGTCTTTCTCCACTAAGAAAGGTGGAATTTTAAAAAAAAAATATACAGTCCGAATTTAGTTTTTTTATGTTCTCAAAGTTCCTTCCTTGATTTTTCTCAATATTGACAAATAAATCTTCTCTTATTAAGAAGAAATGATACTATTTAGACACATTTCTAATTTTAAATACAATTTTGTCAATAACTTTTGAAAATCATCATATATATTATTTTTCTGTAAATAATAATTAGTATAGCAAACTTCATGAAATTAAATAATGTTTTCTATTTAATCAGTTACTAACTTACCATTTTTATTATTTTATTTAGATGTCTCATTCTCTCTATGTTTATGAAATTTGTTGTCTATTTTTATATAAACCTTCTACAATAATGTAACTACTTCTGTTAAAGTCTCTGTTAAAGTCCTAATAAGAGACGACTCAAGCAAAATTGAGGCTTTAGACAAAGTTCCCGAAGTGGGCATCTCTTAATTATTTAATGCAATGATGTTAGTCTAGTTCAGGTTTTTTTATGCATGAATAGAATAATATAATATTATTAATATTCTAGCTAACTGTTTTTTTTAATCTACTACATCTAATTTTGAAATTCTCTTAGCAAAATTATCTTGAATATGATAAGACGTCAATTCAAACTATTATCTAAACCACCCTTTTTAAACGAGAATCAACATATATCCAGAACTAATTTGAAACTAAACAAAATCATATCAAACAAAATGAGCCCATGGTGGCTGGTGCCTTAGGCCTCCACTTAATCCCATAAAGTTTCTAACTTCAGAAAAAACGTAAATTTGTAACCAATCCTAAACAAAACTCTGACATAAGTATGAGGTTTATGTGATAACAACAAAAAATAAAGTTAGATAAATAATATTTTGTTAATTACATTATTTTGAGATTGAATTTCCAAATCCAATTGCTTCATATGATTACGTTGTTATGATATCATTGTATTTATCATTTAGTTCCCTAGAGTAAAAAAATACTTTCTACTTATAATAATTGGTTTAAAAAAGATTCTATTGTATGATTCTTCCTTATCATGACAACACGCAGCCAAACCATTCTCTTCAAATTTTAAAATATTCGAATATGTGCCTTCAAATTGGGATTGAATAAAAAATATTAATCAAAGCAAAATTAACTTCTTAGTTTTTTAGATTAATTAGATATTCAAGGTAGATAGCAATAACTCAAAATGATAATGACAATGAAACAAAAGAGAGATAAAAAGATAAACTCAAACAACAAACATGATCACAATAAAATTAGAAGGTAGAGATCGATCAAAATTAAATTGAGTCCTTGTTTATCTAGAATACTCCTTTTAATTCTATATAAACTAATCAAACTCTTTCACCAAAAGCACAAAACTAGCATACTTCTCCCAGACAGGAAACTGCTCTAACAATATTGCTCTAACAAAGATGCATCTAATTAGTTGGTTGATATTTTTAGGTTTCCTTTTGAATTTTTGAGTTAATTAGAGATATTTAAGTAGTAGGGAAGTTTTTCTTTAAGTTCTAATTAAAACTTATAAGTTTATTGAGATTAATAATATTGAAGCAATATTTATTTTTTATTTTTATTTATTCTTTAATATTAATTTATCCTTTTATTTGCTTATTAAAATTAGTCTGGGAATCCATATTGTCCAATGATTTAAAATTCCAAATTTATCATACAATTAACCCAATCTGGTATATTTCTCAAACGATAAAACAAATATGATTTGAACAATTTATACTTCTATCTAGTGGCTAAAAAAATGCTTGATGCGTTCCAAATAAATTAATTTTATTGAAGTTGTGAATTCCCATAAACAATTGTTTTATCTTTTTTTTATTCTCCATTCGAACAATTATTTTAGGTAGACTGTCTCAGTCATATTAGGAGAAATTCTTGAAATAGGTCTCTCTTAATTGCACAATGTAGTCATATGTGTTTGTCGTTATTTTTGTGATATATAGGATATTAATTAAAGTTAAGCTAACATATGATTTCATTGGTCAATATAGCTAATACATTTAATGTTTATCCGAAAGATTTACCTTACGTAAAAGTTTAGAGATTAAGGGAAAATTAACAAAAATAATATTTAAGCAATTGAATTGAGTAAAAAAATGTGAGTAATTTTAATTTATAATTTAATTGATTCTAATATAAATAAAGTTACTCATGTACCCTTGTAAATATGTGGAAGAAATGATAAATATTTTGTAGTGTTTATTATTGACATTTCATATGTTTATATTTTGAAATAAAAAGACTTGATACAATGTTGTGTTATGTTTTGTGAAAGGGATGACTATATATGTATAGAATAATGCAACTTGTTTTTAAACTATATTATAAACTAGGCGCGCACTATATATATATTGTAAACATTTGCCATTCCTAAACTTAAATAAGTAAACTGATGTATTATATTTAAATAATAGGACTACATCAGATTTAATTTCAATAAACACTTCTCTCTCTTTTTTAGAACCTAACAAAATTGTTTTATTAAACTAATATATGTGGTAAGAAAGACTAAAGAATAAAGGTTTTTTTTATCAAAGTTACATTACAAGTTTTAAGGAGAATGAAATAATATGATTCGAACTCACAATCTCTAGAGTATGGGTGTGAGGGGTTTAATCAACTGCGTCAACTCAACTTATCAAACTATAAGTGACCAACTGCGTCAACTCAACTTATCAAACTATAAGTGACCAAAGAATAAATATAAGTAAACACACAAATTTAGAAGAAATGAATGGCGAAAATAGTTCGTCCTTCTTTTAAGTGACATGAAGAAAGATAAAATAGATTTTTAGATCACGAAATTATAAGAATTTTCTGAAATACTCAATGAAGTTTGATATGGCGAGCTGTTTTAGTTCTAATTATCTATTGCAATTTTCTTAAGATTAATAATATTGAAGCAATATTTATTTTTTCAAGACAAATTCTATTTGTTCTTCAATACTAGTTTTATCCATTTATTTGCTTATTAATAAATATACTAGTTTGGGATCCATATTGTCCAATGAATGAAGACTCCAATTTATATTAATTCTCTTTACCATATAATTACCACAAATTTCTATATTTCAAAGAAACATTGTTCGAAAAATATCTTTCTATATCTAATGGCTAAAAGAATGTGTTATGTCACCACAAGAAAAACTGTTATTAGCGGCAGGTTTATCGTCTTTTATGGCGGTTTAAAAACTGCCGTCTTATCCACCGTCACAAAATTTTTTGGCGGCAGTTCTTTCAACTGCCGGAGGACCACCGGTAAAGGGGGGTCTGTACCGGCGGTTTTATATCTCTTTAGCGGCGGTTAAAATCGCCGCCACATTCTAAAAAATTGGAGAAAATTTCTGAGTTTTTTCTAATTACCGACGATTTTAAACCGCCAGTAAATATTTTTTAGCGGCGGTTCAAACCACCGCAAAAGCCCAGAAAACATAATAAAAAATACTCTCCGGCGGTTTTGAACCGCCTCTATAGCCACCAAAACCGCCGCTATCAATTGAAATTTTTGGCCAGAATTTTTTCTGTTTTTTAAACATCCCATAAACTTTAAAAATATTTGTTTCAGAAAACATTCTATATCACAGATTTCAGAATCTATCAATACAAAAATTTCAACAGTTGAGAGTCCATCAATTCAAATATTCATAAATTATTGCATTTTAAACTTTCACAAATTCAAACATTCACATATATTTAAAGATTCAGAATCAATCAATTGAAACATTCACAAATTCTAAAGACAAAGCTATACAAGTTCAAACTTAAGCAAATATAGTATTTTTCATCCTCACTGAACTTTATGCAACATGAAGTTGAGGGAGGATCTCCAGAATCCTATAAACACATAAAAATAAATAAAATTAGTAGTGTTGAAATAGACATAATTTATAATTACATAAAATATATATTCTTCAGAAATCTTACATGATCACCGCCGGGGAATGAAAACGAATGATTTTGTGCTTGCGTCATTTTCATAAGGTACGCCACTTGGGATTGAAGTTAAACTTGATCATCTTGAAGTTTACGGAGCTGTGACATAACTCTCTCATGTTCTGCACGTGGAACGAACACATGTTCAGAAAACCGACGGCTGCTCTGCGATCCAAATACACTGGTGGGAGTTGGACCTAGTCCCATTCCACGGACTCATTTAGGATGCTCTGGACCCATAATTTTAAAAAATACATCTCTAGGAGTGATGTTATTCTCATCCTGCGTTTGGGTTGCCAGAAGTTCTTGCATTTTCTACTACAATACAAATAAAAAATTCAATCGCATATGTGATAAACATAGTTGAAAAAATAAAAAATATTGACAAATATAGACTTAAGAATAATTCTTACAGTTCTAGAAGCAGATTCTTGATCTACCCAATTCTCATTTTTGCGTTTATGCATTTTTATAAACAGTTCGACTGCATTAGGCTCTCTCTCCAACACCTTCGTCTATCATTATGTTTAAAAAATTATATTTTGATCACAATACTAAAAACAAAAATATTACTTATAATAAAAAAATTATGTACCATTTCATCTTATTTTTTAGCATAGTTTTTTTCTTCCTAAAGAATGGTGTATACTTTGTTTTGCTTGTACCGCAGTGTTTGTTTCAATACGAATAGTTTTAGATGACATGTATAATCTCTGTAGCCTTCCTTTTAAAGGAAAGTAACGCATCCCTTTAGCAGCTTTTGGCTTCTTCTTCCTTTTTCCTTGAGATTAAGATGTAATCTCACCCTCCTTGGTTATCCACGTTGAAGTACCACAAGTAGAACATGATTGTTCTTGTTCTTTATCTTTCCAATATAATATGCAGTCATTTGGACAAGCATGAATCTTTTCATACCCAAGACCCAACTTTTTTATAATCTTTACAGTTTCATAAAATGTTTTTGGCAACTCCCATCCAGCTTTACGCAATAACTCAAGCAACCCCGATAGTGCCTCATTACTCAATCCATAAAGACACTTGAGGTGGTAAAGATGCACAATAAATGAGAGTTTTGAAAAAGTTTTACATCCTGGATATAAAAGTTCATTAAGATCTCTAACTAAGTCAGAGAAATCATTCACCTCTGCGTGTCGAGCATCATTTAGTTGCTCATTCATATTAATAGCAGTTGGTTCCGCTTGCACATCTGTTCCTTTCTCATTATCCACAACTCCGAATGCATCACGCAACAAGTCATGCATATTATCATCACAAGCTTCATACACAGATGTATGGTTCACATTTATTTCATTAATCTCTTCTCCATTTAAATTTTGCAATATTGAGTTACCATTAAAAAATCAACGTGTGTAACCAATGCAAAACTCATTACACACCAAGTGCCCATGCACACTCTCCCTATTCATCCTCAGCGTATTCACACAACCTTTACATGGACGCAAAATCTTATCCTCTACAAAAACTCTTCCAAAAGCAAAATTAAGAAACTCCTCAACTCCATTAAGGTAATCCTGACTAACTCAAGATTTTCTAATCCAACTTTTATCCATATTAAAATCAATCTGAACACATTATAATAAATAGTGCGATACAATTAAAATCAAGCTCACAATGAAATCAGAGTCACAAGTTAAGGTACAGAACAGAGATAAACAAGTTGCAATCACTACAATAATTAAATAAACTAAAAAATTAGGAAAATTACAATGAACAATTAACTAAACAAATTAGCTATATATATTCTAACTATTCTATTAAATTAGCTACCCATATTCTAACTATTTGACTATTAAATTAAATAAATGAAAAATTAGAAAAATTATAATAAACAATTAACTATATTCATAATTAGATTACAATAAATAAACTAACCATATTCTAACTTTGACAGAAATGAACCGAAAGCACTAATCAACATGCTGAGAATTTTAGATAATATAGATAAGTATAATGAATTAATATTAACAACTTTTCATAGTGCAAAGAGTATACGCACAGGGTAGTATCTGTGAGTATGATCTTACTTTTGTTTTCTTTGGAAATTTGATATTAAAATTTGCAAGTTGGGGAATCAAGCATTGCCTTCTGTTGATTGGTGCAATCTCAATGACAACTACCTCTAAAGTCCTAGCAAGAGTCTCGACATCATTATTTGACTCATAAACAGACTGCCCACCTCCATACTTGATTATAAATCACCCTATGAAATTCCTTACTATCATAGATCAAATTATTTATTATTAAAAACCTTTCGTTGCTCATGTTTTCCTCACCCTTATCAATCAGTAAACTTTGAATATCACACAACTAAGTGTATCATTTAGTGATATAGTAATCATCCTAGAGTGTTTCTTTAAATGAGTTTGAGTTCCTATTTTATTCTTTATGTTCTCAATCATCATATTCTTCCTCTTGTTCTACTAATCAACAATCATGTTATTTTCCAATACAAACTTTTTTGGTTAGTTAATATCTAGTGGTACAAGCACATCAGCTAACAGTTTACCTGCATGTGGAACATTACCAATATCATCATAATTCGATCATTCTATTTATGAAAATACCTTACTCACTTCCTCTTCATCTATCAAAATCACACTCATCAAATAATACCTATGCCAATCCTTCCATGTTTGTGTCGTTTGTTGATAGTTCAACATCAAACTCAAATACTTTTGTCCCATAAAATATAACCGAATCCGAAAATAGAATCTCCAAGCCCAAAACATTTATTACTGACACAAGTAAATGTAACATCGTCTAAAATTATGACTAATCCGAGATCTATGAACACGACTGTTATCTCCATCGAACAACGTGAGTCACGTGAGAAGAACTACACTTAACCAAATGGTAAATTGGACACTCTTCTTCAACCCATGAACAAAATACAACACTTTTTTTCTTAGAAGAAAGTTCCTTTGTATAAAAAACACTATGATGTGCATAAACCAATTGGTGACTAACAGTCCACATAATATCACAGTTATCAACAAACATCATTTCCAACTATCTAAACCCCAAAGCTGTGATTTTTGTAATTTATCATCAAAAAGCTTATTGCAGAGAGAGGGAGGAGAGAATCAAGATGGTACATGTAGATCGTGGAGGAGCTCGTGATGACGGAGCTTGCGGTGGAGGAGCTAACGGTAGAAGATTACGAAGGAGGCCGCGCCGCATGTTGTAGAGAGAGAGAGAGGGAATCGTGGGTCTGGGTGAAAGAAAAAATTAGAGATTTAAAAGTAATTTAGCGGTGGTTTTAAATCTGCCGCACAATGTCTGAAAAACCGCCGCTACGCGTAAAACATTTTGCACGGGTTTAGGTGAAAAGGAAAAATAAAAGATTTAAAGGTTATGTAGTGACGGTTTTATAACCGTCTTAAAATGTCTTCAACACTGCCGATAGACGTAAAACACTAATTAAGCTAGCGTGTGTTGTTATTATTTGGTCAATATAGCTAATACATATAACAATATTTTTCTGGAATTTTTATCTTACATAAAAGTTTGGAGATTATGAAAAAAGTTCACAAAAACATCACAAGTAGTGTGTTTATCAATAAAACAACTATATTCTTTTTTTTTTTGTCATTATGACATTCTACAGATAGCAAGAGTATTTGAATTACTTTGTTGTGAGCGAATGTGAATATATTTTTGTTGTGAGTTCCCCTTAAGTTAAGCTCTTAACATTAATGACTTATTTATTTATATTTGGTATAAGTTTGAAATAATTTTTTTAAGAAGTGGATGAAAAATAAAATGGTTAGAAATCAAAAGCAATAATTGTGTCTATTAACTTTGAAGAATAAAAATCATGAATCAGATTATTTGAAATAATAATAATAGTTTGTATTTATTAATTAGTGAACTAGAATCAAACTATATCACATTATTAAAATATCACTTCAAAGAAAATAAGTATTATAAATACACACACAATGGGATTTTGAGGGTATATTGAACTTTTCATAATTTATTTCAAATAAATAGAAATGTCAATTCTTATACTAAATATTTACTGAGAATCTTTAAATCAAACAGTCAATGAAATCAACTTTGATTCATTTAGAATTGAATTTTTTGAATCTCTTTTAAAGAGAACTGAGTAAATATGTCATAAGTTACTTGTAGAATATTTTGCATTTATACGCAAAAACTGTGTCTGATCCAACGACCATTAAGTAGGTATATACTTACAAACATACTATGAAACTTAACCCAAATAAAAAAGATTATGTGATAGATTATGGTTTACCCAAATCAAACCTACCTTTGTGGAGTAGCACATTGAACGGCCCTAAAGGCGCCTCAACTGACGGTCCAATCAACCTCCGGCTATGGTCAATATTTTATAATTTATGAAAAATGTTACTTAATAACATGGTGCAGTTTTTCATTATTAGAATGAATAATTTTAAAGTGATTAAAAAATTGATCAAATTTTAAGTGATTAAATAATCATGTTAATTATTTATAAATTGGTGTTTGACGAATCATTAAAACGATTTGATAAAATATTATATAAACGGTGATCACACTATTTGAAAACTTAAATTTTTTATAATAATTTAATCGGTGTAGAATTACTCTATTAGAATATGACAAGTTAATCTTGAATCATGTTTAAAATATGAAGTAGTAAGGAAAAAAGTTCAGTCCAAATGAATATGTTCAGCATTTATACAGACATGTTATAGTAATACTAAAAAAGTTCAGTCCAAATGAATATGTTCAGCATTTATACAGACATGTTATAGTAATACTAAGTATTATAATGCTACATTACATTACTGATAATTTATTTCTTTCCATAGGGTTTTTATTTATAGTTTTATTTTCTTTCCTTTTTTCCTGAAAGTTCCACATAAGTCGTTAATTTATATGATAACAATATCAGGGACCGCTATGATGTTTAATAGTAGTATGACATGTTCTTTTTGTTTAATAATTTTCTTTGACGTTCTTTAAAAATTATCGGTAAAATGAATCAATGCACACCTTTGATTTTTAATCCATAGATTACAAGTTTCAGAAAAAAGACACGTATTATTGTTCTTTTATTTCACTAAAAGAAATGAAGTACCGTTATTATCATTAGATAGTACTTTATAACAAAATAAGTAAAGTGAAGATTTACAGTCTGACGTGTTAATATTTTTAGGACATCTCATGTGTTTCATTTTAATATTTTAAATTGATTCAATAAATAATTAATTTACTTTTTCTGTCAAGCAAAAATATAAAAAGAACAACTTTGTTCAAGGAGCCAGGAGGAAATTTATATTATTGAGTTTTTGTTGGTACGTTTTTTTACAAAGGAAATACACGATCATCAAATTTATTTTTAATTGGGGTTATCTTCATGATAAAGTTCGTGATAAATTTATTTTTTAATATTTTTTCACATTTGTTTCAATTATTCTTATTTGACATGATAAAATTATTTAACCTGATTAAATAACAATCTCACACTACTTTCCCTACCACTTTCTTTCAAAAATCTACTTTTTCAATTCATTTCTCATCTTACAATACATCTACACATTTTTCAAAATAACTTTTATTTTCCAAATTCCCATAAAAATACTTTTATTTATTTTGATTCTTCCTACTTAATTTTGATATTTTATTTATTCAAAACCAAAGCCTCACAAAAGTATCATAAAATATCTCGATCCTGTAATCTCGTCAGATCCTTTCCATTTCTAGTATGACCAAAGCGGTTTCGATACCGAATTTTGAGAATTTTTTGTCCCTTCTGACTCCTTTCCTGAAAGGCCCGTCCCGCAAATCCATCTTGGGGTCGTCCCGCGAGATTAAGATATGCACGTTAATTAGAATGAATGAGATGAAATATTAAGTTTGAATTATGGATAGATAAACTCTTCATATATACATAAGTTTTAATGATTAAAATGCATGTTAATAATATCAAATATTTTTTTAAATTAAAAATTATTTTCTTCCCTAAAATAAATTTTTTACATTAAACAGATTTGCATTTCATCTAAGAATACAAATTTTTTAAATTAAACAGATTTGCGTTTCAACTGAGAATACAAATTTTTTACAGAAACAACAAAGAATACATGAAAAAAAAGATACGATTTAGGTACTAAAGACATACAGAGATAGATAGAGAGAGTGAGAGATATTGAGAGAAAGAAACAGAGATAAAGAGAGAAACGAGGCTAACTGATAAAGAGGTGAGACTGTGTGTAGTGAGTGGGGGGAATTAGGGTAAATGGACTTATACAGAAGTGCGGTTCAGCTCAATTCGGTCGGCTTTTTGCGGTTTGGTCGGTTTCCCTTACACCCCTAGTTCAGATGCTGACAACCTTAATCAACCGAACTGTCAATTGTTAATAACCCGATTTGAACCATAGACGCGCAATGTGTTGGCGAGGTTGAGTTCATTGGGTTTGAATGCAATTTGAACAAGTCCTATATGCAGATATTTATACATGGATCTGCAAGATATATATTATGTCATAATTATTTTGTAAAGGGATAGCATATCCAAAAGTTTTAATTATCTTTCTACTGGTGAAATCAAATGTTCCAATTTTATAAATTGTTTTTGGTCTAACTTTGGGTGTAGTCCATTTATCCAAAGCTTCTTTTGCATATTGATAAGCAATTGATTCTGTTACTTCAGAGGTTGAGGCTACGGTATTAGCTATTGTTGTAATAGAATGAGAGCTTAGATCATTCATGGATTTATGGTGACCATATATGCATAATTTAAGCCATACAAGCAGTAAGTCCTTTGGAATAAGAATAAAATAGTTTATTAATGGTGTCATAAAATTTTTTTCTGGATATCTAAAATTTGAGATAGGGAAAAGTCTTCAGATTCATCCTGTTGTGGTGAATCTTCCTGATTCATCATATTCAGTTGACCAGAGGATTCAGGGGTGGAAATCTTGAGATTTTTTATTTTTTCAATAAGAGTTTTCATAAAATCGTCCTCTTCTTTAGTAGATTTTAATTTGAAATTCTGGACATCAAGAGGGGGCTTAAGAGTGACAGGTTCAAGGTTAAGTTTCTGCTTGTCGACAGGATGTTGTGGAGTCTTAGTACTTTGTGTGTCTTGTATTTGAGCAACGTGATCCTCTATTTTGGTTAACTGTGTGCCTACAGTTTGAAGGAAGAGATTTGTATAATTATTCTGTTTGGTTAAGGGTAGGGTGTCTTTAATCTTGATCGAATCCCGATGATTGACTTTCTCCGGGACTTCAGTATAAGGGTTTATAACTAAAGGTTTATGATTCATATTTCCTGGAGCAAGTTCTAAGGATAAAGGTGGCGGATGAGTAGATTGGTAAGTTCTACCACATGTGGTAATCCAATTTTTTTGTATGGTAGACAGAACGTGTAAGTGTTGGTCATCATGTATTTTGACATTTAAGGTAAGCTGGTAATACCATTCAGGAAAAGACTAGAGGTGTTAATCTTGCTCTAACTGATCCAGAGCCATGAATAGTTTTAGTTTTAGTAATGTTTATATTCCCCTTAAATTATGCATACATGATCGCCATAAATCCATGTCTGATCAAATTTAATTGATTAGTCTTACTCTCAATAAGATGTTTTATGAGATCAACTTCCTTTGTATACGGTTTTGTAATGAATTCAAAGGTAATACTAGAATTGTTAATCACAGTATGGACGCGTAATGTATCAATTTTGGTAATAGGCATAATATAATTCAAAAAAAGGATTGCCTAGAATGATACTTTGTGTCATGTTTTTTATTAAAATAAATTATACGGATAAGCAAACACCTAGTTTGCAGATAAACGCTTTAGGTATTTTATATTGGATACGCATGGAATTATCATTAGCACTTGTAAGAGATTGAATGATTTTCTGAAAATATTTTATAGGGATTAACCTTCATGAATACAGTTCATATCAACATCACTATCAACTAAGACAATGACATATGTAATAATGGAATCTGGTTTGATTACTAAGGTAATCTTAGTATACTATTTTTGGAAAGTGACTTGGTGAAAAAGAAATAAGTAAGGATTATTATCCTTAGGCTGATATGGAGTAATTGAATTGGTCTGTTCTGGGCTAGTCTAATATGGAGTTTGGCTAGGTTGGTCTGGTGAGGAAGTCTCAGCTGAATCGAAGGGATTTCCCTTTGGTGGTAGACTGTTTAAGGAGATTTAGATCCTGGGAAATGATTTGATTAGTAGTCTTAAGCTGCTGAATTTCAGACTTAATTATATTAATTTCTATTTTCAGGTCTGAAATAGTAACAGGTTTGGTAGGTAAATAGTCTTGTTGAATACGATTTAAGCGCTACTTCATGTTGTAGTTTTCAATAGGTCTGATCTCAGGCGTAGTAGTATAGGTCTTATAACAAGTTTATAAGAACTTTAATATCATTTCTGGATCAGTGATCTAGTCAACTGTGGTGAGAAGAGATAGCTGGGTATCCTGTTCAGGTATCTGTATCTGTCAAAATCTTGATTTTAAATCAAATTTGGAAAAAATTACGGAATCATACAGTCTGTCAAGCAGATATTTTTATTAGGTATATGATATCGTATCCACCGTAAAGTATCGTTAAGCGGTTTATAATTGATCACTAATTTAGGTGATCCTTTTTCAATCTCAGCATTTTTATTAATATAAAATTCAGTACAACTCTAAGAAGATTTACTGGGTCGAATTAATTTTTTCATATGGTTATTTGATGAATGTAGAAAGTTTATGGACCAATAGAAAAAATATTAAAATTTAAGAGGGTAAAATATTTTTGGGTCTAAATACAGAGTGTTTAATAATAAACTAAACTTTTCCAACATGAAAAAATAAATATGAATTTTCTCGTTTGGCAAACAAAGAGAATCTTGTCACGTATGAGCAGCTAATTAATTTTGTTTTTTTTTTATTTTTTCACGTAATTCATATCTAGGCCATTGTTTGTAGTTTCAACGTTCCAGATTTGACCAAAAAGATCACTTATAGTAAGTGATCCAATTCTGTGAAAAAATTAAGATAAATTATCAATGAAGCGAAGTAATAAATTACTGGCTCTATACTATTACTAATAGGCTTGTTTTGGTTTACAATAATTAGATCATATCTAACTTAATCATCACTTAATAAATGTAATAAAAACTAATTTCCCAAAGTTATGTAAAATTAAAACAGTCAACTAATGAATTAGTGAAAGTAAAAAGAATTAAATAATCTCCACCCGACTGTCTCAACGGGCAAAGCTCCCATTGAATTCCCAATAAATGAGCCCAATAAACTGGGTCTCCCAGCTGGCTAAACTGACGATCAATCACAGTCGTCATGATCAACGGCCAATACGCATTGTCCTTATCAATCATCATGCATCATCAATGGCCCTCCACCGTCATTCCACGTCATCCTCGCATCACCAAAGTAATATTTTGTAGGGAGAATGACACTAATGCCCCTCACCTTTAGTCTAGTTTTACTTAGTAGTCCTATCAATTTTGTAAAACGACATCTTACTCTCTCATATCAACAAACGCAACATCACCAGTTTAATTTTAGAAAAAATTATTAAATTGTTAATTTTAGATACATGATTTATTTTTAATACAAATATGAGGATGACGTGGTAAAAGATTGTAAAATTTCAGATTAAAAAAAGAAAGAGCTTAAGAGAACTCATTAGTAGAATATCATTATCTTCATTTTAAATATTTATTAATTATAAAATTCTTCTAATCAAAGTAACTATACGTGCTATGCAATTAATACTGTAACATCTGTTTAATATGTCAAAATATATTATTTAAAAGCTAGATTATTGATGCTATATTTATAAAATGTGAGAGACTACACTCAATTATGAAATGAGGAATCAAGTGCATTTTTATTTTGACAGAGCGACTAAGGTGTATTGCGTGAAAAAGCAAAGGGTATTAGTGTCATTTTCTTATCATATTTTTGTTATTATGAAAAGTCGAGTCGGAAAAGGGAAAAATTAGAAGTTAAACGAAAAAGAAAAAAAAATGGAATTAGTTATGAGAGAACAAAAACACGACCGCCTTCACACAAACATACATACAGACCTGAACATGGCCGAACAAAGCTTCGTCTAAAACTCTCTCTCTCTCTCTCTCTAAACCTTTCTCTCTCTATATCTCTTTTTCTGCTCAATATTCAAAGTGCTAAAAAGGAGTAAGATATATCGTGACGAAACCCTAGCTTTCATTTGTATTTCTTTTTTGGTTTTTCTCTATTAGATTCCGTGTGATTGAAGCATCGTTGAATTCTGCCAAGTCCGTGAAATGTACTTTCCGAGAAAGATTGGAAACCCTAGAGTGAGTCCGGATTGCGGGAAGTAATGCCATTGATGAAGCTTGTTCGTCGATGCCAGAGGATCCTGATCCTCTCATTACTCTCTATCTCTGTTTTTGCTCCCATCGTTTTGGTCTCCCACAGGCTTAAGACGATCACTTCTATTGGTAAGTTAATTGATTCGTGGAGGTTTATAATTTTCCACGTATGGATGCGTACATATTTGTGTGGCAGAGTATCTATTTCAATTAAAAGTTTTGCGTGTGACTGACCTCTGATATGCATTGGATTGTTTTTTTGTCTGACAGGGCGGAAGGAATTTATAGAAGATTTGTCGAATATTGTATGAATACTGCTCTTCATATCTCCATTTTCTTCGTATTGTGTTTCGTTCCATTTGGCTGCTGAGGAAAATGGCAAAGAAATGAAGTCTTGGATTGCGTTACTTTCGGATTTGACAATTGAAATGGTTATTTAAGGCGATAGGTACTTCTGTATTCTGTGGTATACTGCCATTTCTCAGCAACCAAATGGAGTTTGGATATTGTATTTTGTTATGAGATTGAAAGTGAATTGTTTACTCTTGGCTAATTGCAGAGGTATCGGAAAGATGCTTTCACACTCAACGCAATTGAGCAGGTAGTTCAGTTCATTCATGTTAGCATACCATCAGTTTTCTTGAAAACACGATAAATCAGCTTTTAGTTGGTTTGTGTTTGAGAATTTCTATCTTCCTCGTGATTTAGGAGGCTGGTGAAAGCTTGAGAGAGCCGAAACTTGTTGTTTATGAAGACAAGGATTTCCCTTCTGTAGTTAGTTACAGATCTTCAAATGAGAAGCATAATTCTGATGTCTCCAGAAATTTGGATAATATTGGTGGTCTGTCTCTCTCTCTCTCTCTCTCTCTATATATATATATATGTATGTATGTATGTATTTTTTCCTTCAGCTACTTCTGCCCGTCATGGTTTCTTTCTCTGTTTTCTGATGCCTGGACCCATTGTATTCGAGCTTCAGGAAGTAATCACGATGAGAAAGAAGAAGAAGATCAACCAATTTACGGGAGAGAATTACCATCAAAGTCTGGGGAAAAGGTAATTGTAGGTCTAATGTACAAGGTGCAGTAACATTCAAAATGTCTGTTCGGAATAATATAGTTAGAGTCCTTCTTACTAGAATCTAATCCATCAATACTGCCAGCATATAAACAGAAGATGTTGGTCTAACAGTAAATTTGTGTTGTTTCAGTTGGGAAGAGTGCTAATCTCTTTACAATATGTAAAGCCCATGATAAAGTCGTCCTTGAAGTTTTGGCTCTTTTTATTTTCCATGGGGAAAATTATATGCTGTTTGACAGAAATAAATATTACAGCACGAATTTATACAATTTTGGTTTTGATTGCAGGAGCCTACTCAGACAACTGGAAGACATGATCAGAATGAGCGTTCTCAGTCAAGGAGAGTGAGAGGTGAAAATATCAGAGACGTTCATAGCAAGGAATCTAATCAGATGACAGTTAGGTCTGAACTGGAGAAGCAATCTAAATCGCAGAAAGCTACAGATATAAAGGTAAAGGACATTAAAGATCAAGTAGTCAGAGCCAAAGCATACCTGAGCTTTGCACCACCAGGCAGTAACACCCACCTGGTGAAGGAGTTGAAACTACGAATCAAAGAGTTGGAGCGTGCTACTGGTGAAGCCAGGAAAGATTCAGATCTCTCAAGGAGGTGAAGTATTTCTTTGATTTACATGTGTTGTACGGTGAAATAATTCTTTGATTTACATATGTTGTACTTAGTTTCTTAGGGTTATGGAAGCTTAGTAGGCCATGAAAGGAACTTAATGTGTTCATCAGCTTAGACGATCCAATGGCTGCTCGAAAATCTAATGATTGCCTGAAAATCACAAGATAATTTACCTATAGGAAAAATCACGAGATAAATTAAGTAGAGAAACCATGTCAGTTCCTATTTAAACATGGAGATAATAAACTGAAATATATCTAAAAACCAGTGAAATTGCAGTGCTTTGCAGAAAATGAGACACATGGAGTCTTCCTTATTGAAAGCAAATCGTATTTTCCCAGATTGCTCTGTTATGGCTTCAAAGCTTCGTGCCATGACTCACAATGCTGAAGAGCAAGTTCGTGCGCAAAAGAATCAAGGAGCATATCTTCTTCAACTATCCGCAAGAACCACCCCAAAAGGGCTTCATTGTCTTTCTATGCGATTGACTGCTGAATACTTTGCCTTGCAACCCGAGGACAGACAGCTACCTAACCATCAAAGATGGCATGATCCTGAGCTAAAACATTATGCTGTCTTCTCCGACAATGTTCTGGCTTGTGCAGTTGTCGTGAACTCCACAGTTTCCTCTGCTATGGTACCCTTCCTCAGCCTTTCATATTACATTACAACTTTGTCTTTCTCGTTTATACCTCACTACCAATTAACCTTTAATTATTACCTGGTTAACATGATGACGTGAAACAAATTATAAGTGACAATGCCAGAGGCAGTATTAATTCTTGAAGTGTATTGGGCATGCTCAAGGTGGCCTACGTCCAACTTTGAATGTAGTCTGACCCTCATTGTAGTGTATTCCTACGTAACATTCCAAATGTACAATAACTGCACGCATTTACCCATAGACAGACCTAATCAAATTGGCTTTGATGCTCTGGGCTGTTTTAACAGATGCAGGCAATTTTAATTAATAATTACTATTCATGCTTACGGAATTGCAGGACCCAGAGAAAATTGTTTTCCATGTGGTGACTGATTCATTAAATTTCCCAGCAATCTCTATGTGGTTCTTACTAAATCCTCCAGGCAAAGCCGTGATCCATGTCCAGAGCATGGACAATCTTGAATGGTTGTCCAAAGAGTATGATTTGAGATGGAAGAAGCAAAATTCCACTGACCCAAGATTTACTTCTGAACTGAACCACCTTCGTTTCTATCTGCCGAAGATCTTCCCTACTCTGAATAAGATTGTGCTCCTTGATCATGATGTGGTGGTACAAAGGGATCTATCTGGACTGTGGAGTCTTGATATGAATGGGAAGGTAATTAGTGCAGTTGAAACTTGTCGGGAAGGTGAACCATCATTTCATCGGATGAATATGTTTATCAACTTCTCAGATCCAGCTATTGCAAGGAAGTTTGATGTCAATGCATGCACTTGGGCATTTGGAATGAATTTGTTTGATCTTACCGAGTGGAGGAAACATAATTTAATTGACGTCTACCATAAATTCTTGCAACTGGTAAGGGATGACTTTTGTTGCTTCTGTGGATGCTAATATTCTTCTAGGTTAAATTTTTGTTTGCCTTTTCCAAAAATAATCCATTGAACCTATCTCTGGGGTTAGCCAAATCTAATTACATTTTATAGAAGGTGTTAATCATCACATTTTACAGACAAGATCTTGATGTCTTTCAGTGTCAATTAGGTATATCGTCTTACCTTCATTTTCCTAAAATGTAATTAAATAGTGTAGGAGGATATTATTAGTAGGATATATTTCGGTTCTCCTAGCGACAGACAATTTTCATATAGATCCATAATACTGAATGCATAGATCGTAAAAGGTATGGATGACAATGCAAGGTCATTCCACCTGAGTATATGGTGCTCAAGATGTTTACGTTGTTAGTTTAATTTCTTTGACGTCATTCTTCCGTGATTGAACGGTCGTGTAAGATTGAGTATACTATCCGACTTCTTCTATCTGAAATGTTTATTATTTTTAAGCACTAGGATGATAAATACTTGGTATTACATTTTAAATTTCAGTTCTAAACTCATAGAAAGACTCTTAGATATTTTTATGCTATTTTTATTCCCATAATTCCTATTACATTGAACATTAAGAAACTTCTACTGGTATAATATTATGAAAGTAATATCTCTCATGCCATACAGGGTTCCAAAAGGCCAATCTTTAAACTTGGGACATTGCCGTTGGGGTGGGTCACTTTCTATAACCATGCTGTGTCTTTGGACCGACAATGGCAGATTCTTGGTCTAGGTTATGACTCTGGCATCAAACAATATGACATTGAGAAGGCGGCTGTGATACACTTCGATGGTGTTAGGAAGCCATGGTTGGATATTGTGTTTGGTAGGTACAAGAATTATTGGAGCAAATATGTGAATTATGAACATTCATACTTGCAACAGTGCAATATCCATGGATAGTTGATGATACACCAATGACCAAACAAGATGAATGGCGTTGAAGACAAATGACAAATTTATTAGTTGCTTGTTTCAGGAGAGAAGTTCACTTGATTCTTTCTTGTTCTTTGATGATTCTTCATGTACATTTCAACTCAATTTTTCCGAAAATTTTCGAGCCAAGTCATAGAGGAGCTGAGTCATTCTATAGCAAATTAGCAATAATTGGAATAAAAGTCCATGGTGGATTTTGTAATGGTGTTAGTTGCTGTATGTACATAACTCATTTGAGATGTTTGACAAGGAAAAATGAATACTTATTAGATTCTCCGGCTGTATGGTCTATTTGAAAAGGAGTTCTTTGAGTTGACTTTTTGGAACTTAAATTTTTAGTCTATTTTGATTAAGAAAATAGTACTATGATTCTATACTTGAAACGTCAAAATATTTATTTGAATACTTCAAGTAATTTCTTAGTACGCTCATATAATTAATATGATAAGTACTTAGAGTTTTCAAGTAGTTAATTAAATACGGTAAGTAGAGTGGTCTAGTTCCATGAGCTACTTAGAATTATATTGAGAAGGTAAAAAAAACTTTTTCTTTTCCCGTTGAAAGTCTTCAAAATTAACAGATTTTGTACTACAGGGTTGAGTTGTAGAAAAATTAAAGTGCAGTGATTTAAATAGCTAAAAATTTTGTGTAGGGGATGTGATTGTCAAACGATTAGTACATGGTTGTTTTTACATTTTTGCTTTTACAAAATATTAGTCATGTCCTACATGCATTGTAGGTGATATGATAGTTTAATACTTGTAATCTTTTTGTATTCAATGGTTTAATATTATTTATAATAGATGAAAGTATTAAATTAATGATAAGCTATCAAAATTTGATTGACTGATTTTTTCACGTTGAAGTACGTATAAATGAGAGTAAAATTAAAATGTTTTCTTTTTAAGAAGTATGAAAAGACTAAGAGATGAGAAGTTAACAAATTAATAGACACAATAACTTTAAAAAGTATCTTAATTATTATTAATTAATCAAAATTAATATATTAAAAATAGCAATTAAAATATTTTTATTTAATTTTATTTAATGAACTTATTAAATTTATGTATATGTATACGTATCAATCAATCACATTTGAATGTATCAAATAATAAATCGTAGCGTTAGAATAATAAATAGCTCAGATAAAATCATCCTTAAAATATTTTTATTTTCACGTGACTTTTAATATATTATTATTCAAGATATGTCTTATAGATATGTGTAATTCTTAACCTATAATATATGATCTATATTGTTGAATTGTTTACTAATTTTAATCTATTCATTTTCACATCTTACTATTAATGACACATTCTCTCTTTTAAAGTTAGTCTAATTATTCACACTAAAATCTTAAGTATTCGATTAAGTTTTTTTTAAATTAAATTTTTATTTAAGTGTGTAATAAAAATAATGTAAATTATATTTAAGATATATTATTGAGAGTAATTAATTAATAGTATTGTGGATGTTTATGAGATATAAATACTTAAACTTTTTTATTAGGTTAATATCTTGATAGTCATTTAAGAAAGTTTAAGATTCATAACTGGACAAAATGGTCTAAAAATGATTTTCAGTCTTATCACTTTTAATATACTAGATGCATTTCATGTACGTTGCACGTGTTATGTATTTTTGTAAATATTTAGTAATGTAGATGCATAAATTAATAATTTACATGTATGAATTAGTAATTTATTAAAAAAAGATGAATTATTTTCTATCACATATATATGATTATTTTGCACTAATGCCGGTGTCATCAAGTAAGTAGGGGGTCATTCAAACACTTCAAACATATTTTTATAGAAACCGTGTGTGCCTAAAATGTATATGAATTGAGAATCAATAGATGCTATCACACAAAAGATTAGTAAATTTTAAAATAAATATAGTATGAAACACAAAATTCATAAGAAGTAACATACATGTGACTAAAAATGCTACATTTCACCAATATCATATGTTTCCATGCAGTACATTTTCACATGTTTGCATTCACAGTATACAAACGTAGAAGAAACTATTAATTTTGACTTGAATGATTAAGAGTTATGAGAGCCAATGTACAAGAAGATGACTAATCGGCATTGAAAATATAAGGATATAAAAAAGAGTTTTGCACGATTCCAGTAGATTATGTGACTAAATATCATGTGTAAATGCATATGTTCATTTATGACATAATATCAATAGAATTAGAATGATTGATTTGAATCAATGAATTTTGAATAGTTAGTTCCGACATCTCTCATATGCACATGCTAATGGTAGTTAGATTCAATGGGAATGGATGATATATATTAAGACAAACCCATTTTTTTGTTATGAATATTGAAAATAAATGTAGAAATTTAAAGAGAAGATTGAAGAACTTACTTCAACTCTAGAAGCAGAAGCATTCTTCACGCTGGCAATGTAACGCGTACTACACAAATGACAACGGCTGTCAGAAAACATGAAATAAAAAATGAAAAGAAGAGTGACAAACCAAAGCTTTTGTGTCCAATATTCAAAAGTAATTAATTAAATGTAAATGTAAGGAACCTACAATGGTGTTTAGCCGGGTAGGTGCCTCCTGAAAGAATGCGTTTAGAACGCTGCCTTCAGTCATCTCTTAGTTTTACCAGTTTGATCAATTAGACTTCTCATCTGTTCAAACCACAAACTAGAGTATCTAATTTGTACAATTAGACTTCTGATCTTTTCAAAAATATTGATGCAAACTAGAGTATCTAGTTTGATCAATTTGTTAACAATTGGGAAAGCCAATTGAATGTACAAATCTTCCATCATCGTTTTATTGGAAAGGAAGTTAACATCAAAACTAAAGAATTGCTTTTGCTCTAGTTCACATCTGAAGTAATGCCAATAACTTATGCTATGACACTCTTCGAAGAGGCATGATAAGAATGAACAAATGCTCATAAATAGTTATTTAATTTTGAAAGCACAATCAATAATATGACGTCATGTCTACTCTTAATGGGCATTTTAGGATTAATGAGCATTCATTAAGGCGTCGATTCAGAACTTTTTTATTTAATGTGTACAATGGAAGCCACGATTAAAGAATTTCTTTTTAAGAAGATAATTGTAATATAATTTTTTAGATCACTATTTTATCCTATTGTAATTTTAACGTCTAGAGTTATATGCGTTAAACATGTTGATGTTTTGAAGAGAATTGGAGGTTCAAGAAAAATATAATAGGAGTAGCATGACCTTTCAACGTTATAAAAATTATTATTCATCATGTTAAATATAAACACGTTTTGCTGCAAATTTAAGATGATACATAGTATTATAGTATTGATATTATATGTAACCAAATGTAACACAACTATAGCGAATCCCACCTAATTTGTATCATCACACAAAATGAAATATGTCTCAGAATTTCATCCTCATGAACAATGAAATATAAAATTACTCACATATATAAATCCTTTTATAATTGGAGTAAAAATATAAGGTAACCAATAAAAAATAGACATGCATTTAAGTAATTAGATTTTATTTTTTCAAAAGTAATAAAAATGTAAGGCAGCCAATAGAAAATAGACATGTATTTAATTGATGAGTATAATTGTAATTAACTATACATTAATTGGACACGAATAAAAAAAAGTTTCTCACTTAATATATTATAGATTATAGATAAACTTACTCAAACTCATGCTAAAACATGAAAGTGTGGCCTACTAGTTGATATGGATATCCAAGAAATTCTCACCTCACAATTGGTTAATTTTTTCCTTGTCCAAGTAGAGTAATTACTAGAGGTGCCGTCACATTGTGACCTGAGCCCCATCTATAAGTACTCGTGATCGTTGATTTATGAGAATTTTATGGATATGTTGTGATAATTTTAAAATGGATGATTATTTTTTGAGGGTAGTAATCTGAAATGTGATATGTTAACAACGAAAATCAAAAAAATAAATTTATATATATATTTTTTAAATTAAAATAGATCCAAACCGTTGATTTGTTCATGCAACGAATACGAGTACTCCAAATAATCACTCGCTCAAGTAAGCTATGAGTACATGGAGCAAATTGGTCAGAAATGGATTAAAAATGACAGGTGGAAGAATGTGATTGGGTATTGACAGATAGAGGATATGAAATAAGAGGCTATCTTGCTATCCATGATTTGTGGTGCATTGGATTTGGGACAGACTTTACCAACAAATAATATTAATTTACATTATATCAAATAACCAATTTTTGCAACCAGTCCTTCAAGTTTGATTGTTCCTCCCAAGTTGAAGAAGACCAATGGCCTCCATCACCTCTACCGCTCCAACCCCATCTGTTACTCGCGCTGCTCTTCTACACAAGCGCCCCGTTGGAGCTTCGTCTCCTTTTGTTCTTGGTATTCTCTCTCTCTCTCTCCTTCTCTCAATTTCGTTCATTCTTGTGCAGACATACCTATATTTCCTAGTTTCAATAGTGCTCCTTAGGAATTTTCTTCTTAGCTATTATCACCCATAAATAATCAAGTTCTTAATGATCTGACGAAACTGGACCAGAAAATATTATCTCATGTGCAAAACTAGACTAAGCTCACGAGCTTATTATCCATGGAGTTGAGTATTGATTGTTTGTGTGAAGTGTGATAGCATCACTTGTATCAAGAATATCAATTATTGAAATGGTTCAAAACAACCCTTTTAGTTTAGCTTGTTGAATCCATTTGTTAGTTCAATTCAGTTATAACTTACTATCTACTTGTAATTTTGCCAACTATTGGTAGCTCAATTATAACTTCAGAGATGGTTATGATTCAGGGTTGCCTGCTATTGAAAAGAAGGGAAAAGTGAGATGCTCAATGGAAGAAAAGAGTAATGGGGTGGACAGTAGCTCAAACATGGGGATGAGTGCAGCATTGATGGCGACAGCAGCAGCAGCATGTGAGGCAACAATGTCAAGCCCAGCCATGGCTTTGGTTGATGAAAGATTGAGCACTGAAGGGACAGGGCTTCCATTTGGTCTGAGCAACAACCTTCTTGGTTGGATTCTGTTGGGTGTTTTTGGTCTTATTTGGTCTTTCTACACTGTTTACACTTCCACTCTTGATGAAGATGAGGAGTCTGGTTTGTCTCTCTAAATCTTGTTTTAGAGATGTATGTAGAGAAGCACAAAAAGAATTAATTTCGAACTTGTTCTGTTGTTTGTAATGTCTTAAAACTATGTTCTTTTATCATGTATTCAGTCTCTCCTATCTTGCTTCTTTAACTCTTCTTCCAACTATTTTTTTATTGCCGCAGAATTAAGCTCTTCGAGATTGGTTGACATAGATAGCGTAAGTTACATGCTTCTGAATAATTTTCATTAGAAATTCAACTTATTCTGAGACGTAAGTACAAAAATGCTTTTGATCCCAGTTGAGATTCTGTGGATTCCACATAAGATAAACATAGATACTAAGATAAGGAAAATTTTACATTATTGTTAACAGTAACATACTTGAACGAAAGAGAGAGAGAGAGAGAGAGAGAGAGAGAGAGAGAGAGAGAGAGAGGAGAGAAAATGAGAGGTTTCTCTATCCTCTCCACTCTTTCTTTCTGCTCCTAGTATGTTACTGTTTGATATAAATTGACCCCCCAAATAAATATAAATTGTGAAGAGCATTCACTTCTGCGAAGTATGATTTCTAACTGCAAGAGAAGGTTCTGGGTCCCAACCTGGCAAAGGACTCCCTGAGCCGGTGACCGGGGCAATCTGCTTCTGCACGCGGTCAGCAACCGCTATGTTCGGTATAGAAGGCATATCAGGCAACTTGTTTGCTACATTATTATGTGAGCTTCCAACAACTGAACTTGATAGGTTGCTGCTATCCAATCTCTGGAGAGGCAGAGTGGTATTAACAAAAGCAGGAACATTTTGATGAAAGAAATGGCTATTCGGTTGCATTGGTAAGGCAGTATGGGCAGATGCAGCAGCCATTTGATTGTTGAGATATGGCATGCTTGTAGGACCATTGGCCATTGCTGCAAGAAGTGGATTGATTCCTGTCACTCGCTTAACTGTTTCTTCTGCCATCTTCACCTGAAATATAAAATCAAGTTTACCAAAAGCTAAGCATGAGGTTTTAGCCAACTATAATATGAAAGACAGTTCAGTCGAGGCAGGTAAGCTAGCTTTGACACTAATAGTTACCAAAATATATATCATATATATTCATATATTTCATGGTCAGTCAAATTTTCTTGCCAATATGAAAAGACAAAACAAGCATCACCAAAGAATCTAAAATAAGGAGATGCCGGTATGCCAGCATGTTACCGAATCTTTATAGAATTAAATGTGAAATAAAACCATCATCAACTATGACATGTATGATAACATATTGGAGAAGCTAAATGAAGAAGGGTGTTCATTTTGGATTGAACTATGGCAAAAAATCATGCATTCAGCAATAAAATTCAGCTTGACAGTGTCATGGCTTCTTCCTGAACCAGTCAAAGTCATAAATGGTATATTCTCTATCTTCGTGTTAGTAAACATGCCATCAAAGAGATTGTCCTCATAGAACTAGTAGAGTTTCCATAAACCAAGCTGGATGAATCTGAATTTTGATATGAACTAGCCTTTCAGAGACACGAATGCACGTTTCCTAAGTAAACTTTATGAACACTTTCACATACAAAGTACGACAAAACAGATGATAAATACAACCCTTCATTTCCAATATATCAGTAATCTTTTTAATGGGAAACAAATCCCTACATATCCGTGTATACACATCAATGTTTGATCCTGATGCCAGACGGGCCAACTTAGACACCTATTCAAAAGATTTGGCCACCTAGAAACATACAAGCAATTGACAACTTCCACAACCCGATTGGCCAACTTAGACACCTATTCAAAAGATTTGGCCACCTAGAAACATACAAGCAATTGACAACTTCCACAAAACTATAACTCTTATGATGAGTTTCACACAGAATATAGCATAAGTCAGAGAAATTCTAAGATGTGAATCACGATAATCATATGGATGTTCAAACTTTCTCGAAACATTAACGTCAAATGAAATTTGTGGAAGCATCAATTTGTGGACTGACTTCGTATTATTTGAAACGCCTCAATTCAGTTATTGGTTTCCTCACAATAGCAACATAAAGAATACAACTTCCCATAGGATAACCAACATGCACACAACATTTTGACATGACAATCATAGTAAATATGTGATTTACACAACTTCATGTTAACAAGAGCAATTTACTTTTTTTTCAAGAGCAATTTACTACAAATTTATCCCAAAACTGGCATGATGCCTACTAGTAAAAGCGGCATAATGAAACTATAGTTGACGTAGACATGAATTATATATGAAAATGATGTTAAAAAAATACATTTTTCAATAAAAACATGCATAAATAGACAAAATGGTGGAAAACCTTTGCTCTCAATGTCTCAATATCAGCTTTTAAAATCCTATTGTCGACAGCAGCATCGTCGTACTTTTGATTCATGTCTGTAAGACGCTTCAACAAAGTAGAGTATTCCACCCTAAGTTGACCAACCTATATAAACAAACCATATATACACATTTAAATAAGGGGAAACGAGAAAAAGTGATGGATAGCTGAGAAGATTGTATGAGTATTAACACTACGGAATTTTCAGCACCTGTGTCTCAAGATCATTCATGTGCGCTTGTTTTCTTCTTCTAGAGCGTCTAGCTGATTCCCTATTTGAAAGCATCCTAAGCCACCATATCACCAATATAAGTGTTTAAAGTAATAACTATTCTTCCTACTACAATATCTATAAAACTGATTGGAAGAGAGTATGTTGATTCAAGAATTCGCCAATTCGGCTGACAAGAATTTATTGAAAAAGAAGCTGACGACATCCCTGAAATATCTTATTACTACTAATAGGTTTATAAAAAGTATGCTCGAAACATCCGTGAGTATTTTATATCATTTTTAGCAGTCAAGATGGCATTTCCTTTACGCTAGAGATCTTTATAAAACTAAAGCAAACATATACGCTAGAGATCTTTATAAAACTAAAGCAAACATATACGCTAGAGATCTTTATAAAACTAAAGCAAACTTATATAATGATTGGTGAGGAAACATTTCAATCTCTCATACAATTATAACTTGATAAATGATCTCAAGAAAATGACTAACGAGCAGATTCATAGGTTTAGGAGCATGTACACATCCTAAAAACCAACCAATGGTTGCCATTACCTTCGAGCTCGCTTTGCATCAGCAGGGTCCATATTCTCCAAATTCTCTAAATCTCCTTCAAGTTCATCATCATCTGAATCGTCTCGGGATGATCCACTAGTCGTTTGCGCAACATGTACCACGGGATTTCTAGGCAATGCAGGTAACGCCGGAATGCCAAGGGGGCCACCACCATTAGGCTCACTTGGTGTTGTTTTAAAACCATGATCAGTACCTATAGTAGTCAAGCATTCTTCATAAGTAGGGGCACACAAATATAAAAGTAACTGAGTTTCTCAAGGGCCACCAGTATCACTGTTGTTAGCTAGGAGAATGGTGGGGCTTCTGGGGAGTAGAAGAGGAAGAAACAGATATTACCATGAGCCTGTGATTCCAAATGAGACAGTTTTGAAATCTGTCCTGGTTCCTCCGTTGGTTTAGAAAAATCTACGGATTTTGAAGATGAGGCCTGCAACCCAATTACATACATTACTGTCATTAATAATGCCTTTATTTTTGTTAACCGATTAAAAATTTCATCTTCTTTGAGACAAAAAAAAATACTAATTCTTGATGAGAGAGACCCGAGTCAAGGCCACCGCAGCGCAAGCGAGATCCAGCTGGGTTTTCAAAAAGGTCTGATAGTGATCAGAAGTGTTTGAAGTCATTGGTAATGGATCCAACGGAGGTAGAGGAGGATGACGAGATCGATCACTATTACGATCAGGTTTCTTGATCTCTACTACCTCATCATCGCCTTCTTCGCGCTTCGTAGTCGAAGATTGAGACGTACCAGAGGATGACGGCCGTGGAGAAACCATTTGAGCAGCGGAGATCATTGGTGGCTGAGATATAACCGGTGAATCCGAAAATTCTTCAAGAAATTGCTCAAGTGCCCATTCCGATGCACTCCGATTCAATGCACTCCAATTCATCGCCAGCGAATTTACCGTAGTCTGTGACACCGAAGCTCTAACGATCTACCTAGTTAAAGATGAACACCTCACTCACTAACTTAAGTGAAGCATCAGGAAGTTGATTGACAATATAAATCTGATCATATGAAAAGAAAGTTCTCGGCGGAAATGATAAATTAAATAGGAGGGAATTTTCTTTTTGTTTTGAAGATACAAACCTTACCATGGGTTAATAAAATAACTTTTCTTGAAGTAAAACACCGTCAATCCAACTTCTAAAAGGAAATGCATATATGTGAGACCTTTAACCGTTTTTTCCACGATCATTTTTTTTATATTTAACAATCATTATGACTAGTTCCTTTTCCTTGATGGACAATACAGTCCATTTATCTTCGAAAAATCATATATACCATTCAAAAGCCAAAAGGGTGTACTGTATACTACTTTAATAGAAAGATATCAGCAATACCAAGAAATATGGCCAACAATGCAGAAAATTTGAGTTTTTATCTGATGAAATAACAAAGACACACAACATAAAGTCCAAACTTCAAAAATTTGTAACTTATTCATTTCAAATCCAAAATATGGCTTATGTCAATACTCAATAGAAATCTTAAAAAGCCTGTTTTCCAAGAAAAATGTGACTACCCACCCCGCACTTCAACTCGGAACAGGAGATCAATCAAATAATGTTACTGAGATACCAGATCATCACCTGTGATTTTCATTTAACTACTTCCTAAACCAGCCTAAAATCCGACCGAGTTCCGCCAAAAATCTTAACACTATTTCCAAATCCTGTGTAATGATAGAATCACTAGTATGTGTGTGTTTGGGGGGGGGGG
>QANY01003152.1:4689113-4742882 GCA_003255025.1 Datisca glomerata
GGGGCTACAATCCCTATTATATGTAGAATTATTCGCTTGTATTAGATATTGTATCTCTCTCCCTTCTTTCTTAGTTATAATATAAAATGATTTAAGAAGCAACACGTAGAACAATACATGCATATAAATAAGTATGCAGGTAGTTTACTAACTGGAATAGTTAAATTAAATTCTCAAGTCCTACCCGGAATATGCAGATGCGGTATCTCCTCTTAAGGGCCAACGTCACCTAACGATGAGGAAATATCAATTCGTCTGCAATACACTCAGTAGGATTACAACTATTGTAGTGGCAAAGTTGTAATTTCAGACATTTATCAAAAGGAGTCGGACAGAGATTGAAAAGGTACCGTTTCGATGCTTAGAACAAGGGCGGTGTAAATGTGATCTTTGTTTCGTGTGGGCTCTCCGGAGGTGGCCGAAAGGACGGGAAAATGTCACGGTTAAAGGTAAAGCTTTTCCTGCGAATTAAAGGCAACAATCAAACCGAAAAATGAGTCGGAAAGAACGAAAATGTGACTAGTAGCGGCGGCGGCGAGCGGATACAACCGCTGAATACGAAATCGCCAGCAAAATAAAAGGGTCGAATACTAAAGACTTTACTGTCTCGGACTGCCAGATATTTGAGAAAAAGGTTGACGGGGATCAACGAGCGCCGGCGAGATGAGAACGACAGTGCCTTGATCGACGTCTGAAGATGATCAGAGACGGAATTCCAGGCAGGTCGGGTACCACAGGTAGAATGATCTTCTCTCTCTCTCTCTCTCTCTCTCTCACCCTTCATCTTTAAAGTACCACGTAGGATGAAATTACAAATTTGCCCCCTAATTCACCCAAGACTGCACCACTCAATGTTCCGTCTGATTGATTATTGACGCCAGAAGCCCAATACAACGAACGAGGAGAAGAGTAGACCAAAAGAAAACAGCGTGCTATCAATTAAAATATAACTCACACCCCTGTACTTTTAAATTTGTATATTTTATACCTATATATTTCATAAATGACCATTTAAGTCCTTATATTTGTTTATTTAAACATATTTCAGCCATCTCACACGATTTCCGTTTAAGAAAGGGGAGCTCGAAAATCTGGAAGAAAGGCAAAATCCCCATAACCGAAAGCATTTCTTCGTTTCCAGTTGAAAATCGAAAAGCTCGAGAGTTTCCAGATTTCCAGAAGATTTTCTTTGCTCTTCTTCATTTTCTTCGCGAACAGAGACCTACAGTGGACGATTTCAAGGTATCGTTTTACCTTGAAACGATTTTCTTCGATTTTCACTGGTTTGTATTCGATTTTATTGCAGAAAGTATCGAGTTATGATTCTGAACGATTTTATTACAATTTTCTTCGATTTTATTGCAGAAAGTACTCGATTTTTTCAGATTCTTCTTCCCGGGTTCTTTTCAGATTCTCTGTATCGAACGAGTTTTACAGAAACTTCTACCCGGGTCTTCACTGATTTACAGAAAGTATTGAGTTTTTCACTGTCCCTACGAATAAGCACAGTGTAGAGAATGTTAAATCGTGGCCTAAAGATATAGATTTCATCATCAGCAAACTTATCCACCAACTCTTCAGCTTGCTGTTTTTTAAGATCCCCTTTTGAGCTTGCCTTCCTATTCTATTTTTCCATAGTTAAGATCACCTCTCCGTTTCTCTTAAACGGAAAACGTGAGAGAGCGATCATGTGACGCCCCGATCCCCGAAAGATAAATATACGTGTAATTTTATAATTTTAAAATCTTCAATTCCAAACAAGCCCTTATTTTGAGAAAATTTCTAAATAGAAAATTACTAATTTACTCATGTTGGAAAATCCCTGATCTTAAATAGCGGAAGCATTAAATTTATCCATGATCAGAATCTTAATCATAAAATAACGGAAGCGATAAAGTATCTTAAATGCATAGTTAATAAAATTTTTAAAAACTGAATTAAATTATGAAATAACGTCAAAACTTGAAATTTATAATCCATGAAACTTTCACTCATCATAATTCGTAGAAAATCATATTGTAAAATAAACTACTTGAATAACTAAGTTTAACAGAAAACGTTTTCTCAAGTTTTAAATCAAGTCATAAACTGAAAACATAAATTCATCTGATCTAATTGGTTATGGTAGTCTCTCGCTCAAGCTACTCACCATCACCACGTGTATCATAAATAACTGTGGGGGAATGAGTATTTAAAAATACTCGGTAAGCAAACCTACATAATAACATGCATCCACATGTCATAAATGTAATCATGACATGACATAACTGAACTTGACATATAACATAAATGAAATAAAGTAACGTAATTGATCATGACATATAACATAACTGAACTTGACACATAACATAAATGAAATAAAGTAACGTACTTGATCATGACATGGCTTAACATAGCACGTAGATAACATGTGTCTCAAACAGAATCATTTAACAATCTTAATCATATATTGGCGTGTCATATCCTCTAGTTAACAACCTAATCAGAACTGATCACACGTTAATTGAAACACATCATGACGAATTGGACGATGAAACAGACGACACACATCGGGCGACAAAACAAATGACACTCATTGGGCGACAGAACAGATGGCACTCATAGGTGATGAAAAATGTGAACAGATGGCACCTCAAGAGTGACGGAAAACATTTACAGCTGACACCCAATGAATGACCAAAATATGAACAGATGACACCCTATGTGTGACGAAAGCGTGAACAGATGACATCTCATTCATTTAACAGAACATAACGTGAACAATCATGATTTCTTGTTAACTAAAGGTCATGCTTAAGTTCATATTTTGCTTAATTACCACTTGAATGAATTAACCTCATAACTTGCAGAATCTAACATATGGCAAAAATTAATCATATAATGCATATTGATACATATAACAGAATCAAACATGATAGCATACTACGCAAAATCAGTCATACTCAGACATTTATCTCATGATAATCACATTAATAACTGAACAGAAATCAATTACCAAAGTGTTAACCAAATATAATAATTATTGAAAAATGCTTAAACGGATAATAAATACATGATATTATTATAATATCAGAATCATATCGTTATATAAGTCAATTTACACAAATATATGAACGTAACATGGTGATAGACAATTAAAGCCGATGAGAATAACACATATTATATTTATCACACGTGAGTCACGTTACAATGTAAATTCACTTACACAAGCATATATATTTTTCATCACACATGGGTCGATTTACGATATAAATTCACTTACACAAAGCATATACATTTATAACAACGGGAGTCACGCCATTATATAAGCCCACTTACCCGAAGCGAAAGAATGAATTGAACAATTAATGACCTGAAATACCAAAAAAATATAATCACTAAATTGTTTTGAAATAAAACAATATAAACACATTTTTAATATCATAAGATAGAAAATATAGATTTAATTAAAACAGTGCAACACGATCAGAACGAGGTCGGAAAATGATATATCAGGTCCAGAGTCAAAAGATAAACTTCAGGTCAAATGGTTCAGATCGGGATGGTTCGGACAAGTCCGGTTCAATTTTATCTGATGGATCGGTTCACACCGGTCTGAGTAAGCTGAACCGGTTCAGGACATAGCAACTGGATGCAAGACCTAGTTGCAGAACAGAAAGCACGAGGAAATAGGGGGAAGAGAGAGAAAGAGAAAACGGGTAGGAGATAGAAACAAAGAGGGGAAGAAAAACAATGAGGGAATCAGAGAGGGGAAGAGAGAGAGGAATGTAGAGAGAAGCAGAGAGAGACAAAGAGAGAGAGACAAAGAGAGAGAGAGACAGAGAAACAGAGGGCAAGAGAAGGGGAACACAAATGGAAGGGGAAAGGGGGCCTCAGTGATAAATGGCCGGTGATGGCAGAAGCAAAGGGAGAGGGAGAAAGAGAGAGAAAGAAGAAAGATGCAGAGAGAGAGAGAGAAAATGAGAGAGAGAAAACGAGAAGGAGAAAGAAACAGAGAGGGGAAGAAAAACAGGGAGGGAATCTGAGAGGGGAAGATAGATAAGGATGTAGAGAGAAGCAGAGAGAGACAGAGATAGAGAGAGAAAACGAGAAGGAGAGAGAAACAAAGAGGGGAAGAAACAGAGGTGAATATGAAAGAGAGAGAGACCGAAAGAACAGAGACAAAAACAGAGAGGGAGGGAGACGGAGCAAGGACGAGAAAGAGGGACAAAAACAGAGAGAGAAAGAGATTAAAGAAAGAAAGAGAAGAAGATTACCCAAATTCAATTAGAGAGAGACCAACGAAGGAGAAGAGCTGTTGGCCTGCAGGTGGCTGCGCGGGGAGGAAAGAGCTGGGAGAGAAGAAGTTTTGGAATATATATAATAAGTTAAAGGTTGGTTTAGGGTATATATGCATGTAGTGTGAGTGATTTTCAATTGAGGGTTGAGATTGCCTAATCAAGGATAAAATAGGGTTATGGTAATATTAGAGTATATATAAGCATATGGATCGAGTGAGCTAAAATTTTATAATATAAATTAAAACTCTTTTAAAATTAAATAATTGAATTTTAAACTAAACCATATATAATTAAAATTATTTACCAAAATTACAAATAATCACTTTCTAAAATCAATTTTTAAAATTTATTTTATCTTTTAAATTAATTTTACAAAAATACTTATTTATGAAGGGTCGGAATATTACAGATCAAATAGGTTTAATTAAACAAGTACAAGAATTTAAGTGGTCATTTATGAAGTTTAAGGGTATGAATCGCACAAATTTGAAAGTGCATGGGTGTCAATTGCATTTTAGCCGAGCTATCACTCGGTTTCTTCTCCTTCTTCCAAAACTCTACCAGAACCAGATGCTGCCGAAGCTTGAAGCTTACCGGCGACGAATTCCCCTTTCCGTCAAATAGAAGTTGGTAAATTTTTTCCTTTACTACTTTTGTTCTTTGCTTCCGGTAATGCTAACCTTTTGCTTTATTTTATTCCAATCCCTCTTCTGCTCAGTCCTCTTCCTGTTCTACTTTTCTTCCATCCCTGGTAGCTCAATTTTTCTCCTTTCCCATTAGCTTTTAGAGTTTCTGAATGTCATTATGAATGTTGCCTTCTCTGTTTTATGTCTGCGAAGCAAAATTTATAATTTTCTGCTCAGAATTGGGATATACATAAATTTAGGACTCTGATTCACACTTGAGTTGTAGACATGTTCGTTACATGCATTGTATCAAGCTCCGTAACACGGATGCCTTTGTTTTTGTTCAGTTAGCACATTCCAATCTTGAGAAGGTCCAAATGTTCTATCTTAGCCGAATTGAGCACACTCTACGTCTGCCTCCTAATATGCTGCATCTACCTATCGTTGACGCTATTAAAGGAGAGCTTGAGAAATTATTCTTAGATAAGGTATAAAGCTTACTTATTTCTGTCACCTCTGCAGTCATTTCTATGTTCTTCCCTTCAATTAGCATGCTTGAGAACATTTGTACTGAGATGAATCTTGAATGAAGGTTATTGCAAAACTGGGGCTTTGTATTTCAGTGTATGATATCCGATCATTTGATGGTGGCTTCATTTTTCCTGGGGACGGTGCTGCAACATATAAGGTATTGAATAATGTTCATATTTCATCGAGAGAATTAGCATTCTATAATTTATATATTTAGTGATAACATAAGCTAGAATGCATACTGTAATTTACTTGATTTAAACAGGATATATGTTGCTTATGTATTGATTATGATCTTTAATTCCGCAATTAGATATTGGTTCACCATCAATTCCTTTTTCGGTCCCCCTCATGTGAATGTCATCCATCATTGTTCTGAATTGCAAAGTCTTTGACCAGTAAAAGTTCTTTCTTTTTTTCATCAGTAAAGGATAATAGTATTATGCACAAAGAAAAGAGCCGTGTAAGGTCAAATTCGACACTATAGACCAATCTCTATGAGTTTAGATCAAAGAGACTCTACCTAGGTTTTCTCAAATTCTAAACCTGGAGGGAGAAGACTCGTCTTCTTATCTACATCCCTCCACAACTGGATAAATATGGTCGTTTGACTCCTCCATATACAACGGTACACCTACTGACGTCAACCAACATGAAGCCCCTGCATTTAAGATTGTACATGGTGAGGTTATCATTCCACAACTAAGTGTAACCGTTGCATTTCAAACTTGGCCTTTTCTTCAGTTAAATTATGTAATGTGTTCAAATCTCTTACCATTTTGAGCTGTTTGCAGCAGCTGGCTGAACCTTTATTTGGAATTATTGATAAGAATGGGCATCCCAGTCTGGTTTAGAAGAACAGTTTTGTTGATTTTTTATGATTGGTTACTTACAAATTTGCAACTTATCTTTATTAGTAAATTTGCAACTTCTTTTGTATACATGTAATCGTTGGTTTGTATTTTTGGACCTATGATCATCATCATCTCTAAGCGAATTACCATCTTTTTCCATTCTTTCACAAGTTACCATAACCTTGTCTTAGTTTCCAACAGTATTTTAAGCCAAGCATTATCATGTTCCACCGGAGTAGTAATGGGCAGTAGATACTGGATAAGGAGCTATAGATATTTGATATCTCAACTCGATGAATTTGGCTTGGGATTTAGTCAAGGCCATGTCAAGAGATTAAGTTCTTCAATTTTATGCATGTGAAGGCTAGGCAGTTTCCCGATTTTACCACTGAGTGAGGCCGAATTTCTTTATTAAGTCCCATCCTTTAGTAGATAGAATAATAACAGTGTAGTATATTCTTTCAAAGCCTGTTCACTTTTTTTCATATTTGGAAATTTTATATCCTTTGCATATTTGTAATCTGAGCTATTCCTTTTTGTTTGTATTAGAATCCAGTACTCTTGTTTGTTAGCCGTTTATTTCTTTTACTATTATTATTTCATTCTGGCAGAATATTGACTGCAGTAATTTCAAAGCCAAGTTTTTGATATTTTGGCAGGTGGAGTTCACTCTGATTATGTTTCGTCCATTCGTGGGAGAGATTATTGTTGGAAATGTTAAAGAATCAGATGCTAAAGGTTTACAACGTATGTTCCATTTGATACTCATATACTTAGTTTATTATCCTCTCATTTAATTATCATTCATATATGCACATTTACATCTATATTATGTTTTTACTTTGGCTTATTCAATTTGTTTTTGTAAAATCTTATGCTAATGCTGATATTCTCCTTCTGACATGGTGATTTCCTTGTGGCGTGATGATTAAATTAACACAACTTGATCTGCATGAGTTTTCGTCTGTAACCACTTGTTTTATTCCAATGGGCTACTTGCAGTCTCGCTTGGATTTTTTGATGACATTTTTGTACCTGCCCATTTTCTGCCTAGTCCATCTGATTTCAAGCCAGATCCAGAAAATGGGTAAGTATCCAGCTAGTTTATCCAGTAATAAAAATACAGTTATTTTTTCCGTTAGGAAAACATGTATCTGCATTTTTTCGTTAATCCTAACATTTATCTGCATTCACCAATTAATGTTCAACCAAATTCAGCATAAATTTTCCCAGTTTCGACTTTTAGCTGCATTTTTGTTTTTGCCTCATATTTTCACAACATTATGTGAATTGCAGTGGCAAACAGAGATGGGTATGGGGCTATGATGGTCAAGCATATGATATTTATGAGGGAGACAAGGTTCGTGTTGCTATGCCAATACTTCATCGTAATTTTCGTTATACTGAAAATTCTTCGACTAGTGACATGCTTAATTTTGATTTTCGAATTGGCAGATTAAGTTTCAAATCCACAGCATAGATTATCCACCAATTCCAGTTGAGCAGCCAGAAGGAAATAATCTTAAACCATTTGCTCCTATGGTCATAACTGTACGCCCGTTCATCTAAAATATATTCTTTGACCAATTGTCAACTTTAAAGCTAGTCTATTTGTCTTTAGAAACATATCGTGATGCTTTAATTTGGAGGAGGGAGGGATTATGTTAACACATTGAATGTCATGATTTTATGACTGATATTATGGCTGTTGAACAGTGTTATATTAGTTCATAGTTTTATTGACCAAAACAGAAAAGACCAAAAACTGTAAGACCTTATGTTTCCATTTTCGGTTTTGAAGGGAACAATTGATTACGATGGATTGGGTCCTCTATCATGGTGGGATAGTTCAGGGGAGGTTGAGGCTGAAGAGCCCTGAAACTCAGAAGATGATTGGCAGGCAAAGGGAAGAAGAAGAAGAAGAAGAAGATGGTATCAATTATGCTGTAAATCGTAGCAGTAACAATTTTGGCATTAGACCTTGATTATTAGAAACCATTAGGAACTTGTAAACATTTATAATTTCTTTTCTCTTTTATGTAGGTAGAAATAATAAGAAAGATTTAACCTCGTTTCTGAGTCAGAAGTAATGTACTTTCATGTGATAGAAAAAACTTAATTAGTGAATTATAGAATCTTTTTTTTCTCTGACAAAATTGTAATTGTAGTTTCTATGGGGATTGGGAGCAATGAGGCTTGAACTCACGATGTCTTATTTGTGCGAGGGTTTAACTAAATGTATCAATTCACCTCATTGGCAGGAATTGTGCAGTAGTTGTAGGTCTACTGTGAGCTTTTTGACACAATGATCCTCCTTTTTTAGTGTTGCACTAGGCCAATTATGAAGTAATGTGAAACAGATCAACTGCAAACCATCACCCTTTTCCTTTCCCTCCATCTCCTTCTCCATGGAGATCACATTTCCTCGTTTCATTCTACATATAAGTGAGTTCAAATCTGCATGTATGCTAAACACTCATGGATTTGTTCATTGTTTCTTCATTATTTTTACAATAGAAAAACGTTATTGTTGCATCTTAACCTTGCTTTATTTTAGCAAACTGAAATTTCAAGAGCAATTTTTTTTAATAAAAATTATGCTACGAAATTTAAACTTTTGTGATAATTACTCCAACTATCATCATCTTCTAATACTTTTTGAACTTCTTAGTATCAATCGGGTTCTCCACTATCATCAAAGTTTTTCAACTAGATACTTATGTTTGAGTTCATCAATTTTCTGTTCAAAACTCAACGAAAATAGAAGCTAATTTCAAGTAGAAAGTCACTTTTAAGAAGATTAGTGTTTAGATGTCTGATGGAGATGGTTGAAGCCTCCAAATAAAAGGATATAGATGTATTATTATACTTATTTATTTTTTGATATTCATACTCATCCTTTAAGATTTTAAATTACAACATTGCTTTGTTCATCACTGTTTTGGCATGACAATGCACGTGATTTGAAACTATTCATATACCTTAAAATATAAAATTTATTTTTCTATTTACATATTTATTTATCATGTTTAAGCTAGTATCATATATTGCTTAAGCTAGTATCATATGTTGTTTACTGAAAAAATTCATATATATTATAAACTTATATTGGTGTTGTATACTGTAGAGCTACACAATATTTTTGTAATTAAGTTAAAACATAAAATAATTTTTAATGAAATGAACTTTTGATGGTAAAATGTAATTTGTCCAAGACCATTGAACTTCTTATTTTAAACAAAAGAGAGTTTATTTAATTGAGAAAAATATAAAGCAGGCAGAGAGCAGAAGGAAGCTAAGAGCCACCCCCACAAATCAAAATGGCAACTTCTCTCTCACACACAACACCGAAGCTCACAATCCTCTCTTCTTCGTCAACTCTGCAGACCATTCTCTGCAAAAACTTCCAATTTTCTCTCTCCTCGTCATTTATCTCTCTTCCCAAAGCCTCAATTCCTCTCTCTTACTCCCAACGCCTTCCCTCTCTCTCTTACTCTGCATATCATCACCACCGCCATCGCCGTGGTCTCGTCGTTCGCGCTGAGTCTGAAAATGGCACAGAAGCCACTCGCCACTACGATTTTGACCTCTTTACTATTGGCGCTGGCAGCGGGGGTGTTCGTGCATCCCGCTTCGCCTCCAGTTTTGGTGCTTCAGTGGCAGTTTGCGAGCTTCCCTTCTCCACAATATCGTCTGATACTACTGGAGGCTTCGGCGGGACGTAAGTCTGTAACATATGCATCACTAAGCATAATTGGAACTCTTTTTACTTTTTGGGGGGCTGGGGGGTGGTTGGATTTCTTCGCTTCATGTATGCTAACTTTGTGAAGTGGTGATACAAAATGTGCTGGACTTCTGTAGTCCTGATTGGTTTCTGGTTCTGGGGAATTGAAGTACTTGATCAATGGTTAATTGATTTTATTAACTTCAGCAGGTACTAGGGAAAAAGTTACTTCCTCACTGGTCTGGAGGGTGTCTCTCCTTACAACTAATAGATAGTAAAACAAAATCAGTGAGGTCCATTGATTCCATTTACATTAATCTGGAAATAGTACAATGAGAGTGAAACTGGCATTTGTTCACAAGCTACTAGGTTAGGCGAGAAATTCAGTAAATTTCGATACATGCCTGAAGAATGTGATTCTCATTATAGAAAACGATTGATTCATCCATATTTCATGTGTTGTAGTAGGATATATCCCTGAAGTGGTTAATTTTTTATTGAAGTCAGCGAAGATTGCATTTTGGAGTGAAAGAAAACTTAAAAAACCTGACTTGAGAGGCCTATTCTCACCCATTCTATTAGTAGACGAGGACTAGAAAGTGCAACAACCATAAGCTCATAAAAATAGTTAGCTTAAAAGGATGTGGAATGTTCTGAATTTAGCTGAGGCTCTTATGCGATTTCGCTTGCTATTTCAATTTGAAGTAAATATGTCGAAACGGATCTTTCTGGCACTGATTGATCGGCCATGTTATAAATTTCTTCAATTTGCCCTTGCAGATTTTATAGCTGTAAGTTGATTGACTTGTTGCACAATTTTCTTCTTTTTGGAACCTTGGATATGAAATGATGAGATACTTGCTAATAACTATCATCTTGCCCAATCCTCCAATGGCTTTCTCAATTATTTCGAAAGGTTCTGTCGATTATTTGTTTCAGACAAAACAAATTTAAGTAAACTTACTTGGATACCAATTCCTGCAACTGGATTCATGTCCTTGCTATATGGTATTTTCATTCTGCTACATCTAGAATCTCATATTCCCTATTCTCCAGAAAAATTTCAATCAGAAATCTTAAATGCCCCAGTGCACATTTATGTTTATGTGTGCCACTACTTTTCCGATTGCAGATGTGTGATTCGTGGATGTGTACCAAAGAAACTGTTTGTCTATTCTTCAAAGTTTGCTCATGAATTTGAAGAGAGTAATGGGTTTGGATGGAAATATGACTCTGAACCAAAGCATGACTGGAGTACATTGGTAGCTAACAAAAATGCTGAGTTGCAACGCTTAACTGGTATTTACAAGAATATTTTGAAAAACGCTGGTGTAACTTTAATCGAAGGCCGTGGGAAGGTGCGTTACTATGTCAATACAACACGATTCTTCCCTTTACTAGCTTTTCATGAAATGTAAGGAGCGAGGGTTTGTAGGTTCATTCAAAATTTTGACAACTATTATATACATTTCAGATAGTGGACCCTCACACAGTTGATGTTGATGGTAAACTTTATTCAGCTAGACACATACTAGTTTCAGTTGGGGGACGTCCCTTCATTCCTGAGATTCCAGGAAGGGAATATGCAATAGATTCAGATGCTGCACTTGATTTGCCTTCCAAGCCTGAGAAAATTGCAATTGTTGGAGGTGGGTACATAGGCCTGGAGTTTGCAGGCATCTTCAATGGTTTGAAAAGTGACGTCCATGTATTTATTCGGCAGAAAAAAGTACTGCGAGGCTTTGAAGAAGAGGTGATAACTCACATCAACGTGCCACATGATTAATGGGCATTCAACAGTTTCTTTACTTGCATAGTCCCTTTTATTTTTTCTGCAGATTAGAGATTTCGTTGCGGAGCAGATGTCTCTAAGAGGGATCAACTTCCACACTGAGGAGCTACCTCAGGCTATCCTTAAAGCTGCAGATGGTTCACTGTCCCTGAAGACTAATAAAGGGACAGTTGAAGGTTTCTCACATGTTATGTTTGCAACAGGACGTAAGCCTAATACAAAGGTTTGGCATTACATTATTGAACAGCATTCTCTGCACTGAGGACCTCTTTTGGTTTATTTGATTCCAATTTTGAAGTCATACATGTAAACTGCAACAGAATCGAGAAACTGTTCTCAACTATTGAAACGTTCTGAGTGAATATAACTTGTACCTTAACGCAGAATCTAGGATTGGAGACAGTGGGTGTAAAAATGAAAGAGAATGGAGCAATTGAGGTAGTGCCTCTTTTATCCAGTTCTATATGTTTATCTTGGGTTTATACACCCTGTCTGCATATTGTCATTTTAGTTGGTCTTTTCAGGTTGATGGATACTCTCGTACATCTGTTCCTTCTATCTGGGCAGTTGGTGATGTTACAGATAGAGTGAACCTGACTCCAGTTGCTTTGATGGAGGGAGGGGCACTGGCCAAAACGTTGTTTCTGAATGAGCCCACAAAACCGGACTACAGGTAACATGTTGTGTTTGATTGGTCAATGGGCCTAAGATGTCATATAATCTACAACACATATGTATTATTTGCGATGAACTAAGATAAATTCGTGTTGTACTCTTTATTGGTGAACGACAACTTGTTGAATAACTGCTTAACTTGTGAAAGTACAATTTATGGAATTTAAACTTGAAACAACTGATTCTGAACTGACGATGCTCTGTACAACTTTCCAGAGTTATTTTCTGCAAGTGTTACACCAAGAGAACAAAAAGGAATAAAATAAAAATTCTTTCCTGGGCTGTCTTAAACAGAACTCGAGGTTTTCCTAGTAGTAAGCCTTAAAGAATATCAGCTGGTGATGTTCATTATCAGAAAGAAAACATAATCATTTCCTAATGTTTTGGCGTAAATTCATTAATTTCTTTGGATGCCAAATTCTAGTTAGAAGCCCTTTAGTTACTTGTAGATATTTGTTTATCCTGATGTTGGTCAAATGACTAGGACAATAGACTTTGACCAGACATCGTGGTGAAATATGCTTATGAAAAATCTTGTGGAAGTTGTAATTTACTCTTATTAAGAGCAAACTTTATCTTTGCTCAAATTTGATGTTTTACATTTTACACAACCCTTAAAAACCCCTTCAATTTTGTTATACAGGTATATGCTTTTGATGTTTTTAAGTTCTTGGAGAGTGGTTAGTTTTGATGACCATTTAATGTAAATCTGATCTCAACAGGTGAAGGAAAACTGCATTGATATAAATCTTTCTTACCTGAAATACTCTTTTCTGTAGAGCTATACCTGCTGCTGTGTTTTCTCAGCCACCAATTGGACAAGTTGGTCTTACTGAAGAGCAGGTGTGATTATATATATGGAAAATTATATCAACCTTCCTTCTATTTTATATTAATTACATGAAAATTCCCTAAAAAGAGAATTACATGTACCTCCCTTCAGGTTTACTGCACCCTCAAATAAATCCATCTAATTGGCAAAACGAGAACATCAGTGGGAATATTCCATAAAAAACGGATCTGGAAGTATACATCCATAAACCGTTTATATTTGGGGCAAGGATAGTTTTGTCAATCCAGTTGATTCAAGTGTAGGGTGATGGTATGGATGTATGTAAGTGTAGGGAGGTATGCGTAATTTTTTTTAACAGAAGGTGTCTCTGTAAAATGGAGGGGATTTTCGAGTAATATTCCCTAATATATTTGAACCGCCATTGCTTACTGTTTTGGTTCTTTGCAGGCCATATTAGAACATGGTGATGTCGATATCTTCACAGCAAACTTTCGGCCCATGAAGGCTACTCTCTCTGGGCTTCCAGATCGAATCTTCATGAAACTCATAGTCTGTGCAAAGACAGACAAAGTGTTAGGGTTACACATGTGTGGAGAAGATTCGCCGGAAATTGTGCAGGTTTCTTTCTTTACCGAGCTTTGTTTGTCTTTTCTCCCCATATTTTAGAGGGTGCTGATATAAGTTCTGAGTTTATTTTTGAAACTTACAGGGATTTGCAGTTGCTGTGAAAGCTGGTTTGACCAAGGCAGACTTTGATGCTACAGTGGGTATTCATCCCACAGCTGCTGAAGAATTCGTCACAATGCGTACTCCAACGCGGAAGATAAGAAAGAATCCTTCTGAGGTCTCTTTCTATGCCAAGTCTTTATTTTGATTCTCTAATAGGGTTGACTCTGTTTACCAAACTACGCTTTCACTGATAAAAATAAATGCAACTTTCTTGCTCAAACCTAGTAATATGGGTGTCATTGGAAAAGTATGGCAATCTTTTCTGTAATTTATTGTTTTACAGTTTTTCTGCCAGCTTTTTTACGAGTGAGTACTATAGTCATATATGTCATTTCTATTCTGTACCAGGGAAAGACCGATCCTGGGGTTAAAGCTGCGGCCGGGGTTTAACAGTACTCGGTTTTAATCATTTTGGTAGAGATGACGGCTTGCACTCTTCTGGGTGAGTACTCACGACTTATGTAGGATTATATTGTCTGCTGAGTTCTTCGTTAAGTTTTTCAATTGAAAAAGAAACCCGAAAACATAGGTCCGCGGTTGGTTATCTCATGAAAAAATGAATTGATCTGAAAATAGTGCTTCTCTTCCAAACTGGACTCGGCCACACGTAAAGAACCAAATCGAACCAAGCCGTGAAAATTGGTTCCTATCGATTTGGATTTTAGATCAGTTCATCTTAAAGATCAAGATTTAGAGACAAACCCAACGTGATTGCTCAAACTAGCATCAGAACATCAACCATCAAATGCACAATCCTCAAAAACATCGAACATCAATATATAACATAAATAACAAGAAAAATAACATCAAATATAAAACAATAGGAAATCAGTTTGGTTCTTGAGAGGCAGATCATGAAACGAACCCAACATCCAGCTCTACCAAATCCAAAATGAAATTGAACGGATTCATATCACCAACATTAATTAGGTTTTTGGTTTGTGATTGTATTGCAACCGCACAAAACCCCTAGGATTACTTTCGCAGTTAAAGAATTGACGGTAAAATGGTGCAGTGAGATCTAAGGAACAAGTAAATGGAATAGACTTCTGATATTTGCTCAAATTTTCTTATAGATATTTAACCATCAGGGGCAAGTCATTGAACACACTAGAAAACTGCAGATGTGTTGCGGAATTGGTTGATCGAAAATTGAAGCGGATTCGTGTTGATAGAACTTCGTGAGTATCTCAGAACAGCTGGGATTATCTTAACAGTTGATGATTGGTGTATTTAAGGGGGGAAAATGCATTGTTGGGACATTCAGTTTCTTTTGTATATTACAACATTTGATTGCTCCCTCCCAACCTCATTTTCTTGGTCCTTTCGTCGTTTGTCTCGTTAATCTTCCATAAATACGTGCTGACATGGACGCTATTTACTTGCACAGAATTACTGTAAAAAAATGAAAGATGTTTTTTCTTCTTTTTAAACATTAAACATATGTTTTTTTTTATATAGCATGTGATTAGAAGATAAAAGTAATACGGAACTTAGTAGAAAATGACAGGTTTTGAGGGTGGAGTTAAGTAAATGGTTAAGATTTTTATTTGTAAAAATGGCCGAATTTTTAGAATTTACGGGGGGTGTTTTAATGTGATGTACTATTTCGCAAACTAATTTTTGGTCATTTTTGCTAATTTTCAATTTTCTGACTATTTATTTAACATCTCTTAATAATCGATCATTCATGTATTTGTCCCAAAGTAATAATCATGAATTATCAGAAGCAAGGCCTAATAGCTTGAGATGGTGAAGGATATCAGGAGAGTGGTCTTCAAGCTTAGGCCTCTCAGGCTGCACCCAACGCCCATCTTTGTTCCTAATCATACCCTTGTTCTCGTGTTGTCTCCAATTAGGTGGAACTAAGTGATGATCTTTTAGAAAATCACACCCTTTATTCACTAATGCTGGGTCTCTTCCACTTGATAGTACAAATCTCTTCCCCTTTCCATGGTATCTGCTTCATTTTATTTTAACACAACATATACGATGTTAGCGGGAGATTTTTCGACGTAATTTCTTTTCTTAAAACGGAAAATTATGACTTTTCATTAGTTTGTTCATCTTTCTTAGTCGAATTTGATTTTGTGTAATATTAAATTAACGAAGTTTTATCATAAGTCAGGTCAGGCGTATGCCTCAATTATTAATGAGTAACACAGTTCACACTGTTCCGAACAATTATTTAATTATTACTCAAATCATGTGATAAAAGAGTTTTACTTTTAATATAGTGCTAATCAAATACTAACTACAAAGAAATTCTAACCCAAAAGCTTTGACAGCTAGTTTTGTTTTTTTGTCAAACTTGGCAGCTAGATTGCTTATGTGTTATCCAAGCTATTGGATTTCTTATTTAGATACCTGTCATTATCAATGCCATTTCAAATACAAGAAAAGATCAATTCAGAGTTAAAGTGTGTGAATTTTTTAATTCAATGAATTTTAACACTTTGTTGAAACTTGATCTAAACTCCTTTAGTTTTGTTAAATTTGTAAAATATGTACTTACACTTTTTTTCGTAGTCTTATACCCTGTAATTTTAAGAACCTGTGAAAAATACCTTTATTTTAGTTTAGAGCGTTAAAACTAACGGACAAATTAGCATCCGTTTCACTCCATCTTCTTGTCCATGTCCATGTCTACATCATCTTCTCCGTTGACAATTCCGGCTCAAAACTCATCAACTTTGTCAACGAAAAAATTCTCTCATTTTTTTCGTATATGTAATAGCAAAAATCAAATATCTGGTTCTAAGAGGACGATACAGTTGATTTTAGAGACCCAGAAGAGCAGAGAGTGATCCCCTCTGAAAACTTGATGAACCGAATGTGGTGGTCATTGCTTTTGGTCACAAGAATGGGGAAGGAAGAATTTGATGATTTTTTTATTTAGATGGGGGTACTTTACATGGTAACACTGCTCACACTTGGTCTTGGGAGGTGTGAGGATTTTGATAATAAAATGGTGAATCATGGAGGTACTTATGAAAGAAACCTAAATCCCCAAATTCATTTCCCGCAAACCTCCTTCGTCATTTCGCTCAAAAAATTAAAACCTCAGTCCTGAAACTTAACAATTAATTAGGCAAAATATTCAGCTCTGATTCTAAGGAAGATATATTCAATGAATCTTCAAGGAGAAATAATCAAGTGAGCTTACGGAGAAGCAGTCATGGCAGCACAGTTACTCTTAGTGGGAATCCATTAGAAGGAAGAGAAAGCAATTTCAATGGAAGTCTAATCTGTCCACTCCAATGGTATGGTACCTTTCGGTTCAGCCATTGAAATGCCAGAGGCAATTTTTCAGAAGACTAAAGGTGCAGAGGAGAATTCGTCGGGAGGAAAATGCAATGAGGATGAAAAGAAAATTAAGAAGGAAGTGGATATGAAATTGCATGTTTGAACGAAGTAGAGAATTATGGCAAAATGGTCTAGGAGGTGTATCTTGGATCTCCATTAATGAAAGCTTAGAATTACTTGAGAATTGCTCTGATATTTTTTTTCTTTGGCAAACGAGCTTCTGGCCGGAATTGTCAACGGAGGAGACGATGTGAGGATGGAGTGCAACAGATGCTAACTTCTTGTTAGTTTGAACACTCCAAACTAATTGAGGAATTATATTTTGCAGTTTATATTAAATCACAGTCGTATAAAAATATAAAAAAAAGTTTAAGAATATATTTTACAAATTTAAAAAATTACAACCTAAAAAATGTGGGAATTCTTTAAACAATATAATGTTAATATCTTCCTCTTTACACAAACTGGAAGAAATGGTAAAAGTATCTTTTGATAGCTGATTCTGAGTTTGACCTTGCCTTAATTATTGCTTACATTTCTTGTTCTAAATGTATGGAACATCTTTGTAATCTTAAGGCTCTTAGTAAAGAGAAATAGTTTTTAGGTTAGAATACATTCACCCATATAAGTTTTGTTTGTTGTCAAGTTGGTGTTTATAGTTTAATTTAGTCTAAGCAATTACATTAATACCAATACTCTTCACAACATTTACCATCTCTAACGACTTTTTATTTTATTTTTTTATTACTGGAAAGGATTTCATATGTGATCTGATACCTCTAATTACAAATACTTTTGGTAAATAACTCTAATGTTAAATACAAATTAAAAGTATATTATCTTATAAATAATTCTCACACGTTTAGTTAGCTAGGAGGACCATCGAGAATAGATGGTCATGAAATGAAAAGGATTGTTTGTCGTTGATCTCTAATGAAAAATGAACGGTTCAGTTCATGTCGAATTATACAAAAAATATAAAACTGATTTTTAATTTTATTTATAAATTTTAATATTTAATCTAAATTATTTAGATCTAACTGAATGATAAATAATTGAATGATAAGCAATTGAAGAAGGTCTAAATCCGTCATGAAAGTAGAAATCCTAGCATATCTATCATGCAAACCTAGCAGGCGAAGAAAAAAAAGAACAGTTACTATCTGTCACAATCTTTATTAAAAAAAATCTTTAAGCTTATTAGTATCCACTCTAAAATTTTATTATATTTGAAACCCAATATTTATCTATCATATTTTTAAGTAATAATTTATTGGAACTTGCCCTGACCAAGTATTTAAAGACTTAGATACAGTGTTGATGGGAGCCATACTCTTTCCATATTGCCTAATTATCACACCTACTCAAACATTATATATTTTTTTATAAAAGTAGAAAAAAATTCCAAGTAGACAGTATTATAGATATATAATATAGATTTAATTAGTGATTAATTTAGTAAAAAAAAGGGGGAGAGAGAGAGTTACCCATCAAGGAGATGCAAATGAGCTTCTAAATTGTGCGCGCAAACGGGATCGGTAGTTTGCTTCAAAAACGGTGAGTTCTTGTGGTCCAACTCAAGCTCTACCCCTACATGCGAGTAACTCCACGGCAATCCTTCCGCCAACTTCATCACCATCGGCGGCGCGTGCTCGTTTATTACAAATCCCGGCGATTTTGGCACCATATCATGCACATTCACCACCCTCAATACCTACTCATATATCATATTCCACAAATAAATTATTAGTATATATTTCAAGAAAGATTCTATCTTCTCTTATATATTTTTTCATCATCTTAAATTTTTTTAATACATCTTATTTATTTCTAGACCACGGTGTAACAACAAACTCCAATAAACGAGTTGAATATTTTTTGTGAGATTTAAGTAATCTAGACTAAAGAAAAGGACGTTTCTCAATTTTTGTTTGACGAACTATGAATTTACTTGCTTAAATCTTAACTTAAGGAGCTCTAGGGCAAAGAAATAACTTTTATTTTTCATAAACTAAAATGGATAAAAGTTAATAATATCGTAAAATTATTACATTCATGTTTTTAAGAAATACTACTTAGATATTTTTTGAAACGTTTTCTTATGTTATCTGTTAAAATTGATATAAAAATTAAGTTTTTAAAATTTTCAGAGTTTCTATGTAGCTACAATATCATAGAATGATTTATGTAGTTGTAGTTAGTACCTTTACTCCCAATGACTCTAGCCGTTGTTTGAATCTGAGGTTACCAACTCGTGGACCTGAGAACGAAAAGACACAAACAGGCACATCCCGACTATCTGCCATTACATTTAGACCCGTTTCCACTATATCATATGCACTTAAGATCGCCATTGCGCTTCCCAGACTATGCCCTGTAATCGTAATGCTCAGCACTTCATCGGCATACATCTCTTTTAATCGCCTTATCTCTGCCAGTATCTGCTCTCTCGCCGAGTATTTACAAAACGAACAGTCGTCGTCTTTTTCTGTGTAGAGATCTAAGAACCCGGATTCGACCTTCACATGTATGTCGGGACTTGGGATGTTGTTGGACGAAATGGGCCTTAGGAAATCCATCAAGTCTGTTATCCATTCCAACCTTGTCACTGTGCCTCTCCACGCAATGCTAATGTCTCTTCGGCCTAATTGTTTGGACGTTTCATCGTTCGAAACGGCTATGTACCCGATCCAATTTGCGTGTTTGCTCCACACTTTTGGCCACCTTGACTTCTTGAAGAAATTAGGCAGGTTTATGTTCGATGTGGCGTAGAGATACCTGATGAAGAAATTAGGCAGGTTTAAGGTAGGGTGTATTTGGGATTGTTTATAAACATTTTAAACTTATGATAACATTATATTAATTAATTAATTTATAAAAATAATTATTATTAAATGAGCATTTCTTAAGAAATATTTCCAATAGCAAAGACCTCGTAACGTGGTAACCGTGGTTCTCCATTTCCAAGTTCTCAAAGAACTTACGGCGCGTGAATCTACAGCTTCCACAGTACTTGGAAAACGGGTCGAAATCGAAAGCGTCGTAACAAGCCTGAGCCATTTCGCCATACCGTATAAGCTCCGACCTTAAAACCTGGTCCATCGGATCAAGCAATCCGACCCAATCATCTTCACCGTGGATTTCTCTCCAGATATCAGCCAATCGAATATTAGTTTCTCCCTCATGCTCATCCAATCCTTGCCCTTCTTCGTTTTCTCTCCCTATATCATCAAGCTCGGTGATAATGGAGGACAATGACTCACTGGTTTTCGACATAACCCGGCACGGCGGGGCCTCCGTAGTCATGAAGCCGGGGCCTCTGGGAAGGTATTTGGTGCTGAAAGATGGGCTTGATAGATGGGTTCTGAAACGGTGTAATTTTGGGAGAGGAATGAGAACGTTGGAGAGGGAAACGGCCATTGTTGGCTGGAATGCATGAAGAAGCTGGTACCGAATAATGACTGAGAAGTTGGGTATTTAGTTTATAAAAGAATAAGACCACTGGTGCTCTTGCTCTTGGTCAACAAAAATAAAATACACAGTGAAAATGATTATATGCCTAAATGATATCTTTGTTTATTTTTTTCAATAATTTAGTTGGTGCCATTGCCACCATATTTAATAGTGTGAACTAAAGCTTTGATCACGTTTGAGGAAATATAATACGAGTTAAGGCTTTGATCACATGGAGTTGGAGGTTTTTCAATTCACACTGCGTATAGGTTGGATATATAAAAGTTTTAATATGGATTAGATGGAAAAAATTGTGTTACTGTGATATCTCAAATATATGTTAGACAACCTTAAATGTGTACGAAAGTATTTTAAATATGTTGAACAGCAAGGTAATAATAATTATGTTGTTGGTGTACCATACTTTTCAATATATTTAAGATACTCAACACGGTGACGAGTTTTAAATCCATCCGATTCCTAAACTTTCAAATACCCGTACTTTTAAATTCAATTTGGTCTTAAACATCATTTGTCGACGGCCATTAAAATATTTTTTTATTTATACGACCGCAATTATGCATAACGTCATCAATTTACCTTTCTAATATATTTGGGTTGAATGTGAAAATAATATTCATGTACTCTGATTGTAATCACATACCATGCATAAATTGTTTCGCCAAATTAGTATATGTGCTTTAAAAATTTTACAATTAATCCGCATGTTATACAAAATTCATTATATGTGGCATTTGTACGAACCATTTATACGTGTTTCTTTTCGTTCAACATATTTATCATAGTTCTCTGTATATTAAAAATCAAGTAAAATTTTAGTTAAGCCTCTTCTTTTTCAATATAAAAGTCATATCAAAAGTTGTCTTGGAATGATTTTGTATTAAATGATTTTTGCAAAACAAGTAAATGGTTTTTTAGGTTTATAAAGCAGATTTAGTATAGCACAAGACTTAGTTATAAAATTTCAAAGTATGTGCACCAAATTAGCTAACAAAATTGTAAAGGAATGTGATTGCCTGATAGCAAAATTAAGAAGATCTTTATCGTTCGTAAATAGACTTCAATTACACCAACTACATTATTGTCGTTCCTTCCAAAGTCGATATCTAATCCAAAGTCATAAGATTTTTCTATGATATTTGGATGTACTGTAAATAGATCATCTTGATTGTAAATAAACTTCAATTACATGACCGACAGTCAAATGATTTTCTTATAGTATGGGGTTATACTGATGATTGATCATTGTTCCATCAATGAGACAGGATGGATCAATCCCGTACCAAAGTCAATCGTGAAAATGAAAATGTCTCACATGTTTAAGGTTATTTGGAATAATGTAACTTTTCAATTTTAGATTAGAAAATATATATCATTTTTTGAAAATCAGAATTATATACTTTGGGACTCACGCTATTTAATTAAATATTAATAATCTCATCAAATTCTTTTTTATTCTCGATGCACAGTCAAATCAATTAGATCATATTTTCTTCTTCTTCTTCTTATTTTTTATTCAGTGAACCTCATTCTTCTTTTTCATGTGATTACTTGAAGGGTTCAAGTAGTTATTTATATCTACTTGAAGGGTTCAAGTAGTTATTTATATCTACTTGAACCCTTTAAGTAATTATTTTTTATTTTATCAAACAATAACTCAAACACCAAGTGACTACTTGAAGGGTTCAAATATTTTTTTATGACTACTTGAAGGGTTCAAGTAACTTTTTATGAATACTTGAACATTTTGTATGTCTACCAAAAGGAAAAAAAGAACTTGAGTACTTGAAAGGTTCAAGTAGCTTTTATGACTACTTAAACCCTTCAAGTACTAACTTGTTCAATTACTTGAAAGGTTCAAATAGTTATATCGGACTACTTGACTTCTTCAAGTAATGGTTTTGATTCTGAAAGTAAAAAAAATTACTTGAATGGTTCAAGTAGTTGTGTTTGGCTACTTGACTTCTTCAAGTAGTAGTTTTGATTCTGAAAGTAAAAAAATTACTTGAAAAGTTCAAGTAGTTGTATTTGACTACTTGAATCCTTCAAGTAGTTAGTTGTTTTGATTTTCAGAATCAAAATCACTATTTGAAGGGTTCAAGTAGTCAGATACAATTACTTAAACTCTTCAAGTAATTATTTTACTTCTAAAATCAAAATCACTACTTGAACCCTTCAAATAATTTTTTTGATTTCCAGAATCAAAATCACTATTTGAAGGATTCAAGTAATTTGTTATGAATACTTGTGCATAAAAAAAAGAATGGGTGCTAGAGTAGTTCTCGTTGAAGAAGAAGAATGGGTCGGGTCTCACTGAATAAGAATGGTTCACAATGTCTCGAATAAGTCGAAGAAGAAGAAGAAGAAGAAGAAGAAGAAGAAGAAGAAGAAGAAGAAGAAGAAGAAGAAGAAGAAGCAGAAGAAGAAGAAGAATGAGAAGAAGAAGAAGACGAATGAGGAAGAGGATGTGGAAGAAGAAGAATGAGGAGGAGGATGTGGAAGAATGAGGAGGAGGATGTGGAGGGGTATGTCATTCGTTGAAGATGAAAGAAGAGAGCTAAAATGGTGAAGTTTGTATTTGTGTTGATTTAATATTTACATTGGGAAGGAAAGATAAATGATAGGATAAATTCTGAGTTTTCTAAAAGCGGAAAGATAAATGATAGGGTATATTTTTCCTAATCTAAATTCAAAATGATATAATTTTCAAAATAACACATTTATCTACAGCCAACAACTTTTTTTAACAGATTAACATTGATATAGTTCCCTAAGTGCACTTGATGTGTACCAAATTTTCTTACCTTACGGCTTAATTTGTAGAATTTCATCTGCGCCTACTTTTTATATCCCTCATCACTGTTTTATTTGTCAAAGTTACGATTTTATAGAAAATGAGGTTATTATGATTCAAACTCACGACTGAATTTAAAGATATAAATCTTAATCTCACCTGCTCATATTGTCATCATTGACATTTTAATTAGGTAAGGTGTTTTTCGTTGAAAACTTGTAATTAATTAGTTTACCAAAACTATGGGGCTCTTTGATATTTCTCTCATTGTTTCATACATCTTTCCCCCTCCAACAATTTAATTACAGCAAAAAAATATTACGTGCATATATTATTTTGTTTAATTAATTATTAATCAACTACATAAGTTGACACTTATAATCAAGCCTCTACAAAACTATGAATTAATGAATTGTATAAAAATATAATATAATTATATCACAAAACACGTGAATCATTTGCTAGCTTCAAATTTACTCCGCGCTGTACAATTTCTTTTTCATATGAAACTAAGCGGAATTTACAATTAATTGAGAAGGGGAAAAAAATAATAGAGAAGATCATCACGTAACTTAAACAATTATTTCTCGATTGAAATTTTTGTTTTTGTTTTGATTAATATTTTAGCGACGATGAGTAACAAACTAAGTTCACTACTATAAATACTATTTTTAATGACGTGAAAACCCGTCGTGAAAGAGAATTAATGATGGTTACTCACCCGTCGTCAAAAAAGGTGTCGTAAAAATCTATCTTTTATGACGGTGGGTTAATGAACCATCATTATAAATTCTCACAACCGTCGTAAGAGTTCATTTCTAATGACGGTTTATGGAATAATCGTTGTTAAATATATTCATTTTTTTTACATAAAATAGTTGGAGAAGCCGAAGACTCCCAGCACCAAGTAGAAAAACCCCTCTTGTTTGAAGTGTAACAACTGAGACCATAGTTTACCGCTTGCTAGACTATTAATCTCCTCACCAGCACCTCCAATAAAGTCTACAAGAGCATCCTGAACAAGGCCTCCTTCGAAGGCTCCATAAGAACCGGGCAATTTGGCACATGCATTCTCTAATAGGGAAACCCATAGCTCATTACTTTTCCTACTAGTAGCAAACACTGGTTTCCTAGGAGATCCACATGGAAGCCAATCATTAACAACAACAAGAACTCACTCAACCTAAAGAAATGAGGAGCCAAGCACACAACAATTAACATACAAATTATGAAACAACAAAAAGAAGATATCCAGATTAGTACGTCAGGAAGCTAAAATATTAATGAACATTAAAGCAATGTTGAGTCAGAACGATATCACAAGGATTTAGTGTTTAAATTTTAATCAGGATAACACAATTTAGTAAAAACTGCATTAAGAAAATCTATGATTAATGTCCATCATAGATTGACATATAAAATCAAAATAAACATTTTTAAGCATATAATATGTAAGATTTAATAAGATAATCTCTTATCCCACTTGCAATTGAAATTGTGTTCAATATTCAATTGAATTTGTGTTCTTAAACAAATTGTGCTGAGGTATGAACAAAGAAACACGTGCAAAAGCATGAATTTCTATTTTATTTTCTATGATGGAATAGTGGTGAAATTCAATTGAGTTGAAAGATCCCTCAAAAGAGCACTACAACCCCTGAAATTATAATTGTTTATAATCATGCATACATTTTATTAAACTAAGGACAAATTGAATCCCCTCAAAACTACAATTGCTTGTGATGCACAGAGCAAGCAATAGTTAAAATAGCATAATAGCTGCGTTCAAAACCTGGCTTAAAATCACTAAGATTGTTGATACTTGCATTGAAAAAGTGATATGTAAAACGCGTAAATTGCTATCAGCCACATCAGAGGAGCAAATAACATATAGATTAAAGAACTAAGATGGAACATTAAAATCCAATCCCTTCTTTCCCGACATTATTATCTCTGCTACATAGTAAGGTTGTTTTGATAGCAATCACATCAATTCAGGCTTCTTGTGCAGTAGTAACGAAGAAGAAATATAGATTAAAGAACATCCAAAACTAAATAAATATAATTACAATTCAAATAGACAATAGAAGAAAATAAATCAATACCTTAACTTCTCTTATCTCATATTGGTCTCTCCTACTCAAAACTTTGAACTTCACAGTCACATATATGGCCACGAACTTAACCAAGTAAAATAAATGAACCAATTCACGCTTGAAGAGACAAACAACCCAAAACCTATTAACATGCACCAACAATAAAAAAATTTGAATGCACGAATCATCACAAACGTAGAAATAGTACCTAACATAAAAAACTCCTTAAGTTTTGGCTAATCAAACATCTTTGAAAACATGTATTTGACTTCTCTGATGCCAAATCCACCAAAATTGCAAGAGAAATCAAAGGATGCAATCACATTGGATTGAAGGCTTAAATAGATCAATTGATGGTTAAATATAAAGAGATGAATAGTAATTCTAAGATACCTCACTGAGAGAGGAAAAGTAGTTCTAAGATTACTTCACTATCACAAGAATATCACTTAATAAATCATATATGTCAATCTTAACTTTTTCTAGACAATATCAGTAGTTCAAGTCCGTATAAGAAGACACTATCAAAACACACGAAGTAGCTTATCTAAGCAGCATATTATTTGACATGTCTTGCCCATAATGAGAAACTATTCGGGAGGGGTAGTAGAAGACTAGGAAAAAAAGAAGCACCCAAAGTTCGACTGAGAAGCATGTTAAGAATTAAGAATGATTCAAAAGAGAATGTGCTTCACTTGACAAAAATGATGGTAGCTTTTGATCTTATCTTTCATAAACTTTAGCTAGCAAAAGGAGGCTGAATAGAAAAATAAACCATAGCATAAATAACCAAACAAAAATGTTGGTAGCTTGATATTATCTTTCACAATCTTTAGCTAGACTTTGTCCTTGTCCCAACAAAAGTAGCCTGAATAGAAGTATAAATCAATTTGTATCCTAGACCGTTCTTCAATATCACCATATTTAAATCACTTATTCCAATTTTTTATCCTAACTAAGTAACTCCCGAGACCTAAGAAAAATGACCAAACATAGTTAGGTAAGAGTACAACGAACTCTAAATATATAAACAATGTTAGGTAAGAATATACATGGTAGAAATGAAAACTTCAAGTCTCAAGACTAACCAGCATGCGCTAGAGACTACTAAAGAGACTAACCAATGTAGAACAACCAACTAATGCAAAATAGAAACAAACCAGCATCCCAACAGTAACAATCATACAACTCGATATCAAAATCCACATTTTTTAATATGGAATTCCTCTTCCACACATTAATAATGCCAGTAAAGAAAGTCAAGGATCCCAAAATTTGAAAACTGGAACTTTGAGAGCTCTCTAGATTCTCCACTAAGTTTTAAAACCTCCAGTCCAGCCTCGTTCTTTCTTGGCTTTCTTCAACCCTCTGTAAAACAAAAGCTGATCGTTAACTATCACAACCTCCGCATAAGGTAGCTGAAACACTTAGCAGCTCCCAGCATCAAACATGCATACAATTTTAGTTTCAAGAATATAAAATGCTAAACCTTACAAGCTTTGTTCAATGCTCAGAATCAATAAATAAGAAGACCAACACAAAATTGAATAACCTACATACCACTCGTGACGAAGTAGACAAATTTAGAGACTCATTCTTGAACTATCTCTTTAGTATCATTGGCACTTCAAGCACCTATTGTGGATTTCAGTATAGAAGTGCGACCTCTAACAACAAACTAAAACTCAGAGAGAGAGAGAGGGTGAACCTTTGAGGTGAGACTGCAGACATGAGGTTGAGGATGAAGAAGAGGTTAGGGCACGAGTTTGGAGAAAGGAATGAAATGGAAAGATTATGGGAGTGAAAGTAAAGTACTTTGGTCTTATCGTGTTTAGTAGGGACTCACTTACGACGAGGTCTCAAGACCCCGTCGTATTATTCTTATTAAAGAACAAAACGGCAGGGTCTAGAGACCCCATCATGTTTTACTTACGACGGGATCACCAAACCCCCGTTGTTTTGTTCTTTAGTTTAGTAAAAAATGACGGGGTCATTAGACCCTGTCATCTTAGTTACGATAAGACCCAATTCACATAATGTTGTCTTAGTTACGGGGTCATTAGACCCTGTCGTTGTTTTTGTGTTTTCATATTGTGAAAATTGATGAGGTCTTAATGTCCCGTCATATCTCTTTTTAATGCTCGACGCCGAAGAGCGAAATCATAGTAGTGGTTTTAAAAAGATAAATATAACATTGCAAATCCAGAATCTCTAAGTTACAGTTTACTTCAAATGCAAAAGATCATGTTCAAACAAATGGAAAAGATCATATTGGAACAATTTTCTGCAATTTTCAATGAACATTTGAGTATTGAAAATCACAAGAGATCATACAATTTATTATAATTTCATAGAATGTTGATCGAATCTAATGATGAAGTTGAAGCATAACTTACAATTGAAAGGAGCTATCTCCTCTCTCTAGAAACTTCCAGACAATGCTAATTGCCTAGAGAGTCCATTCAGATCATCTTTTCCTAGCCAGACCCTGAAATCTTATGAGCTTAGGGGCTGAGCTCTGTAATCTTTTAGAGGATTTTCCAATGCCATTTTGCCTCATATGGCATGACGGTCAGTTGCATGTTAGTTTGAGCAGTTTCTGCTTGTTGGATCATAAACTTGATCCATTATAGGAGTCCAAACCTAAATCCAATCAAATTGGAGTCCAAGTCCATAATCAAGGTCCAAAACTACAAGCCTTCTATCTACAATCTTCTAGAGTTTGGTAATTGTACTTATGAATCATTTGATAACTTAAAATATTATTAGAATGTTAGAGAAGAATGAGGTGTGTGGCTATTGTTATTTTAGATTATTTTATTTGTATGGTGTAGGACTGTTTATAAGTAGTATAAATAACCCTCCCCATTTTGGTTTAGGCATCAAGAAGAGTAAGATCTTCAATGTGAATGAAGAAGCAAAGTCTTAAGAGAATGTGAATTGTAGTATCTTGAAGTGAGAAGATTAAGAGTGTTTTTGTAATATTTATTTGAGTTTGCATGAAATTTTTTTGTATTAGTGTTTCATTTCCAAAAAATTGGTATCAGAGCTTGGTTAAAAAGTTTACACTATAACATATCAAATTGAAGGTCTCGTCAAGAGGATTCTGACGCCACCAAAATTTCCCCGATCAGAGTTCAGACGCATCGCCACGCACCACTAGAAGATTGATGCCGTAAAAATTGAGTCGAGTCGAGTCAACCAAGTTGGAGCTGAGTTAACTCAGGCGTCAAAGTCACTGACCATTACCCAACTCCTTCCCTAAGTTTTTCGACGTTCTAGATTCGTTTGAGCAATTATAATTTCCACGATATATTGAGCAATATGACAAATGATATGGTATCCCTCCAAATCCCGACACTCAACAACAACAATTATGACAACTGGAGTATCAAGATGAAGGCTCTCCTTGGTACACACGATGTTGGGGATTGCGTAGAAAAAGGTTTTAGCGAGCCAATAATGAAGCTGCGTTGATCACATCCCAAAAGATAGTTTGAAAGATGTGAGAAATAAATACAAGAAAGCTCTCCACATCATCTATCAAGCATTAGATGATGAAGGTTTAGAGAAGATTTTAAGTGCAAGCTCTGTCAAGGAAGCGTGGGAAAAGTTGCAAACCTCTTACAAATGATCTTAGCAAATGAAGACGTTCTGTCTCTTAATATTAAGAGCTGAATTCAAATCCTTACACATGAAAGTATCTGAGTCTATTTTGGATTATCAAGAGAAGTAGTTGTTTCTAAACAATAAAAAAGAAATGGTGAAAAGTTAGAATATGTGAGTATAATAAAGAAGATACTTTGTTCGTTGGATCCCAAATTTAAGCACATCATTGTAACGATTGAAGAAACTAAAGACTTAATGACGATCGAGCAACATCAATGATCATTACAAGCATAAGAAGAAGCAAGGGATCACTGAGCAACTCCTCATGCTGCAACTCAAGGATATGCATGAAAGTGAAGGTAATTTGAAGTTAAGAAACAAAAGGATGGAATTTTCATTTCACAGGAAATTTATGCAAATGAGATCCTGAAGAAGTTCAAGATGGAGAACTGTAAGCCGATAAGCACACCGATGGAATACAGAGACAAGATGTCCAAACATGAAGATGGAGAAAATATTGATCCAACATTCTTCAAAAAGCTTTGGTAGGAAGTCTACACTACCTAACCTGCATGAGGCTTGGTATCCTTCACGTAGACGGATTGGTTAGTCGTTACATGGAATCTTCAACAAACCACCCATCTTAAAAGCCGTAAAGAGAATTCTTCATTATCTGAAAGGTCCAATTGACTTTAACTTGTTCTATTCAGTTTCTAATGATTACTAGGGGTGAAAATATTGTTACCAAACCGACCAAACCGAACAAAAAATGGTTGGTTTGGTCGTTTATGTAAGTTATATCGGTTCGGTATTTCTGCCAAATCGAACTGAATAATAAATCAATTCAAATAAATCTTATATATAGTATACTAAACAATTATTACTATACCTAAAAGCATCCATACATTACACGCTGCCTCTTTTCTCTTTTAACCCTCTTTGTTGCCTTTCTCCCTCACGAACGCTCTTTGCTACCTCCCTCCTTTGCGAACCCTCTTTTCTTCTTCCCTCCCTATGTTCGAAGCGTCTTTCCTTTCCCCTCTCTACTATGTTCGAAGCCTTTTTCCTTCCCTATCTACTCTTTGAACTATCTTTCATTCTCCCTTTCTTCTCTTCATTCCACCCTCTACTTCCCTCTATGTTCTATATTCTCTCTCATTCCCTTTCTCTTCCCTGTGTAGATCTGAGTAGATCTCAATAGATTTACGTAGATCTGAGCAGATCTGTGTTCAAGCTTTGACACTCGAACAGATTTGAGTAGATCTACGCCACACATTGTGTTTTGGAGAATTATAGGGCTTTATTTCACTATAGTGTTTTTGTTCCCTTTATTTTTTTTAGTTTTAGAGATTTTTAGGGATCTTATTTCACTGATTCCATTTTTACTGATTCTATAACCCTAATGTTTTGAATTAGGGATTTTTGTTAATTTTGATTTATTTGTAATTCAAGTGGATTTTGCAATTTAATTTTACTGATCCTTGTATCTTAATGGTTTGTGTTTTGTGTTTTGGAAAGTTTGATTACTGGACCTATTATTTTTTTGGAATCTTCTTGTTCATGAATCACTGAATTTCTGATTTAGTTCTTGATTTTTTTGGATTATGCAACATTACCGAACCGATTGAAACTGAGCTGAATTGAACTGAAACTTTCGGTTAGGTTCAGTTTGGCCACTCACGGTTCAGTTCGGTTCATCAAATGAGCAAACTGAATCTTTCAGTTTGGTTCGATTTTCTCCTAAATAACTGATCGAACCGAACCGATTACACCCCTAATGATTACAAGCTTGTTGGATATAGCGATAGTGATTGTGGTGGTGACATAGATAATCGAAGGAGCACTATTGGATTCTTATTTTTCATGGGAGATACTGCTTTCATATTGATGTCAAAGAAACAACTGATTATCACATTGTCCACTTGTGAAGCAGAATATGTTATAGCTACCTCATGCGTTTGTCATGCAATTTGGCTTAGAAATCAATTGAAGGAGATAGGCTTGATACGAGAAGAGACGGGCAAGGTTTGTGTCAACAACAAGTTAGTCATTGCCTTAGCATAGGATCCAGTATTCCATAATCGAAACAAGCACATCGATATTCGCAACCACTATATAAGGGAGTGCGTTGGAAGAAAAGATGTGCAAGTTGAATATGTGAAGTCACAAGATCAAGTTGTTGATATTTTTACCAAGCCACTGACATTTGAAGATTATGTAAAATTAAGAAACTTACTAGGGATCACAAGATCAAGTTTATGGAGGAGTGTTAGATCAAAAGCTTGATCCATTATAGGAGCCCAAACCCAAATTCAATCAAATTGGAGTCCAAGGTCATAATCAAGGTCCAAAACTACAAGCCTTCTACTTAGAATTTTTTAGAACTTGCTAATATTATTAGAAGGCTAGTGACGAATGAGGTGTATGGTTATTATTATTTTAGATTATTTTATTTGTGTGGTTGTAAGTAGTATAATCCCCCTTTCCATTTTGGTTTAGACATCAAGAAGAGTAAGAGCTTCTAAGTGAGTGTAGAAGCAAAGTCTTATAAGAGAATGTCGAGTTGTAATATTTTGAAATGAGTTGATTAAGAGTGTTCTTGCAATATTTCTTTGAGTTTGAATAAAACTTGTTTGTGTGAGTGTTTCGTCTCTAACACTACTTTTTTGAGAAGGTCGTCGGCGGTTTTCTCCCAGTAAGGTCATAATATTGGTTTGGTTGGTGATTGGGTGATTGAACTTCTGTTTTGAGCTTAGTTTGGGTTGTTCCAACATCATGTACCAACGCGCGGAGGCCTCTCCTGGTCGGAGCTTTCAGATTGAATCTTCGTGAGGCATTGAGGTCCTCGTCACGCTTCTCCTAGTGATGTCATAATGTCGTTTTGGGCGGTGTTTGGGTGTTCGATTCTTTTCTATGAGCTTGTGGTTTGGGTTGTTCCATGATCAGATACCATATTTTGATGGCCTATCCTAATTAAAACTTCGTGCTTAGGGGAGGCTCAAGCTATTTCCAGAGATGTCATACTGTCTATTTTGCCTGTGATTAAGTGGTTGATCTCTGCTTTGGGCTTGGATTTGGGTCGTTCCAAGTACATGTCCAAAGCGTGGTGTCCTTTTCTGGTAACAGGTTGTCGTTGCATAACTCCATGCGCACGCTGAGGTCTTCCTAGTTCTTCCCCCAATCCGACGTCTTAGCATCGTTTTGGTTAGTGATTGGATGTCTATTCTTTTGCTTTGAGTTTGAGTCGTTCAAAAATCTTGTTTCCACCCCGTGGTGGCAACTCTCTCGTTCATAATCTTCTTGTGCAACTTTTCTTATCTAAACAACAACAGGAGGTGAGATTTTACGGATCTTGCAGAAAATTGAAAAATGAATTCTCCTTTACTTTGTGTCGTCCTCTCTTGCCTGATTTTGCTGATATTCATGTCTTTCAGCTGGATTTCAGTTGTTGTGCTTACTAGCTCTCACGAGCTGGCCTTGCTCGATCGTATGTTTCAGCTTTGTTTGAGTCGAGCTGCTATTGTGGCTTAGTTCTCAGGCTGGTTCTTATTTGTGTTGTTGCATTGTTGCTAATTTTAGCTGTTTGCACTATTGTGACGTTGTATAACCTCAGATATGCCACAATGTTTTCTTTGTTTGGATTTGTGTTGAATTAAAAAAAGGAAAAAAGTACTTGGACACCTTGGGGTTTAGCCAAAAGATACAGATATCGTCTGTAATTTAAGAAAAGACACATACCTCCCTTGACATTTTATTTTGGAGACTAAAAAATGTAAGAATGTAATTTTTCTTACTTATGGCGTTAAAATTTCTCAAAATACCAAGAATATACCTTTATTTTTCTATATTGTTCACTGGGTAAAACCCGATTTTTCGTGTTTTGAAGGTTTTTCTTAGGTTTTATCGGGTTATAAGAGAAATAACTTAATTTCGTATTTTGAGGGTTTTCTCGATCTGAGTTTTCTCTGGTATGAATTTTTCGGATATAGATCAATATATTTAAATGAGTTTGGATATAATGTTATTTTGATGATTTTATTTTAAAACTAAACTATTTGTAATAGATAGAATATATTTATCTTTTTCTTAAATTATATGGGATGTCTATATTTTTTAGATAAAGTTAGACATCACTGAGTATTTTTCCCTTTAAAAAAGTTAAAATTATATCCAGCCATGCCGAAAATATTCTCTTTGCAATGAGCGTGTCTATTAATCACGTCCATTGCTGGGTTAAATTGACCAATTCTTGATCTTTGACCGTAAAAGTTACGGCCATGATTAATATAACGGTCTAGTTCTAAACTAGACGAAACAAATAAAAAATTAATTATTTTTAATAGATGCAAAAATTATAGCATTTAATAGTTTTTTAATTATTTTTATAAATAATAAAGTTAATAATCAAGTTATTTTGACCACCAACTATATATTCTCATTCCACACTTCTTTGAGATAATTACAATTAATTGTTAAATAATATATATTATATTAAAATGAGTTTAAAGGGAATAAACTTTTGATTTCCCATTTCATTTTTTATAGCCTCCTAAAATATAGTACAATTTGGGTACTTCACTTTTTTCTCATTTAATTTATATAATGAAATTATATCTTTTATTGAATGATAATTTATTTTAAGTTGTTAGTAGAACTAAATAGTTTTATCATATTATATAGTCAAAATATATGTCAAAATAAAATTCGAGATATTTGGTAAAACAAAGTTTTTTAAGTCAATAATAACATTTTATTAGAAATTTATAAGTTAAATATGTTGTAATACTTAATGATATCAGGAAAATAAAAAAGTTATATAAATTAATTTAGAAAAATACATTAATATATTTTTTTATAAAAGAAAGTATCTTAATATGATAATCATTTTTTATGAATATGAAAAAATTGGTGGAAAAATTATTTTCTATATTATGCAAAGAGCAATGCTAAAGAATACAATTTAAAGATTACTAGTTGAAGGCCACGTGCGTCACACGTTGTCTGTAGGTTTTAATTTATAAATTTCCATCTGAACATATCATTTTTATTAGTGATATGAGATACAAAATATTTGTAAATTAGATAAGAACTTCATGGTATACAATGTTTTTTGTCATAAATGGACTATCTAATTTCACTAAAAATGTTGTTGTTTCCATTGAATGTCCTCTTGAAAGTGCAACATATAGTTGTCCATGAAGAAGACATGTTGTGGTAGATATATTCCGATATGAGGTATCGTTTATTTTTGTGCCTTGTTAATACTCATTGCAAAATAAAGGCGAATAAAGAATTATTTTCTAATGAATTTGAATGGGTATCCTTCATCATTTGCTAGGCTCAAAGGTATTTGCAGAAGGGGTACTTGTTTACATGCATGTTACCCAATAGTTATTTCTGCATGAATAACATGAGAATGCACAACAAACCATTCTACTGCTATTGCAAAGAGCGTTTGAAGGGTCTAAATTCTGCAATAGCATTATCGGACAATTTTTGTCAACACTAATCTATGAGGTGGAATGCCATTGGGCAATAACGTATTGAGGAACTCCCGTTGATAGTAATTATTCGCATCATCCACTGCCTCATCAAAGCTCATATATTATTTACTTTCTCCAGGAAAGATATCAATCACTTTTTCATTCATTTGATCAATACACTCATTTCTGGTAGAAAGAATTACCCGTTGTGTTATATATTTTGATGAGTCAGCCTTGTTTGCTAAATCTGGAATTGAAATTGATAGAACATAGCTCTTATGAATTTCCGTTAGGGGTATGCAAGTGTCCCAAAAAAACCGTCCCGTCCCGCTCGGTTCGGGACGGGACGGGATAAAAAGTTTTTGTCCCGTGAGGGACGGGACGGGACACGGGATAAAAGTCATTGTCCCGACTTTGTCCCGTCCCGTCCCGAGGTTTATACATAGAGTATTTTGTTTTTAATTTTAACCTTATTTTTTTATTTTTAAAATATAATTGATTTATAACCTTTATAATATAGGCTAATTTTTAAACTATTATTTATACTTTTTAGTAATGACCCACCCTATTCCCTAAAGAATAAACTAAAATCTTAAACTAAACCTAACCTAGTTTGTTTATATAATGTTATCTTAAGTCTCATATCTCTCGACTCTCTTCTCAAGGCTCGGGCATGAACGACGAACCTTGATCTCTCTCACGAACCAGACGTTCTTGCTACGATGACATACGGATAACACGATGCTGACGACGAGACCAGGCACACTTGGCTCTCTCTCACGATAATTTTCTTTCTGCTTTGAGCTCTCTCTCTGTAACTCTATCTCTCGTGTTTCTCCGTCTGGTTTGTGGTTGGTTTAAAATTTAAGGGTCAAGGGCTTCATCGTCTACGACAATTCTTGCTGAATAGTAGTGAAAATCTCACGGACCAGACGCACTTAATTCTAAAATTTTTGCTTCTTTTATAAAATCACATGGACCAGATGCATTGATCGTTAAATGACACGTAGTTTAGGGTCTTTGTATCTGACATATTGTGTAGCTTCTGATATGGATGACTAGAAACATAGCAAAAATAGAATGCCAACTAAAAGGGTTGAAAGCTTTCCCATTTTTGTTGTTTCTGATCCTATAGATGATGAACAACAAGAAAAAGATAGTATAAAGGAATGACCCAACAACATACACTCTACCAATTACTTACTAATTGTAGTTTTGTTAAGCAACCTCAATGTTACCATTTTTCTATTCTTCATGTAGATGTTTGGGTTGCTGAAGATGAAGTCCAATCGGAAGCATGAAAAAATGATGAGGTTGAGCAAGAGGATGTACAAATGGAATATAAGGATATTGAACCTGAGGTTGTGTGTAAGGGACGGCAATATGGAGCTTGGAATCACTTTACTCTCATCAAAGGTAAGGATAGGAAGGATGATCATGCTAAGTATAATTATTTTGGCACGTTAATAAAATGTGTCTCTAAAACTTATGGTACATCTGGTATGAATAACCATCTAGATAAATGTAAGAAAAATCCAGATAGGTTTGTGGACTCTAAGGAAAAAACCTTGGTAGTAGAATCAAACACTAAGGGAATTTGAGATATAAGTTATTTTATAGTTGTTGGTTCATATGCTGCAGAGAAGGCTCGAAAGACTGTTTCTGAGACGGTTGCTTAAGGTGAGATATATTCCAGGTTTCTTGAAGGAAGGGGTTTTAGAAAATTGTGTAGTATTTTACAACCTAAGTTTAATGTTCCATCTCGAACAACAGTTGCTAGAGATGTATTCAAAATGTTTTGGAGTGAGAAGGAAAAGTGGATAAACCTTTTTGCTAAATCGGCTTAAATATTTTTTCTTACAACTGACACATGGACATATGTGCAGAACATAAACTACATGTTTGTTACTGCACATTTTACTGATGAGAATTAGAAATTGCAAAACAAGAATTATCATTTTTTGTTTGATTGATAATCATAAAGGAGAAACAATAGGAAAAATGATTGAAAAATGTTTGCTAGAGTGGAAGATTGAGAGGTTGTTTACTATTATAGTAGATAATGCAAACTCAAATGATGCCGCCATAACCTATTTGAAGAAACACATAAAAGGTATGGGAGATTTGATATTAAATGGTGAGTTTCTTTATGTTAGATGTTATGCACATATTTAAATCTCATTGTGAAAGATGGCTTGAAAGATGTTGATGAGTGTATCGCCAGAATTCACAATGTTGTTAGATTTGTGAGATCTTCACCTGTTAGGTTTAAGAAGTTTAAGTCATGTATTGAGGATGCTAAAATTGCTGCAAAAAGTGTTGTGTGTTTAGATGTTCATACTAGGTGGAACTCCACTTGTTGACGACTAGATCTCAAAGGCGAGATTAGGTCAGCAATGTGTTTGTCCACAATGGGGGAAGATAATGTAGGAGGTCAAAATGAGTGGTCTCCTGTTTACCCCTCTAAAGCTTAATTCAGTAAGGTGAATAGGAGAGTAAAGTAGAGAATTAGTTGAAAGTGCATACCTACCTCTTAAAGTGCATTTATCAGGGTATTTATAGTGGGAAGCTAACCTTAAGGTTGGGCTGGTCTTCGTACATTAGCAGACATCTCCTCCAATGAGGTGTCTCCTCTAACCAGCCTCTGTATTCAAGTTTCTTTGATTGGCTTGGTGGGGTATGAGGTAACAAATGATGGCCTCGGGTGTCAAGACAGTCTATCCTCGTATCCCACAATGTACTTCCTCGGCTTCTATTGGACCATTATATTAAACGCTTATGATGATACTCTGCTAGGCGTACGTTGACTAAATCATTGGGTAGTGGGCTTCATGATTTTTCTCATATCCTCATCTCTGATTGGCTTAGGTGTATTAAATGTATATGATGACACCTTGCAAGCTACTACCTCGGCCCAGGTACTATATTTGAACTGAGACGGGAAATTCCCCGCCCGTAAGTCTATCTCCAAGCGGGAACCTCTTTCTGTTGGAACTTAGTCAAAATATAAGTTGATTCACATGAGTATCATCTACAACCTTGAGATGCTTGGCCCCGAGGAGGGTAAACTCCCCCGAAGCGCTAGCCCTAGGGCGGGCAGTCTTCCTTGAGGCCTAGGCCCCATGGTTGATATGCTTCCCCAAGGCCTAGTCCCCGGGGTGGGTAAGATTCCTCGAGGCCTAGACCTCGGGGTTGATGAGCTTCCACGAGGCCTAGGCCCTAGGGTTAATGATCTTCCTGAAGCCTAGGCCCAAGGGTGGGTAAGCTTCCTCAAGGCCTAGTGCTCGGGGTGAGTAAGCTTCCCTGAGGTCTAGGCCCCGAGGTTGATAAGCTTCCCCGAGGCTTAGGCCCCGGGGTTCATAATCTTCATGTCACTCAAACAGTTGTTTAAGAGTATGAAGGGTCTTAGCCGTATTAACGTGCCCTTAAAGGTATTTTGTACATGCCCAAAAAATGGGTATTACAATTGCTCCCAGCTTCCAAGTATGAAGTGTACTGAAAACTTTGGAATTTGTCAAGAGCGAATTTGTGTTAATTCTCTTTTTGCTAATTGTGAGATTCAAAGAGTTTATTCTCATCTTTTGTAGCGAGAGCTTTTTCAAAGGGTCATCTATTTGGTGTGAGACATAGCTAGAGCTCGAGTTTGAAATTGAATACACAATCATTTTTACTTTGTGTTGAATTACAGGAAGTAAGTAGGGTTGTTTTTGGGTTGTAGCCAAACTCCATGCTTGGAGTTCACCTCGACGAGGTGTCAAAGAGCTCCAAGTAAATAGGGCTGCTAGGTTGCAGTTAAAGGGAGTCGTTGGGGTGCTACTTCCGTTGATTTTCGTGGGGTTCAACTGAGTTCCATACTTTGACAGGGTATCAAAGAGCCCAAAGTAAGTAGGGCTACTAGGTTGTAGCCGAGGTGAACGACTAAGGTGAAACTTCCTCCAACTACCATGGGGTTTGACCGAGGTCCATACTTTGAGTTCACTTTGACTGGGTGTCGAAGAGCCCAAAGTAAGTAAGGCTGCTAGGTTGTTGCCGAGGTGAACCACTAAGGTGCAACTTCCTCCAATTGCTATGGGGTTTGGTTGAGGTCCACACTTTGAGTTCACTTTGACTGGGTGTTGAAGAGGCCAAAGTAAGTAGGGCTGCTAGGTTACAGCCGAGGTGAACCACTAGGGTGCCACTTCCTCCAATTGCCATGGGTTTGGCCGAGGTCCATAAGTTGAGTTAACTTTGACTGGGTGTCAAAGAGCCCAAAGTAAGTAGAGCTGCTAGGTTGCAGCCGACGCGAACCACTAAGGTGGCACTTCATCCAATTTCCATGTGGTTTGGCCGAGGTCCATACTTTGAGTGAAACTTTGACTGGGTGTCAAAGAGCCCAAAGTAAGTAGGGCTGTTAGGTTGCAGTCGAGGCCAACCACTAGGTGCCACTTCCTCCAATCGCCATGTGGTTTGGTCGAGGTTCATACATTGAGTGATTTGGTGGCTTCAAAGAGGAATCGACCTGGAGTCTTTTCAAATGGCTTAGGTGAAAGAAAGGTTTTAGGTCACTTTAAATGACTTTGGTGAAGTTGTGCTTTGGGTCACTTAAGGTAGCTTATGTAAGGGTGAGCTTCAGGTCACCAACAAGTTGGGCCTCAAGTCACCTAAGATGACCTAGGTAAGGGTGATCTTGGCATCACCGATAAGGGTAGGCCTCAGGTGGCTTAGGTGAGGGCCATCTTGGGGTCACAAAAAAAGATAGGCCTCAGGTCACATAAGGTGGCTTCTGTGAAGGTCATCTCCGGGTCACCAACAAGGATAGGCATTAAGTCACATAAGTTGGCTTATGTGAGGGTCATTTTGGGGTCACCAACAAGGTAGGCCTCAAGTCACATAATATGACTTATGTGAGGTTGATCTAGGATCATTAGTGAGGATAAGCCTCATGTCACTTAAGATGGCTTAGGTGTGGCTGATTTGGGGCCACTAGCGAAGATAGGCCTTAAGTCACCTAATATGGCTTAGGTGAGGCCGATCTAGGGCCACCTGCGATGATGGGTCTCGGGCCACATAAGATGGCTTAGGTGAGGCTACGATTAGGATCATCAGCGAAAATAAGCCTGGGGTCACCCGCGAGCATGAGCTTTATGGTCATAGGTGAACATAAGCTTTGGATCACATAAGGTGGCTTATGTGAGGCTGAGCTTAGAGTCACTGGAGAGGATGATCCTAGGGTCACCATAGGCATCTTAATTGAGGCTACGCTAATGGTGTTCTCAAATGGCTTCAGCGAGGATGAGCTTGATTTACCATGGAGACTTTGGTGAGGTTGAGCTTCGGGTCATTTAATGTGCCTTAGGTGAAGGTGAGCTTGGAGTCACCTCGGATAAGTAGACAATGTTGTCTTTCTCTAATGACTTGATTGATTGTTTCCACATTTTAGTCTTCTCATACTATTTTTTGCTTTAAGTTCATCTGAAAGATATTATTTTGTGGTGGTCACACTACTAGTTGCCTTCCAATTTGATGCAAACAATTTTTTGGGGGCTCAAATTGAATATAAGATTTGGAGAATGAGCTTAGGTACCTCGGTGACTTCTACAAATGAGATTTGAGATGCCTTGGATGGCGTTAAAAGATAAGTCTGGGGTCACCTTGGATGACTTTAGGAATGATGAGAAATAAGTTACTCAGTTTAACATTAGCAATATTGGGTATGATGAGAAATAAGTTATGGGCGTCCTCCTATGTGACCAATACAAGGTTGAGCCTAGGGTTACCCCCTATAACATAGGCAAGATTTAGCCTCAGGGTCAATAAGTGTGACTAGGGTAGATCACAAAGCTTAGTTGGACCATTGTATTAAATGCTTACGATGACATCCTACTGAACGCAAGTTGACTGAGTCATTAGGTATTGGGCTTCATGTTTTTTCTCATACCCCCATCTCTGATGAACCTAGGTATATTAAATGTATATGATGACGCCCTGTAAGCTTCTACCTCAGCCCAAGTGCCCTATTTGAATTGAGGTAGAAGATTCCCCACCCTTAAGTCCTTCTTCAAGCAGGAACCTATTTCTATTGGGACTTAGTTAAAACACAAGTTGATTCACACGAGCACCATTAGCAACCCTCAAGGGTCCCAGGATGCTTGGCCCTGGGGAGGGTAAACTCCTACGAGGCCCAAGCATCTGGGCGGGTTAGTATTCCCCGAGGTCTAGGCCCCTGGGTTGATAACCATCCCTGAGGCCTAGACCCTAGGGTCGATGTGCTTTCCCGAGGCCTAGACCCTAGGGTTGAGATTCCTTGGATGGCGTTAAAAGACAAGTCTGGGATCACCTTGGATGACTTTGGCAATGATGAGAAATAAGTTACTCAGTTTCACATAAGCAATATTGGGGTATGGGTGTCCTTCCATATGACCAATACAAGGTTGAGCCTAGGGTTACCCCCTATAACATAGGCAAGATTTAGCCTCAAGGTCATTAAGTGTGACTAGGGTAGATCACAAAGCTTAGTTGAGTTCTTTCTTCTCTTCCCTTAGCTTGTCCTTGGCTCGGTCTCATTTCGTCAGCTTAAGAGCTCAACCGCACTCATATACTTCTAGAAACGGGTAAGAAGCTCGACGAAGCTTTGCCAGGACCATAGTACCCTCGTGTTACTTAGCCCAACCATCATTGTTGTAAGGGCTATATCATCATTTTACCTTTCTACTTTCAAGGCCTTCACATTAAACCTTACGACATAGTCGTGTAGTTTCTCGTCCTTCTACCGCCTGATGATGAGAAGATGAGTGGCAGGCTTCCTTTGATCTCTTCCTCTTAGAAATTGGTGGGTGAACATTTTACTGCGCTCTCATAATCATGATATAGAGCCTAGTTTTAGAGGATGTTACCAAGCGCGAGCTGAGGATGAAAGTGTAAGCATGAATGCTTTACACATGATAGCCCGTAGGATACCTTGAGGTTACATCCATGTCCTAATTGTCTTCAAGTGTTCAGTAGGGGCCCTAGTGCCATCATATGGTTTGATGGATGGCATTTTGAACTATGGGGGCACCTCAGCACGCATGATCTCTTATGCGAATAGAGGTTCTGCATGATGAAGCTGAGCCTCAGCCAAGTAGGGGACCTCCTTAGCTTGGGAACGGGGGTGGCACTTCCGAGACCCCTCTTAAAGGATTAGGCCACTGGCTAGATCTCATTGTTCTATTGGATCTCTAACTCATTTCTTAACTCTTCTGGTGGAAACTACGAGGCAAGGTATGCTTACCGTTTTGTTCCCACAGACAGCGCCAATTGTTGACGGCAAAATCTCAGAGGAGAGATTAGGTCAGCAATGTGTCTGTCCACTTTTCTCTCTACACCTACAATGGGGGAAGGTAAAGTAGGAAACCAAGATGAGTGGTCTCATTTTACCCCTCCAAAGCTTAAGTTAGTATGGGAAAAAGGAGAGTAAAGTAAGAATTAGTTGAAAGTGCATGCCTACCTCTTAAAGTGCATTTACCAGGTTATTTATAGTGAGAAGCTTACCTTAAGGTTGGGCTGGTCTTCATACATTAGCAGACCTATCCTCCAAGGAGGTGCCTCCTCGAACTAACCCCCGGCATTAGGCTTCTCTGATTTTCTTGGCGGGGTACAAGGTAACAAATGATTACCTCGGGTGTTAGGACAACCTATCCTCGTATCCCACAATGTACGTCATCAGTTTCTATTGAACCATTGTATTAAATACTGACGATGACACCTTACTGGACGTAAGTTGACTGAGTCATTGGGTATTGGGCTTCATGTTTTTCTCATACCCCCATCTCTGATTAACCTAGGTATAATAAATGTATATGATGACGCCCTGCAAGCTTCTACCTCAGCCCAAGTGCCCTATTTGAACTGAGGTAGAAGATTCCCCACCCTTAAGTCCTTCTTCAAGCAGGAACCTCTTTCTATTGGGACTTAGTCAAAACACAAGTTGATTGACACGAGCACCATTAGCAACCCTCAAAGGTCCCAGAATGCTTGGCCGCGGGGAGGGTAAACTCCTCCGAGGCCCAAGCCTCTGGGCGGGTAAGAATTTCCCGAGGTCTAAGCCCCTGGGTTGATGAGCATCCCTGAGGCCTAGACCCTGGGCCCTGTGCTTTCCCGTGGCCTAGACCTTGGGGTTGAGATGCCTTGGATGGCGTTAAAAGACAAGTCTAGGGCCACCTTGGATGACTTTGGCAATGATGAGAAATAAGTTACTCAGTTTCACATAAGCAATATTGGGTATGGGCGTCCTCCCATATGACCAATACAAGGTTGAGCCTAGGGTTACCCCCTATAACATAGGCAAGATTTAGCCTCAGGGTCATTAAGTGTGACTAAGGTAGATCACAAAGCTTAGTTGAGTTTTTTCTTCTCTTTCCTTAGCTTGTCCTTGGCTCGGTCTCATTTCGTCAGCTTAAGAGCTCAACCACACTCATATACTTCTAGAAACGGGTAAGAAGCTCGACGAAGCTTTGCTAGGACCATAGTACCCTCGTGTTACTTAGCCCAGCCATCATTGCAGTAAGGGTTATATCATCGTTGTACCTTTCTACTTTCAAGGCTTTCACATTAAACCTTATGACATTGTCGTGTAGTTTCGCGTCCTTCTACCGCCTGACGATGAGGAGATGAGTGGCAGGCTTCCTTTGATCTCTTCCTCCTAGAATTTGGTGGATGAACATTTTACTGCGCTCACAGAATCATGATATAGAGCCTAATTTTAGATGATGTTACCAAGCGCGAGCTGAGGATGAAAGTGTAAGCATGAATGCTTTACACATGATAGCCCGTAGGATACCTTGAGGTTACATCCATGTCCTAATTGTCTTCAAGTGTTCAGTAGGGGCCCTAGTGCCATCATATGGTTTGATGGATGGCATTTTGAACTATGGGGGCACCTCAGCACGCATGATCTCTTATGCGAATAGAGGTTCTGCATGATGAAGCTGAGCCTCAGCCAAGTAGGGGACCTCCTTAGCTTGGGAACGGGGGTGGCACTTCCGAGACCCCTCTTAAAGGATTAGGCCACTGGCTAGATCTCATTGTTCTATTGGATCTCTAACTCATTTCTTAACTCTTCTGGTGGAAACTACGAGGAAAGGTATGCTTACCGTTTTGTTCCCATAGACGGCGCCAATTGTTGACGGCAAAATCTCAAAGGAAAGATTAGGTCAGCAATATGTCTGTCCACTTTTCTCTCTACACCTACAATGGGGGAAGGTAAAGTAGGAAACCAAGATGAGTGGTCTCATTTTACCCCTCTGAAGCTTAAGTTAGTATAGGGAAAAGGAGAGTAAAGTAAGAATTAATTGAAAGTGCATGCCTACCTCTTAAAGTGCATTTACTAGGTTATTTATAGTGGGAAGCTTACCTTAAGGATGGGCTGGTCTTCATACATTAGCAGACCTCTCCTCCAAGGAGGTGCCTCCTAGAACCAACCCCTGGCATTAGGCTTCTCTGATTGTCTTGGTGCGGTACAAGGTACAAATGATTATAGGACAGCCTATCCCCGTGCCCCACAATGTACGTCATCAGCTTCTATTGGACCATCGTATTAAATGCTTACGATGACACCCTATTGGACGCATTATGACTGAATCATTGGGTATTGGGCTTCATGTTTTTTATCATACCCCCATCTTTGATTGACCTAGGTATATTAAATGTATATGATGACGCCCTACAAGCTTCTACCTCGGCCCAAGTGCCCTATTTGAACTGAGGTAGAAGATTCTCCGCCCTTAAGTCCTTCTCCAAGCAGGAACCTCTTTCTATTGGGACTTAGTCAAAACACAAGTTGATTCACACGAGCACCATTAGCAACCCTCAAGGATTCCGGGATGCTTGGCTCCGAGGAGGGTAAACTCCTCCGAAGCCCAGGCCTCTGGGAGGGTAAGCATTCCCCGATTCCTAGGCCCCTAGGTTGATGAGCATCCCTGAGGCCTAAACCCGATGGTTGATGTGCTTCCCCGAGGCCTAGGCCTCACGGTGGGTAAGCCTCCTCATGGCCTAGGCCTCGAGGTTAATGAGCTTCCCTGAGGCCTAGGCCTCGGGGTTAATGAACTTCCTTGAGGCCTAGTCCTCGTGGTGAGTAAGCTTCCCCAAGGCCTAGGCCATGTGGTTGATGAGCTTCCCCGAGGCCTAGATCCCAGGGTTGATGAGCTTCCTCAAAACTTAGCCCCCGAGGTGGGTAAGCTTCCCCGAGGCCTAGGTCCTAGGGTCGATGAGCTTCCCTAAGGTCTAGGCCCTAGGGTTGATGAGCTTCCCCCAGACCTATTCCCCAGGGTGGGTAAGCTTCCTCGAGGTCTAGGCCCCTGGGGTTATAAGCTTCCTCGTGGCTTAGACCCCGGGGTTGATAATCTTTATGACACTCAAACACGTGTTTAAGAGTATGAAAGGTCTTAGCCGTATTAACATGCACTTAAATGTCTTTTGTACGTTCTCGGAAAATGAGTATGACACCACTTATTTGATGTTAATAGCAGCTGAAAAATATCGGAATGCATTTGAAATATTAGAAGAGCAAGATGAGAGGTATTGTATGGAATTTGTTGGTGAGGGATTGTCATGTCCACCCAGAGATCATGACTGGATTACTATTCGTGTCTTTTTGAAGTTCTTAGAAGTTTTTTATGATATAATAGTGAGAGTTTCTACTTCCCTCCATGTGTCATCTAGTAAGTATTTTCATGAAGTGATTGTGATTGAAAATTTGATCCAAACATATAATGCAGATGATGATTGTAGTGTGCGTAGAATGACTAGCAACATGGAGTCAAAGTTTGAAAAGTATTGGGGAAGCTTTGATAAAGCAATTTTGATGTTGTATCTTGCTGTTTTTTTTACCCGCAATATAAATTGGCTTATATGGAGTATTATTTTGATTATATATATGGTAATGAAGTTTTAAAGAATTTTTCAGTGAAGCTTGATGATCTTTTGAGAAGATTATATAATGAGTACAATGGTGATGATAAAGGTACAAGTCAAGAACTTGAAGTTCAATTAAACAAAATAAAACTTCTGAAAGTTTAGGTAGCAAGACAAAAGATTTTGATCATAGATCTAATTGGACGTAACGTTTATTTGTGAAAGAAAGTTTAGATAACAAGTCAGAAGTTAATCACTATTTAATGTCGACATGTGAAAAACAAGATAAGAACTTTGATTTATTGGCTTGGTGGAAGGTAAATGCTTCAAAATATCATGTTTTAGAATGATTATCTAGAGACATATTTGTAATTCCTATATCAATTGTTGCTTCTGAATCGGTTTGTAGTGCTGGTGGTCGAGTGATTGATTCATTTCGTACTTCGTTGGCTCCCACAACAGTTAAAGCCTTTATTTACCTTGGTGATCGGTTTCGTGCTGAACCATTATCCACCGATGAGTTGTTGGTGGAGATTGAGGATGAGGAAGAATATAAGAAAGGTAAGAAAACTTTACCTCTTTAGTTCATCAATTTACTTATTTATTTATTATTACATTAAACTTATGTTTTATTTATTATTTTATTTAGTGTTTAAGTCACTCCAAGACCTTCACATTGAACCATGACTAAGGATGTATAAGTTAAACATGGTGGGCCTTGTGGCTTGACTTGTTGAATTGTATTAGACTCTACTTTGTTGTTTTAGTTTATCGAGGATTTTGTTATTGATTTAGTTGCATATGGATGAATTTTTAGTGATGTTGAATTTGTATTGAACTCTATTTAATTTCTTATGAACTCTATTTAATTTTAGTGATGTCGGGAAATTTTAGATGTATTCAAGTATTTAAATTTAATTGTATTTGGATTCAAGTATTTTGTTTAAAAAAAGTAGTATTTTGGAATTGCTTATGAACTCTATGTTCTAATGCTATTGTTGCAACACATTGCTAACTGATACCAAGATGTAACACCTGGGGATCTCATCAGAACGCAGCCAAGAAGCATAGGCATCATTTTCCTCTTGAATCAATTTCGTAATAGGCTCAAAGAGATAAGGGGTGGTGAGCACGAACTTGTGCTTTTTCACCATCAGGATTATATCAAGATTACGTTTCCAATCCACGTACTTTTCACCAATGAGTTTATTTGAGATTGTTGAGAGTTGGGATAATGACATGATTACTAAAAAGAATAAATAAAACGGTATAAATAAATACTTAATCATTTAGAAAAGTATGATACATGATGCAAATAGTTAAATATTTTAAATAAAATCTTATAAAAATATATTTCTTCCATAATGTTACGATCAACAATGATAGCTCATCTCATCTAGGGATAATGCCCGAGCTACCTCCTATCGCATCGAGACTCTTCTCGTTTGGTTACGCTTCTCAAGATGTCACTTCATCTAGCTCAACCAATCACCAATTATTTTGGTCACCTTAGCCCCATTGACTAGATCATATGAGAGATTCTAATGTGATTCGGTCTAAGTGTTTAACAAACACCTCGGCTTTAATGGTTGCTAAGAACTAACAGTCCGTCTAGAAACGATCATGCATCACCACTTCTTTTACAAGCTTTAGCTTCTCAAGCAACTCGATGACTCAAAATGACACGATTTCCAAGTTTCTCCCACTGAAGAGAGGAACGATAGGACGACTTTAAACCATTTCTCATCCCATGATCAAGTTTGCGTTGGGGATGTTCAGAACGATTCAACGTAAATGACTCTCCCACTTAGTTTAAAAAAACATATTTTTCTTTGCTTTTTCAAAAATCACAACTACTTATAAATTTGAAAAGTAAGTTTTAAAAATTATAAACTTTTATAAAATTTATATCATAATTTAAAATTTATGACTTTTATAAAAACTACATTGTATTTAAAAATAAAATTCATTATAAATTTAAACTACAATGATGCATGTACATACTCATGACAATTTGATATTGGCATATCCATATTTTTATATGGCATGTTATATGAGAATGCGAGATTAATAATAAATCATACATTTAAAATTAACCTCTCTATGCCTCATTTCTAATACAACCCATGAAAAGAATCATAAATTACAATAGTTTAAAAACTATTCTTCATTGTGTATGTAATTAGCTCATTCTCCTTCAAGAAGTCTCACCTCTTTGTAACTCTCCACTAAGGTCTACTACCATTTTCAAAATTCAAATTTCAATTTAAAATTAATTTTTCAACAATTTTTACTTCAATGAATAACTACCAAGTAAATTAATCAATTGATTTATTTTAAAAATAAATTATAATTACTTAGGGTTGAAGAAATACCAAATTAAATAAATATAATTTTTAGGGACTAGATTGGACTTGGAATCAAACCCCAAGTTCTTACGAATCATTTGGGCCAAACAACATATGTTTAGTCCAAAACCTCAACAGGTTTAGTGGAGCCACGCCAATCTAAGGCCCAACAGGGTCTTGCGCGCTAGGGTTTCCAAAACCCCTAGGGTTTCCTAAACCTTAAGTGTTGTCACCTAGGGTTTCCTAAACTTTAAGTGCTGTCACCTAGGGCTTCACAAACCTTAGTGATGGCGTGAGGCACGACGTAGGGTACGGCGCAGTGGCGGACGGTGGACGGTGCAACGCGTAATGGCAGACAGCGCGACACGTGACGTGGCGTGGGCAGGGGGACCTCAGTGTGCGTTTGGCTTCTCGAGATTCATGTGAAGATTCAATCAGAACAAGTTCAAGATGGATTTACATGAAATTTAATGATACAACCCTTGCAAAATTTAATTATATAAAATCCTATAACATAATTTCGGCGTATATCAATTCTAAAATTGAAAAATGACACTTAGAGCCAATCAATCGTAATCCATTCATAAACACATTCAAACATATTTTAAATCTACCATACAAAAATTATATGCCAATATCATCATATTCATCCATACAAACGTTTAAATATTGAATACGCATATTCAAAAACCATAGGCTTTAAACCAATTGTTAGATCGGGTTTTAGATTTTGAAGAAAAATTAATAAACAGCGACAAGTTCATGGGTGGAATTTCAAAAAATTTCATACAAACGGTTAATCCAATTAAACATAAAATCAATCAATGAACATGCATACTCATATAAATGTATCGAAAAAAGATTGAAACAATTAATATATTTTCAATTAATAGAGAATTTCTGATTTGGCGTGATCAAATTTCTATCTCGCATTCTTCATTCTTCACAAAGCTGGAATTGATCTTCGCACCAACAACCACCCGTTAGAATCAGAAGTATATCTCTCAAGGATATCAGTAGAAATTGAGAGTTGGCTCTCAAAATAACGATTGGAAGAGGAAAAATCAATTTTTTTCTCTTCCCCACTATATTTCGGCGGCAACAAGCTTCGGGGGGAGGGGGGATACTACTCTGTATAACACTTACCTTAGCTTAGGTTTACAACCCTTTTAATTTAATAATGAAATTTACCCATATAACCTTATATGCCAAAAACTGAAATTCCCCATACATAAGTGTATATGCAATTTTCACTTCTTCCCTTGGAGCCAACATTTTGTTCAAATTCATTTGTTCAAATTGATGAATTAAATTGATCTCAATCAATTAATTAATTAATTTCTTTTATTTACTAAATATCAAATCATTAGAAAATAATAAAATAACTAATTTGATCATTAGTTTTGATTTTCACTAAAATAGTATTGACACTCATCATATATGAGCTCGAGAAGTGTGCGTTGGTCCAAAACACATTTTTTGTCCAACTGATGTTGTTTCTCATTTCTGTCCTTATGAACTACTCTTGAGACCGAATGGACCCACGTGAATAAAGCTATATGATTCAAATATCCGGTCAATTTATCTCCATAAATTCTGACCTATTTATTCCTTACATTCTACGACTCCACTATAGGTCTGATGTCGATAGGACTCTTGATTTATTTGTTGGTGCAAACAAACATTTATATTTCATGTTGCACAAAATATTTTAAGATATTACCCTTCATGATTATCAGTACAATAGTTGGATGTAAAATTATCATTTTACCCCTCTAATTATTATTTTCTTAATTCATTTATTAACTGTGAATAAGAAAGTCACACCAGTGAAGTGTCTCATCCAAATCACCATGTCTTATTCAATGACCAATGTTATCAATAAAGCATAAGGTGATATTATTGCTTTTGTAATTTTACTACAAATTTCATATCTGTGAATCACTCAACTCCAACATAGTTGAATCACAATCCCAATATCGGAGGTATTGTCCGACAATTCAAACTCACTACTTTGGTGTATCAAATATCACAAGTAACTAAATCAAGTTTCGTATTCACCTCAGCATTAAGATAATTATGAAAATAACCTTAAGGTGTAGCAATTTGATTTAGAGTGAGATAAACAATTTTGCTCTAAACTAATTAGTTACCGGTCTATTCAATATGTTACATAACATATATAGGTCAACCGTTAGAGTCTCCACTCCCATGCCCCGAGACCGGCATCCTTTGATTCAACCTAATAGTCATAATTGGATTCGATTGCCCAGTCGATCCTAAGATTGTGAATAACATTCTAAACTATCTTAGAAGCGTTTGTCTGGAAGACCGCTCGGCCTTTACTCTTCTTATGTTAATAATAGTTCCAGCATATAAGTAAATAAGAAACACAATTTAATTAAATGATTCGATAAGAATCAGTTCACGATGGATTTACCTGAAATTTAATGATACAACACTTGCAAGATTTAATTACATAAAATTCTATGGCACAATTTCAGCGTACATCAATTCCAAAATTAAGAAAGAACACCTAGAGTCAATCGATCAGAATCCATTCACACCTAGAGTCAATCGATCGGAATCCATTCACAAAACACATTCAAACATGTTTTGAATCTACCATACAAAAATTATATGTCAATATCATTATTTTTATCCATACGTACCTTTAAATACTGAATATGCATATTAAAAAACCATAGACTTTGAAACCAATTGTTGGATCGGGTTTTATATTTTGAAGAAAAATTAATAACCCATGACAAGTTCATGGGTGAAATTTCAAAAAAAATCATGTAAACGTTTAATCCAATTAAACACAAAACAATCAATGAACATGCATAATCATATAAACGTATCGAGAAAAGATTGGAAAAAATTATACTTTTTCAGTTAATGGAGAATTTCTGATTTGGCATGATCAAATTTCTATCTCGCGTTCTTCGTTCTTCACAGAGCTAATAATTAATTTTCACACCAACAATCACCCGTTAGAATCAAAAGTACATCTCTAAAGGATATCGGTAGGAATTGAAAGTGGACTCTCAAAATGATTGGAAGAGAAAAATCAATTTTTTCTCTTCCCAACTGTATTATGGCGGCAACAAGCTTTGGGGGCGATACTCTTTTATGCTCTGTCTAACACTTAGCTTAGCTTAGGGTTAGGTTTACAACCCTTTTATATTTAATTATAAAATTTTCCCATATACCATATATGCCAAAAATAGAAATTCCCCATTCCATATACACTTACACGAAACTTTCATTTCTTCCCCTTGAGCCAAAATTATGTTCAAATTGATGAATTATATTGATCTCAATCAATTAATTAATTTCTTTTATTTACTAAATATCTAATAATTAAAAAATAATAAAATAATTAATTTGAACATTAATTTTAGTTTTTAGTAAAATAGTGATGACACTCATCATATATGAGCTCGAGAAGTATGCATTGGTCCAAAACACGTTTTGGTCCAACTGATGTTGTTTCTCATTTTTGTCCTTATGAACTACTCATGAGAGTGAATTGACCCACATGATTAAAGCTATGGGATTCAAATACCCTGCCAATTCAACTCCATAAATTTCTGACCTATTTAATCCCGACATCGTACGACTCCACTATGGGTTTGATGCTGATAGGACTATTGCTTCATGCACACTACATTTTTTGTTGGTACAAATGAACATTTATATTTCATGGTGCATAAAATATTTTATGATATTACCATTTGATGCCGATAGGACTCTTGCTTCATCCGCACTACATTTTTTGTTGGTACAAATGAACATTTATATTTCATGGTGCACAAAATATTTTATGATATTACCCTTCGTGAATTAGATGTTAAATTATCATTTTACCCCTCTAGTTATTATTTTCTTAACTCATTTATTGACTGTGAATAAGAATGTCATATAAGTGAATGTCACAGATCACCATGTCTTATTTCATATCTGTGAATCACACAACTCCAACATAGTTGGATCACGGTCCCAATATCTGAGGTATTGTCTTGCAATTCAAACTCACTCATTTGGCACATCAAATATCGTAAGTAACTAAGTCAAGTTTCTTATTCACCCTGAGGATTAAGATAATTATGAAAATACTTTTAAGGTGTAACAATTAGATTTAGAGCTAGATAAATGAATTTTCTCTAAACTAATAAGTTACTGGTCTATTCAACATGTTTCATAACATGTTTAGGTCAACCGTTAGAGTCTCCACTCTCATGCCATGAGACCGGCATCCTTTGGTTCAACGTAACAGTCATAATTAGATTTGATTGCTCAGTCAATTCTAAAACTGTGAATAACATTCTAAATTGTCTCAGAAGAGTTTATCTGGAAGACCGCTCGGCCTTTACTCTTCTTACATTGATAAACATTTCAGGACTTAAGTAAATTACAAACACACTTTAATTAAAGGAAACTTTTAATTTATTCATAAAACTCAGTAATACATAAATGTCAAAGAAATAAATGTTTACTCATAAATACTTATTACACCATATTTTATGGACATAATTCCAACAATTTCTTCTTTACTTTAATTAAAGCTACCGAATAATTTAGGCAACACTACAAGAAACAAGGGATTTAGAGACCATAATTTTGGTCGCTAAAGCCCATGTTTTTGGCCGCTAAAGGTCTTACGCGATGAAAGTATGTTCATCGTGAACATCATCACTTTCACTTCGTCAGTGAAAGTTGTTCGCGATGAAAAAGGAAATTCGTGGCATTAGACCTTTTGCGACGAAGAAAATTAGGTCGCAAAATGTTTTTGTGATGAAAATAAAAGTTAGTCGCAAAACGATTTTGACACAAAGCAAATTTTGTCGCAAAAACCTTTTTACCAGCAATATTTCTCTTCGTCGCATAAAGTCTATTGCGAATACTTTTATTTGGTCGCGAAAAGTTTTTGGCGACCAACTTTATTTGGTCGTGAATGTTTTTGGAGACCGATTTTTTTCAGAATGTAAATAAAAAATACTGAATTTTTAGTTTTCATATACACTTGTGATAGTTATAATATCATCAGAAAAATTATCTAACCCGATATTTTTTTTAAAAATACATATATTACTCATTAATGTATGTAATGTAATAAAGTAGTAGTAGTTTATTACAAAATCTCTGAAACATAATTCACTATAAAATGTGGTTCACAAATGTATCTCTGAATCTCACGTTTCTGTTGTTGAGTATCGTCAGGAGGTGAAAAATGTTTTGATGAGCCCAAGCGAGTAAGCTTTGTAGTTGGCTATGCATCAACTTCATTTGTTTCTTTAATTCTATATGTTCAACTCAACTCTTTTTCTTGGATGATGTGGGTGGGGCTCCATGTCTAAGACATTTATTTCGCCCAAGAACTTCTTCAACTATCTCTTATTCGGTGTGAGGTGTGGCATCCTCAGCGATTATCTCATCCTATAAAACACACATGTATTGTTGTAACATCACAATGAGCCAAATTCAAGATATATTAATAAATCAGAATGTATTGAAAAAGCATCCAGCAAAATCTGATTCAAAGTGATAACCCCCCCCCCCCAAATAACGCTTTTACACATTAAAACTAATACTATTATCTTTAGGCAATGAGCATCAATCAGAAAGTATTCAAAAAGCATCGAGCATGCTCAAATACAAATTGATAACCCCTCCCCCCTCCCCCACATTGAAACTAATACTATTATCTTAGAAAATGAGCATCAATCAGAAAGTATTCAAAACAATCTAGCAAGCTCAGATACAAAGTGATACCCCCCCCC